>VZTZ01049693.1:174445-317294 GCA_013400955.1 Drymodes brunneopygia
AGGGGGAAGAGTGGTGCAGGAAGAATAGAGGCATGGGTGTGGTGTGAGCGGGTGGGCAAGATTACTGAAATAAAAGCAAGGGAGGTGTTAAAATGTTGTGAAATGACTATTGTCGAGAGCCCGGTAAGCAGCTGGAGGGCTTTATCTCCCCCGTGCCGGAGTTAGGGAGGGATGGGCCAGCGCTGCCCAGCCCTGGGAGAGGAGGGAATGGCGAGGAGTGAGGGGCTCCTGAATACCTGCAGATATCTTTCCTATCAGAGTCCTTCGTCGGGGAAGGAGTGAGGAAGAGACCTGCAGTGTGTGAGTATTTAGTGGGGCAGGTGACAGGAAATGCAGCCAGGAACTGGAGCTCCCCAAGCTTCAGTGCCCATTCCCCACACCAGGAGTGATTGCTTTCAGAGTCATCCTCACCGTCGAGTTTCTTGCTTTTCTGATGGATGACATGGACTCCTCTTCCTTTGAGTCTTAAATATCCAGATAACAGATAAATATTCTGCTCACTTACGGCCAGGCTGCCTGACTTCATTAGGCATGGATTGCACATCTAGAGGAGATTTTAGAAACTTGGTTTTTACTTTTTGCTTTCTCTTTTTGGCTACAGCTGAACTTCTGGCTCTGGGATTTGTTCTGGCAGAGATGGATGCAAAATACAGCTTGTCTTAAAGTATCTTTAATATTATAATATTGGGTGTATAGCAGAACATGTTCTTCCAAAATTGTAAATGAACTGCTGTTAGAAGGGTGCTTTTCAATTCCTTAAAATGCTAAAAGAGGGAAAAGCTGAAAAGTAGCAAACCCATCACTTAATATTTGTGTGTTGGCTTAGCAATGCTATCATTTGGTAATTACCTTTTCTGGGAATTTTATAGTGTTTTAAAAATTAATTTTTAATTTAAAAAAAAATTATTTAATTTAATTTTTTTTTAATTTAGTGCGAGTGATTGCCTTGCACTGAAAACTGCATGTGACCACGAGTTTGGCTTCTAAACACCTCTACAGTCACATACATTGGCAGGAAGCTTGTGCTGGAGAGTTCAGACAGAAAAACATTGCAAAAACTTGTGGCTAACTAATCTGTATCCCAGTTGGGACCTGGGACACAACCATCTCTCTGACTCCATCAATATGTCAGAAAAGAAGATTTAGTCTGGGTTTCTTTCTTTCCAACACAAACCTCCTAACTATGGGGTTGAGATTTAAGTGGTGCCTGGAATCATCAACATTTAGGAAGAAGCAAAACCTCACATTTTCTCTGAGCCTGCTCCTGCCCTTCTGAGCCAGTTCTGTGATTTCTTTTTCATCTTACTCTTAGATCCCAGATGTTCTGGTCGAGTGTAGTTTCCTGTAGAAGCAGCAGGCAGGGGCTTGGCTGAGCATTGTCCTTGCTGCAGCTTGCTGTTTTATCTCTTGATTTAAAGCATGTGTTGGTCACTTTTGGCTAAAGCATCACTTTTGGCTAAAGCAGCCTCTTTAATCAGGTTCCGTCAGCCTGTCCTGAGTGCCCAGACCAAGGCCAGGGTGTAGTTCTGGCCGTATGTTTGGCAGAAGCAGAAAAGCAGCTCCCAGGGGGCTGACAGGCTCCCTATGGAAACTGAGCTGTGCTAGTGTCCACTCCAAATATCTCTGAGCAGCTGTCTTGGAGAAGGAGGAAGAATGGGCTGTGCTCATATTGGTTTTGCTTGGGGGAAGATGCCTGTTGGGTGCTGGAGACCCACAGAGTAACGTATTGAGAGGGAACTGAATGATTTTACCTATATACATGTACACAGTTACCCAAAAGAAAGCTTTGGCATCTCACTCAGCTTGTCTTTTGGTTTGGAGTAGGCTCTTTCCTCCTGTCTTTCCTTCAGGCATAATAGTACCATGGTACTACTCACAACCCTTATTAATGACTTCTCACGGAATATTTTTCTCCTCGCTTTTTGCTTTAGGCTCCAGGGATATCCTAAGTAGCAGTCTTGGATACAGTCATCAGCTGGTTAATAGAGGCTGTGTGTGCAACAGACACTCAAAAATGGAAACTGAGCCTATTAAGAGTTTTAAAATGGAAGCCTGAAAGATTACTGTCCATTACTTTCCCAGTTCCAAATCCAAAACGCGTAATTAGAAGGGTGACTGGCTTTGTAGCACAGTGTTATGCTCTCAGTTGAGGGTAGAACCTCCCACTCCAAGCTGCCAAAGCGTGACAGGGTGGCAGTGCTTTAATCCCGTGGTGTTCCTAAGGCTGAGTTAGGCCTGGGATACCCTGGCACAGCCACGAGAAACTGGGGAGAGACAGGGGCAGCCTCCCTTCCTGGGGCTCTGCAGGGACACCTCTTGCTAATGATTCTTATACTGAGTGGAATAACAAGAGTTAAGGGAGCCTCTTGAGCAAAGCTGCTGGAGACTGTTGTATCGCTGCACTGGTTGTGTGTATCTGCATTTTTGATATCTCCCAGCCAGCCTGCTCATGAGCAAAACTTGCCCCTGGCATTTACCTGTGACATGCAGGATTAGAATGACGTCCTGTGCTGTAATTGCTTTCCCCTGGGAACTCCTCTGACAACCAGGATGACTGTTTTTTTAAACTGTGCTGCTTGGATGCTACAGGTTCTCTCCCTAAATTCCAGTGCCTTAACTGTCTTGCTGCTGACATCACTGAATGTTATCTTGCTTGCTTTTTTGAGAAGCAGTAAGTGAAAGGAATAACCCCCAAATTTTGCTTGCTCTGCAAAGGAACTGGCACTTTCTTTCTGAATGCTAGATCTAGGTCACTTGTTGGGTTAAGGAAGAGTTGGCAAGGAATGTGGCTATGTGTCATTGGAAAGCCTGGGAGACGCAGCACATGGACTGGACTGAGATGCTGTGCAGAGAACAGCTCTGCAGAAACCATTAGTTTTGCAGTTTGGGTTTTGATGCCTTCATTTAAGGAACAGGCTGAAGCATTGCAAGTACATTAGTCACACTTGGATTTGTATTTGACCTTGGTAAAGCTAATTAAAAATATGTGTGTAAATGCATGCCTTGAACTCGCATCTTTTACTACTGCTGTTTTTTAAATGTATAATTTTCTTTAGCCAGCACTGTAAGAGGGTGCACCTGTGTGAAGCCAGCACAAAGCAGTCAGATCATGACTTAGCCCCTTGGAGAAAACAGGGTTATTTTGTGTAACAGGGCTAAATAAATGCTAACTCAGTGTGGATCCTGCTCTTGCTTGTCTTTGTGTAGTCACTGTGTAGTGTCTTGTAAAGCAGAGGCAAAAGGTGTGGGATGTCTTAGTGTTAATAACATATTAAGATAATACCAGAGATTGTAAAAGATGATTCCTAAAGGGAATTGGAACCTCCTTCCTGAAGGGTTGAGCAGCTCACCAGCAGTTGTCTCCGGGAAGGTGTCATGGTTTGCTCCTGCAGTCTCCCAAAAGTACTTTTGCCCTTGATTCAGCCCAAAAAGCACTATGTTCAGTGGCCATACAAGCTCTTCAGAAGTGACTTGTAATTCTTCCTGGGTGGTACACTGGCATGTAGGGCTCAACTGTAAAATCTGTGTTAAGTTTTTACACCTTATTGAATAAGAATTTTATTGATGTATGAGGATGTGTGTTTAGTTTTAATTTTTTTTTAAATTTAAATAAAGTTTTAAAGCCATAGTGAGGAAATCCGTTTACTATTTATGGAAATCCTTTTACCTTGGACCAAACTGAGCTCGTGCTAATGCCTGAATACTGTAGTTCAGTTTAGCACCATGCCACCAACAGGTGACAATTTAGGGACTGCAAGGAAAGCAGAAACATACCCAAGTGAAGTGATAATGGTCTTGCATTCTTACAGCACCTTTCACCCAAATAACTTCCAAGGCACGGCTGCAGATTTTCTCCAAAGTGACTGTGTTGGATGTTGTAATGTAACACAGCACAAAAGTAGGATTTGGGTAGGGATTAAAGTTCAGCCTCAGTGCTGTGGCTTGGGTTTGGGAGATTCCCCTTTCACTGGGGAGGTGGGAAAGAGATGGAGAAAAAGTGTTTCTGGGACAAGGTGACCTCCAAAAGGCTGGGGTTTTGAGGCTGCTGGAGGGTTTGAACCATTAAAAAAAGTTGGGGGAGATGGATTAGCTATCAGAGCTGCATGGTAATATTTATTTAGTGGCTTCATAGTGTTATCACATGGATATCTTTTTCAGATGTGACACATGCAGCAAGGAGCAGCTACTTAGCAAGGGACAGCAGCACATGGAAACAATTTAGGACCGGAAGGGAATTAATTAAAACCACCTAGGGAGAAGACCTGGACTTCTGCGAGTCCAGAGTTCTGTGGAGGCATTTGCCCCCTATGTAACAACAGTTGTGAAAGGAAGCTCAAATATTAAGTTACAGCAGGGAAGTTACAGCAGGGAAGGGGGGAGTGAAGCTTAGAAAATACTGTTAGTGAGATGACAGTAACTCCTCACTTATTCCTGGTGCTTGTTCCCTCATCTCGAAGGTAGGAGAACTAGAAAGGAGATCCACAGCTGGAAAGGGATTTGGAGACACCAGGAAGGTGAGGACTGTTATATTTGTGTCTTGGTTCAACTGGGGTTGATGTGCAGGTTTAACAATGAATCCTCACAGGACTGAGGCTCCGTTCTGGCAATGAATAGGAGGATATAGGAAAAGCATTCAAAACAGTGAGTGGAGAAGGGACACTTTATCTCCAGGGTAGTTTTGAAAGCAAGGGGGGAAAGAAATTAGTGATTGTACATTGCATGTAATTAACCTGAAGGGACTTGCTGCTGGCAGAGGTAATCAAGTCCAGCCAAGTCCAGGAGGATTCAGAAAGGATTGAACATTTATATAAATAATGAGAACAAATGCATGAAATTCAAAACACAAGACATTAAGTTTTGTGATTTAGGGATAAAATGAACATGTCCTGCAGCTGAGGAGGAGTCTTTTCCTTTAGGCTTGTTATTCTGAATGTTATGGGTGTTATTTCTTCACCTTCTTCTATAGCATCTGGCCATTGTTAGAGGAGGGAAAACCTCTAGTTTGGTTTAAAATGACAATTATTATGTGTGGCTGTTTATAAAGTTCTGGTTTCAATTTGTTTGCAGCAAATGTTTAATGGGGGAGAAGAAGATTGAATACAGGTACTTACCAAAAGAATCATGAGGACTTTAATGCCCAGGAGGTGTCAGGGCCATATTGCCACATGGTACTGGAGTTTGATGTGAGCTGGTTTTCCAGCAGCCCTGCAACCTCCTCCTGGTTAAGGAGAACTCTGGGTGCTCAGATCTTGCTCTTCTTTGTGTGTGTAAAGCAAAAGTTTGCATCTGTGCAGTTTTAGACTCTGCAAAAGTAGGAATTGTGTGGGTTGCCCTTTGCTTTACCCCATTCAGCTTCACAAAAGCTGCTTTGAAAATGAGGCAGCTTGAGCAGAACAGGGTACTCTACATGTGGGCTCCTCAGACTTTTTTTTTTGTTTGCTTTTTGTTGTCACTTCCAAGCATTGTGCTGAAATATGTAATGTTCAGCCTACTGTAACCCTTCACATCCTTTCTCAGATCTGTGTGCCACCCTGGGACATCTGAGGGTAGGACTTTTAGCAGACTTTATTTCTGGCCTCTCACATTTATCTGTGTTTAGTTGCATAATCCGTCTGTTGCACATCAGAATGCAGCAGCTTTGGCAATGAAAATGAGAGTTTGGCAGCTCCACCTCAGGTGTGGAGCTTTGTGCCACTTTGCATGGTGGCATCCACTGACCTTTTGCTCTGCTGGGTTGCAAACTGATGGTGTCCTGACTTTTTGCTCTGTGCCACCTCCATGGCTGTCCTGCACATGGCCATGACACCAGTGCTGCCCCTGGGCCACTGTGGCACTAAGGAGGTGTAGGCATTTCAGGTGCTTTTGTGGAGTAATCCTATTATTAGAGTGTATTTCATCCATTTTTTTCTCTTACATTCTTTCCACCTTTTTTGGTCTGAAAGCAGTTTAAAGGATTATTTTCTTTTCCCCTCCCACCCCCTCAGCTGCTTTGTACAGTTGCTTTTCTCCCTACAGAGACTCAACCTTTCTTCCAGTCAGTAGCTGTTTCTTCCTTCCTGGGGAGTCCAAGGGCTCTTTGTGCAAGTAAAACAACATGTTTTTATTATAAAGTGGCATCAGCTGGATTAGCTGTTGTCTTCAGTGCAAAAGAGATTAATTACCTAAATGCTCCTGAGGTGCATTTGAAACCTGGTTTAAATATTCCATGCAAATACAGCAAGAAAATTATTATGAAGATATGCCCCTGCTTTTGTTTGCTTGGTTTGTAGTGATCTCTGGCTGTACCTCTGCTGCATTTTGTGTTTCTTAGAGTAGAAACCCTTTAGGGCAGGGCTGGTGTCTTTGGTTTGGAGATGGCAGCCACTGTGCTGCTGTTGGAAATGCCCCATGAGTAACAACAACGTGTTTCACTTGGAAGGCAGATCTGAGGCCTTTGCATTCCTCCCGTGGAGTGCTTCGAATTGATTCTGGCTGTGCTCAGGGCTCCTGGCTCCCTGGAGCAGAGAAAATGTGAATGAACTCTTGCACACTTACTTAAAGCGTGGGGCTTGCATTCTTCCTGCAAAAACAGGCACTTTGTTCAGGAAAACATCAGGTGGTCAGAGAGAACAGGACAGGGAAGAGCAGAGGTATGTTATTAACTCCTGGTGGGTAATTAAACAACAACCCCCTCAAAAAAGAAGAAAAATTAAACTAAAAGACAGCAAATGTGGACAACATGATTTATCTGGCATTTTTTTTGCTTTTTCCCCCCTTACTTGTAAGCTATACTTATTTTGCATTCTGACTCAGTACTTTCACATATAATTATGTGTTTTGATTTGTGTCCATTGCCTAAGGATTTCAGTCCAAGTGCAAGGCAGCATTCTCAAACCAAAACACAAATATCTGCAGCGGGTTTGGAGCCAGCTCGCACCGTTTGTGCTGGGGCAGGGCAGGAGAGGAGGGCTCACAACTGGTGCTGTAGTTGGGAGAATGCAGTGATCTGTGTTGGTGTGCAGTAGTTTACTTGTCACATGCTTCTGTCTGGTGAAATGCAGAATTTCTCACAGAGAAAATACCTGGAACACTGGGACAAGGATGTTGCCATCGCTTGCAGACACACGTGGAGCCAAACGCAGTCAGTGCCTGGCTCTACATCAGGAGAACATCAGGAGATACCACACTCCATCCCTTGTGATGGCTAGATAATATAGTAACAATGCAGTTTGGCCTGGACTAATGATTGAGTTAACATTCTTGGACTCTTCCAGCATGTAAATAAATATTGAAGCTGGTAACATTTAATATTAGGAAACATTAGCTTCCTATTACTGCTTTTTCTGCTCAGACCCCACCCTGGAGAGGCTTCTTAGTTTCAAAAACAAAGGGTAGTAAAAAGCACAGCCATGGAAATGAAGTTTATAATACTGTTTTAGGTATATTTTCATGCTATGGTCATAAAGGTGGTTACTGACTGCTAACCTGTTTCTTTTTAAAAGCCTAGAAAAATTTGGCGTTAGAGATTGCTCACAGTAATTATTATGAGACATGTAACAGCATTTCTTGGGTATTTGTTGTTCCACAAAAATAGCTTGTTCCAAGTTCAGTTTACGTTAAAATATGAATCAACCTTCTGCTAAGTATTTTCTCCTGTGTCAGAAGGCATTTCATCTCCCCTCACCTATGGGTTTAATTTTCAGCTAGTCATACTATTAATAATTTATCACTCTTGCCTTGTTGTTTACACTGGATACAGTGGCAGTTTACACTGATTTCCTGACTTGCTATAAATTTAATTTCTGTGTACTGTTGGAGCAAGGTTTACAGTGTGAAAGGAGAGCCAACAATACAATTAGGATGAATAAAAGCATTTTGGGTTATGTAATATGCATTTGTGCTACTGTTATGCAACAGAATTATTACTTGTGGCATCCTTAAATCCATTTTGCATTTAGGACTGTTGTCTGCTGCCTCATACAGGATCTTCTTTGTTTCTACTGACTGAGCAGAAAGCGATGATGAGCTCCATAATTAATTTAAATTACATTTCTGGAAGGAGATAAAAATTAGTGTGACTTTTCACAGGACAAGTATTCTGTTGGTAGTCAAAAATCATGGTACTATGTGAAATCTGTCTGACTGTGCTAGTGGTAATATCAATCATCCCCTCTTTTTGCTATGCTTGGTATTTATTAAAAAATGAGAGCCTATTTTAGCATTTTTCATGAAAGAAACATGGCAAAGGGCTTTGCTGACCACTGTTTCACAAACAACATTTAAATAATAGCTTTCCTCTGGCATTTCTTAGGGTAGGCATAGAGTTGTCATTTTTAACATCAAGGCAGCTTAGAAATATTTTGTATAAATACAGAATTTGTACTGCCATAAAGGGCACTAAAACCCATTTCCTTGCCATCATCCTGGTGCTCTGCTCAACTTAGCTGTTTATTATTTTCAATATTTATTTACTGCTTGGTTTGGAGATTGGACATTTTGATGTTTCTGGGCACTGAAGAGAGGAGGATGCTGAGTTTTACAAATAATTTTCTTCTAATACAGAAGGGCTTTGGGAAGATACTTAGTATGGGACACATTTATTTACTGGATTATAAGAGTGTTTCTAGTAAATGTCACTTGGTGACAGATATTCCTTCAACAATGTAAGATGCACATGACTAAGAGTCTTACCTGACTTACTGGTTTCTTTTTCTTGCTTTTCAGTTTTAAATTAGGAACTTGCTAAGCTTCAGTGTCCAATCAAAATCACCACAAGAAGTATTTCATAATACAGGTTATGAAAATAATACATGCCTGGCATGCCTAGGAGGGAACAGGGTTGTGGTGAACTGCAGATTTGTGAAACACGACAAACAAAAAAGAAACATCAATAATGTGATGATTCAGGTTCAGTTAACTCAATGAGGACACCAAGTCAGACAAGAGAAGAGGGTGAGAGGCCTTGCACTGATTTTGTTAAAAATTCTTCTAGCCAGAGGGGTGAGAGGTGGGATGAGAGGGAACTTTCTTTAGGTAGGAAGTGATGAGGAGGAAAGTGCATAAATCATACAAGGTAGAGATGGAGATCTGGAACTGTTCAGGTGATTTTTTTTTTCTTTAAAAACCTTGTGTGCTGCACAGTGAACCTCTTGGATGACTCGATTGTCACTGAATAATATGGCTACATTCCTTCTGTGCACAGGGGGTAAATTCAGAGCAGGAAGTTCTGTGTTCCCGTGGCTGGATAAGCTCCAACATCTCTAAGAGCTGCACAATGCCATTTTAACCTAGACTTCTTTGAAGATTCAGTTCAGTAAGGCACTTACTAAAATTCCTTTAGATGCCTGCAGGGAGGGGTGATGTGTGAATTAGCCTTCTTCACTTTTGCTTTGATTAGTTTAGAGCTGGTCCCACAAAATTCACCGATACCCCAATGAGTCTAAATTTGCATTGCTTCAGAAGGTGTGAGAGTGCAGAGCTCAGCACCACGGAATGCCTCGTGTTTCTTATTTCCCCCAGACGGGCCTGAAGTAGCTGCAAGGTGCCCGAGGGGAAGGGTTCGAACTGAGCTGCAGCATTTGTGTGAGAGGCTTTTATTCCTTGTCTCTTTTCCCTTCTAAATCTGCCCCACAGCTTTTGTGAGTGCCAGCGCTTCAGGCAGATCCCAGCCGGGCTGTGAGCTCTGAGGAGAAAACCAGAATGCCTTTTGTGTCGTGATCATGGAATTAATTGGTCCTGGAAACTCTGGGTCGCTGCCAAGAATGGGTATTTATGTGGCAAGAAAGGAAAAGGGCGGAGCTTTGGAAATCCAGGAATACCCCTCCTTTTCGGAGTTTAGGAAAGAGCTCATAAAATTGTTTTGGCTTCTGAGTTTGGTGCAGTCAGCATGCAGAGTTCTGGTTTTGCGTGGGGTTTTTTGTTGTTGTTGTTGTTTGTTTGTGCGGTTTTTTTTGTTGGTTTTGGTTTGGTTTTGTTTTTGTTTTTTTTCAAAGAGTATCCAAACTGAAGAAATGGGAGTTAGTGAAGTGGAGAGAGTTCTGTGGAGAGCTCTGGCGTAATTTTATTTCATTCATTTCCAAGTGCAGTGTGGAATAAAAGCATCTGCCTTGGTCTGCAGGACATCCAGCGGTGGCCAGCCAAGCCCTGCCCTGCCAGCCGTGCTCTCCTAGGCTGGAAATTCTGCTCCAAATTCAGTTTTCCCCCATGCAGACTGTTCCCCATGCTGGCAGCTGGGCACAGAGCACAGCGGTGGCATCCGCAGGGCTCAGGGGATGGGGACGGCCTGGCCCAAAAACACTTGAAATACTTGTGACTCTGGCTGATAAGATTAGCCCAGGCACTGCTCTGTGGCATTGTTTGGGCAAAATCGCCACTTCTCAGAGGGTTTTTTTGTTCAGTGATCATGTGGTGGAGCTGGGAGTCAGTGCAGATGAATGTCAGCTGCTGTGGGTCTGTCTGTCCTTCACCCAGGGCACAATCCCACTTCCCTACATTCACTCACAAGCTCCATTAAGCTCTTTTTTGGGAGGAAACGCTTTGTCAGAAAAGTTGTCAATGTCTTTGCAGTTGTTCTTTACCAAAATACTTGACTAAGACAGCTGAACAACTTCTGTTTCATCTGTGTTGCTGTTTTCTTTAATGATGTGGGTCTGCATGTTAAATGAAGGACCTTCTACGTTTTTCTTCTCTTAGACTGACATTATGGATACTTACATTTCTGGAGCTTTTCAAGTTCAATCATTTTCAAGTTCAATTCATAATTTGATTTTTTTCCCCCTTTTTGAATTTCCCCCAAGAATGAGTGTAGATATTAAAGATATACAAAACCTGTATATAACCTGTTGGAGAACCTGTGTGCAAGGAAGCAATGTGAAAAAGATAAGGTTAAAATCATAAAGAGCATCTTATTCCTACTTTCAGAAGGTTAAAGCAGACTCATATTTAGACAAACAGTGACAAATCTCGATTAGAGTGCTTTATTTTGAGTTAACATACAAGTTACTGCAGGCACTTTTATTCCAGCATAGGGTGCCTGTCCAGTAAGCTAATAAAAACAGAGTGGAAAACTCTTCATCTGGAAAAGCTGTAGGTTTCAAGGAAACTGAAAAGCATTTAAAAATCTGTCAAAATTGGTAAAAATGCATTAAAAGTGTTAGTTAGATGCTCCTGAAAATAACTGCAGAATTTTTGAGTGTAACAAATCTTTAGTGGAGTGGTAATGTTTCAAATGATTGAGCCTGAAGAATACTTGATATCTCCTTCCCAGTTATTTCAGTATTTTTTCCAGTCTGCATAATGAAAAACAATGAGATTGATTTCATTTCTATTCTCACTTCCAGGATCTCAGCAGATAATATTTGTATTGGAAAAAACCTGCAGAGCAGTGGGTCTTTTTGGGTGAAAGCAGTTGTTTCCAGTGATATTTCTAAGATAATGACTACAGTTCTGTATGTATTTGTTTGGGTAGCAGCCTGATTTTGTATTGATCAGAGTTTGAACTTTCCTTTTTATCTTGAGTCTCTAATCCCTCTTGCTGGGCTGTGGCTTTTATAGTTAATTTATATTCCTGCTGAAGCTTAACAGGTAGTGTTTGGAGGAAGCTTTTCAGCCTGGATGTGTTTTGGTCTGCACAGAGCTCTCCTGTTTCAGCAGGAACTGTGCATGTAGGTGATGTTTTGTGCTGTAGAGCTGTAAGATGATCACCTTAAAGACAGAGGGCCCCTCTGAAGGTACAGCATTGCCAAGGGTTAGTAAAGTTGTTGGAATTTCTACATCAGTACACACACAACCTCAGGAAACAAGGGCTTGCAAGGATATACCTGTTTAACCTTTCTACATTTGCTTTTGAAAGAGGCTGGCTGTCTGGTAGGAAGCTACTTGCTCATCATTTACACTTGCAGATTATCAAGGCTATATAATCTGTTGCCTGAAAAATCAAAGTGAGATTTTAAAGGACATAAATCAGACTATAAAATGCCATAGCTGTTTGTTCTAGAGGACCAAGAAAATGTTACTGAAGCCATGAAATGTTGAGGTCTCTGTCAGACTGCTGGACACGGTGCTGAAGGAGACAAACAGGAGCTGGAGAGCTTTTTTTGTTCTTTGGATGCACAAAGCAGTGCAAAACTGGTGTCATTTATTGGTACCACTAACAGTGGCCACCATGCACCCCTGTCAAAAATTGCAAAGAGCTTTAGGAGCATTTTTTCATGGCAGTGAGTAGAGTGTTCCTCTGAGCAGAGAGCACTAAAGGAAACATGAAAACTCCTTTGCCTTTGGGTAGCCTGGTTGTGTCAGTGAAGAGATGGCCTCTTGATTAAATCCAGACTGAGCAGTTTCCTGTTAGCATGAAACTCAGGCCACAAGGTCTTATTCTCAAAGCCTGTTATTGAGCTTGTCTGCCAAGTTGCTTTTCCTTTTAAACTTACAGGCAGAATTGCTAAAATAATATAAATATAAGCAGTCCCAGAACTCTCACAATGATTTCTAACAGTTTGATGTTTTGCTGACAAAGGTTTAGATTTTTAAGAGTTTGGGGTTGGTTTTGTTTTGCTTTGGTGGGATTTTTTGGGGGGGGTTTTGTTTCTTTTTAACATTCTCCCAACATGATGTCTTGGGGAAGTTGTAGTGTTGCAGTTAATGGAAAATTTTATGCGTGTATCAGTCGTGGAAGCAGATTCTGCCCTTGTTTTGAATATACTCATACATGAGAGAATGAGAGGGTTTTATGTGCCCTGAGTAAATATACCCATAAACCATTACACTGTGAGTGGGGCAATCTGCTGGATCAAAAATTAAGAGTTAAATACAGTGGTGCAGACTTTTTTCCCTGTCTGAAAGTGGTTGTATTGTGTAACTACTTATTTTCAAAAGTGTATCATAATTGTAAGATGAAGAGTTAGCAAGAAAATGATAATTTCTTTTTTTTTTTTTGCAACCAAGTCTTGCTTAAGAAAAATTTTAATGTAAGAGAGTTACAAAGTGGTGACACCGTATCCTGTTAATAATGTTTCTGTAATGACAGTGTCATACATAATGCCAGATACACTTTAAATTAATTTTCATAATTCATATATTTCCAGATTCACCTTTAAGTCAAATATATTACAAGTTATACACCTTTTAAAAAGCCATGAGATCCATAGAACAAAATGTAGCAAAATATTTCCTGGTCTAGTCTGTTTTGGTTTTTTTTTTTTAAATACAGACAGTAGTGTTGTATTTTAATGTCACAACAAGCGTTTGTTGGATGTCATTAAACTGGGAAACAAGATTGCTGAGCTTTGTAATAATATTAGAGACAGAACTTTAGAATTATGTTAAAGACATCTATATTGTTTAAAACTGGAAAGGATGTGTATTAGAAACAATTCCAAAGCAGTGGAGGGCAGTGATGTAAATAGGAAGAGGGTGGGGTATCTCTTCTTAATGATCTTATTAATAGATGATTTTTTTCCTTTGTGTTTTGTCAGTATCCTGAGCCAGGGTTGCTAGTGACTGTGTTTAACACACTGTCTTCATGCCCTTAGTATCAAGGTGTTTGTGTGAATATTGAATGTTTTTTATTTATAATCCCATTTTTAAAGCTCTTTATCCCACATGCCTTACAAAATAGGATTTAAACCAGTCACAAAAATACTTTTCTGAACTGTCCCCTAAATAATGGCCTATTTTAAGGAAATGTTCTTTCAGACTCAAAGCAGGCTGTAAGCATTTAAAACAAATGCTGTTTAAAAAACATACCCACACACAATCCCAAACTCTAGGTTTATGGACAAATACTGTGCCAAGTGGAAACTCTAAGAGAAAATTGGAATGTTAGAATGCCTTGTTTGCAAGATGAGTTTGACACCCTCCTTGCAAAAGTATCTTGGAATGTTTTTGCACCAAATGTGTTCTGACCTTGGGTCCTGTGTGACATCCCAAAGTTGGTACTTTCAGCAGGGGAATCACAAGTGCCAGTGCTTAAGTTATAGTCAGTTTTCATGTTCATTCAGAAGTCAAATGAAACACTGAATTATCCCTTTTGTTCCCTTCAGTAATATTGCTCTTTGTGTGCTAATGGTTTGTCTTTTAGATAATATTATATGGTGGAATCATGACTTAACTTGATAGTGGTCACACTGTAAAATGGTTTTTTGAGCATGTCAGAGAAATGTTTTAAAATAAAGTTACTTAAAACCTCCATTATTTGATACAGCATTTGGTGCTTGGGGAGCACCAGAAATTGAAAAGATAGGATTTAATCTGTGCCAGGGATTTATCTCCTGCCTGATTTTTGTGCTTTGTTTTTGTTTCCTTTTGTAGGGGGAAGGAGACCAGTTACCCCCAGAGCACACTGTCAGACAGTATGAAACATCCAAGATCAGGGCTATAAAAGCTGGAACTTTGGAGAAACTGGTGGAGAACCTTCTCACAGCGTTTGGAGACGCGGATTTTTCCTACATCAGCATCTTCCTTGCAACATACAGGGCCTTTTCTTCTCCCAGGGCAGTGCTGGAGCTTCTTCTGGACAGGTGAGAGCCACTGCTGTGCTGTGGAAATGGAGCCATCATTTAGGAAAGTTGTCAGGAACTTCTTCCCTTGCTTTTAGGGGGCTTTTATGGATTTAATAACCTGTTGTCAAGAATACTGCAAAATCCAGGATTTCAGCATAAGCATCCAGTCTATAAATGCATTGCTGCTCACATCCCAGCACTCATCAAAGCATAGGTAAGGAAAGAGTGCCATGCCTGGCTGCTAAAGAACCCAGCTGGACCAACACAGCAAAATTAATGCAAGTTTCCCCCAAAAACCCAACAGAATGCATGGGCTGCAAAGTCATACCTAAAATAGATTCCAAAGTTTTGCTGGATACCAGCATTTTCAGACCTAGCTCTTCTGTTTGGAGGCTGGTGATTTGGAACAGGGATTGTACAAACACAAGAAAGAAGTTGCTCTCCCATTCTATTATGTCACATGAACATGCAGCCATAAATTTTTGCAGACAGCCCAAGAGCTGCTAAATGTTATAAGAATAGCTTTTATGGTCAGATTGTTAAATCATGGCTGCTGTGTCTGCATAAATGCTTGGAACACACGACATTAGTTTCTCACCCTAAATTCTGAGACACTCCTTGGTCAGGGGTGGTCTTATTTTGGGAGTGTCATATTTGTTGCCCTTTCAGAGTCCATGATTCACAGAAATGATTGCTCTGGCATGAAGTAATGAGAACAGAAAAGTGGCATAAGAGCTCCTAGGGTTTAATTTTGGCTCTCCCACTAGGTAGATAAGGAATGAGGCGTGGATAAATTATCTGTGCTTATCTTCTCTGTCTGAAAAGGATAATCCTGGCTGCTTTGTATGAATGCTGTCTGGCTCAATTAGTAAAGATAATAACAATAATAACCTGGCAGTCAGGTAAGCAATCAGCTGAGAAAAGAGCAGCCAACCTGGAGAGCAGACTTGGTTACAGTTACATTGACTGCTCTGTGCTTTATCTCTCAGTCCATGCCAGTTCTGGTTCAGAATGTGAGACATGATAAAAATTGACGGTGGATCATATAAGAATATAAAAACATTGAGTCTCTAAGTTGGCCCTGCCTTCCTCCTCTCACTGTGTTTAAAGAGGTGAAAATGTCAAGAGAGGGCAGGAAAGCCCAGGAGAACTGTCTCCATGGAGCAGAACTCTCTTTTCTGAGCCCAGTTTTGATCTTGCTGGCTTGTGTACCTCTCTGAGCGAGTTACAACATCTCCTTCAGAGGAATGAGCTGCCTGACCTTGACAGCATCATCCCCAGCCTTTTATAATACACCTCAGGATCCACAGGAAATCCTAGGAGGTTACCACTTCCTTCCCCTCTCACAAATCTTAGGAGCACAGTGCTTAAGAATCCATGGTTGTTTCTCTTGGCTTTTTGTGTATCATGGATAACCTAGAATTTTATGGCTTGGGAGAAAATATAGATTAAACTTCAGCTATAAAAGTTAGAATGATTTATATGTAGCTGAGGAATATGGACTTGTGAAGAAAAGCAGATGTTATAAGGAAGAAAATTGAAAAAAAGATGGATAGTAGTGGATTTTAACCAGCCTGGTTTTCATCTCTAGATTAGTTGAGAATAAGTAGCCAAGAGTCTGCATTTTTGCAACTTTGTTTTAAGTAATACTTGTTAATAATCAGAGTACAGAGACTAAAGTGGGTGTCACTGCATAATTTGTGTTTTGTTTTCTTGTCAGCAAAGTAGTAATGAAAATGGCAATCTCTTAAAAAAAGCAAAAAGGCAGCACAGTTTTGGCAATTGTTGTCAGTTTTAGTTTCATCTGAAGAGCCTGAGCCCTGTCTGTCATTCTTGGGGGTACAGCAGGGTTGTGGAGTAAGGGAACAATTAGAAGTGCTGAGCTCTTGTTGTTTGGTCCAAGGGAGAACAGTGATGTTACCAGATCAAAAAAGGCCCTTCCAGCTTTTTACAGGGGAGCAGCTCCTTGGGAGAGAGGAGGAGGGAACAGCATCCACATCATTTGCAGGATATTTTATTTTGTAGGGACATCCTCACTGAAAAACCTCCTCCACAATGTGTTTGTGGAAGCTGGATCACCCTCAAGCTCAGTGTATTCAGTTTATGCTGGTTGTGTTGTGGATACAGTGCTGCAGAATTGTCTGATGAATGTGTTGGACTTACACAAACCCAGTTTACACAGAAAGTCCTGGGACTCTTGGGAGAATGTCCTGGGATATGAGCATGTGCTGTACCCCAAGTGTGTGGGGATACCTGTTGGTCGTTTGATGCTGTCTGCAGAGTGTCCTGTCCAAGCAGTGCAGTGCTGACTGAATTTGGGGCAGGAAGCATTTATGGTGTACAAAAGCAGGTGAGGTGCTCTTAGGCCCTGAGTCAGGGAAGCAAATAAAAAAGCTGATGCTGTACTTAAGAGAAACTTTCATTTTAGAAACAGTTTTAGAAATCTGGTTGTTGCATTTTTAAATTTTCTTTCCTCCAGGACTTCACATTGCCCTTTTGCTTTTGATTAAATTTGAGACAGAAGCCATATTAATTTTTTTAACCAGTTTCAGCCTATAAAGGTTTTATTTTAAGATAGATTAGAAGTCAGTAGACAAAATCTTGAGCACAGGTATGTTGAGAAGTGACTGTGTTTCCAAAGCTATTTAGGAGTAATTGAACATCCACGCCCCTTTAGCATTCATGGGAGTTTGGTATCCAAGTGCAGCAGACAGCTTTGGAAATCTGCCAAGCTTTTAACACTGTACATTCTGATATTTTCTGGTTGTTTGGTACAAGTGGGCAGGGAGAGTTAAAAGATAAAGATCCTGTTGGCATTTTGATGTGGAAGCCCTCCACGGGAGTTCCTGGAGGGAAGGAGAGCAGCTCCTCCTGGCCCTGGATGTGAGGATGCAGTGTGGTGCCTTTGGTATTCCCAGGGGGTATGTCAGAGTGTGATGGAAGCCAGAGTTGGTGAGCTATCCAGATGGGGTTAGAAGGAGGCCAAATTCCTCTCTCCTGTGATGTATTTTGCCCTGATAACTGTGTTCCTCAGAAGTGGAGCTGTGCTGTGCTTGGGGCAGGCACAGAGAAAGCAGCAACCAGTCCCTGTCTGGAGCACTTTACAGAGGAGGGAATTGAGACTGATTGGTGGGAGAGTAGGAGCTGGGTAATGACAGCAAAGAACGAGTTAGTTTTGTGTTTCCCATTCATTCCTTTTGCCAGACGGTGGTTTGCTGGAGGGTAAATGGAGAGGACAGGGGAGGCAGAGGGAATGTTGAAAGAATGGGTCCTGCAGTAGCAAAGCCACACGTTTTGGGACAGCAGCTTTATGGTGTTTAACTCATTGCTGTTCTGTAGCAACTATTATTTCTTCTTTTTTTCCTTTTTATCAGTTGGCTTGTCTACTCAGCTAAAGAAGTGATTTCACTTCCATGACTTCACATGTGTAGGATTCAAACCACCTTATTTTTCCTGAGGATCTGGCCTTCCAAATTCGTTGTTTCAATGCTTACAAGCTTATTTAGGACTTTGTTTGGGGCCGTTGCAGAGACCACCTTTCCTTATTATTTCTGAGTTATTCAGAATATTTTCCTCCCGCTTCTTAACAGAGATGCAGGGATGCATTTTCCATTCTGTTTTCCTGTATTTAAACATCCAGTATTGCCCATTACATTCTGGTCTCATTTGCTTAGTCGGTCTCTTTGAGTGCAGTCTGTAACTTCCCAAATGCCAAGCAAGGCTGAAAAGTTCTGTGGGCTTACAGGATCCTTTTGTTTCTCGTGTCTCTTTTTGTATGCAAAGCATTCCTACAAGGCTGGGCAGTAAAAGGCTCTTTGTTCGGGAGCTGGTGAGAGCAGAGCCTGGAAGGAAGGCTGCAGAAAGGCTGTTCTTTACATCACTTGTGTCGTTAACTCCTCCTAACCCGTATTTAATGACCTCTTGTTCATAGAGAGATGAGAGATAGGCAGGGATTTACATCTGGCAGCATAAGGAAGCGTTATATCCTTCTCCAGCACAGAAAACTGCCTGTTCTTTATTGCCTCTTATGGCTTTCTCCTGTAAAACTCAGCTCGTGTCTCTAGTGGGGTTTAAACACAAGTGACTGATGTTCTGCAAAGATATATTTCATATTTCATGCTATAGTAGGACAATGACATTGGGATTCATTTCAATAAATTTTCCTCAAAAAATTAATGGCAAGTTTTGAAAACTGAATATAAAAATTTAATTTTTATTTTATAAAATTCCCCTAAGAGGGGGAAAAGTGACTTTTGTCTGCTGGCTAAGATGTGTTTTAGGCATCCTACAGAGTATATGGCAGTGGAGAGTGAAATCCTCTCCCTTTAGCAACAGGTCTGTAAATTCTTATATATGAAGCCTCAGACTAATACTTGAGAGGGGCATAAAATTACCACCACTTCCATCCATTGAAACATTTTTGGATGAGTTTGTGACTGTTCTGACATGAACCTTCAGGACAGAAACAGCTCACTGTGTTCTCTCTGTCTGATGTGATCAGGTTGTTGTAGCACAAGCACTTAAGGATGCACTTGTTTTACTCTTCAGATTAATTGAGATGTATAAACCTAAATGGATAAAATCAGCTTGTCTTATTCTGGACAGTGAGTAATCATTCACCTTTATTAAACCAGCCTGTAGGGAGCCATGGAATTCTTCATGGATAATTATGGAGCTGTGTATCTCAAACAAGAGGCACTCCCTGAAAACAAAGTGCATGATCCTGCCTGCAGGGCACAGGGTTGTGCCTTGTAGGTAAGAGATTTGCTTTTGGCACTGTTGGAGTTGTGCCCAGGGTTCCCTCTTTCCCAGTGGTGTTTTCACAGCATCGTGGGCTTTTCTCTCTGATGTCGGGAGTTTGGGCACAAGGTGAGCACTTGCCACCTAGGAAACCTTGAAATAACACTTGGAGCTGCCAGGAATGGCAGGTGCTAGAGACACAGAAGCTGTATTGGAGAAGGTGGTTGTGTTACAGTCTCGTTGCACACTGAATTATTGCCCTGGGAAAGGATGGAGTGAAAACAGGCAGAAGGGTCTTGGAGCTGTGAGCAAATACACTGTTTTGGTTGATCCTCCTGTGTGCAGGCTGCTTCATATAAATTAACAAATTAGGTTGGAAGATACTGGCTGTTTCTTTAGGGTTTTTTTCCCCCCTAAGTGAAATAATCTTCAAGGTCCTTAATTTTATCCACCTGTTAAGATTCCTTGTAGTTTGAGCTGGAAGCGCTTTGTAGCTGTTTATGGTTACTGTATATGAATGATGTTATTTGGGATTTTGCTTTTATTCACTGGAGTTTCTTCTAAACATCCATCTCCTTTTTCAGGTTTGGAAACCTGGAGACCTCAAGCCATGGAGAAGTGGCAAACCTGAATTCCTTGGAATCTGAGATGGTACTCAGGGCGTAAGTATGGATTTGCACTGTGGAGTGAACCCCAGACAGGATTTGGTCTTGGAGGAGGATGTGATAAGCAGAGCTGTTGTTTCCATTGAAAATTCACAGCAATATTTGCATGCTTAAACAAGCTGGTGGAAAGGCCAAATACCAGTTGTCTTGTAACATATCCAACAGTACAGTCCAGGCATCTTTTGCAGGGAAATTGTTTTGGAATTAAACATGAGATGAACACATCTAACATTTTTCTGATTAAACAAACAAGGAGTGTTTGTTTCCTCTGCTTTATCTGTGGCAGTAAGTGGTTATTGCTTATGAGTGATCTTATTGTCATTACAGCAATGCCTGCAGAGCAAAGCTGAGGGTGACTCAGTGTGTCCATGGATCTTTTCCATTGGTGCCCTGTGATTTACAGTGTGACTTCTAGAGTGAAATTTAAATTCTGAGGTCATCCTCGTTTGCAAAAGAAATAGCAAAGCTGTTTTGAACTGGAGTTTAAAATGAGAAAAAGGCGGCTTGGCTGTCCTCCTAGGGTTTTATCTTTAGGCATTGGGTGTAAAATGTGCCTTAGGTCACCAGCATTTGTACTTTGACATCTGTGGTTTGCATGCACTAGGGCATGCGTGGTTATCTTTGATTACAGAGTGAAGATGCTTGATTCTTGTCAGCATTACTGGTTTTCTGTTCCTCTCGCCCCATGGGACTTGACACAGGAGCTCAACTCAGTCTTTCCTGGCTGGTAAAATATTTTGCTCCCATTTTGCCATGAGAACTCCTCAAAGAGCAGCTGGTAGTTAAAACTTGATTGGAGCCACCAAAGAGGCAACATTAGGTAGAAGCAATAACAGACAGCCAGTGGTTCCCACACTTCCAACCAGACTGAGCTCTAGGGTCTCTTCCAACTTTGGGCAAACCATTTGACCTCCCCCTCTCTCAGTCTTGAGCTAAAGCTGTAACCTTCCTGCAGAATAGCAGAAGGATTTATACTGGAGGTGAGGAATTAATTTCACCAGTATAAACCATGGTGGGATTAATCCCCCAACTGCCTTTTCATGGACCCAGAGGACTTTGATGATGAAATGGAGAGAAAAGGGGTGAAAGCAGTCTTGATGTCACCTGTGTCACTTGGGCTTTGGGCAAAATGCATCAATTTTTCATTATACCTGCAGGTCAGTGTGCAAGCAAATAACATTTAGTAGGAGGGTGTTTGTTTTGATTTNACCTTTTATGTGAGAATTTGATGTCTTTACTCAAATCGTGTCTATAAAAAGCTCAACAATGAAGTTGTCTACAAAGTTATTTCTCAGGTGTATATATATATATTTATATATTTTTATATATATATGTTTTAACAGATCCCATGTAAATATGAATTCACCTTTCTTCCTTAAAAATTTCCATTGCTTTCAGTTGCTGTGGCTACTTGTCTCTTGGATATGATTAATGGTATCTGGAAAGCATTTGGCTTTGTAGTCCTGTTGTGAAACATGTACTTCTGGTACTTCAGGTTTTCTCTTGTCTGGGATAATTCCAATATAATTGCATTTGCCCTCTTTTCTCATAGAACAGGAACATGGTATAATTGTGATCTTGGTTTTATATGACTTGGAGAAATAGGAGGAAGAAGCAGTAGAGCCTTGTTATTTCTTGCCATTAACTCTATTTCTCAGAGGAAAAACATCTCATGGGGAAGCCTGTGGTCTGTGGCCAGAGACCTTCTGCATTCATCAGACTCCTGTTGTGACAGCTCAGAGGCTTTAAAAAGCCAGTTGGGCTATTAGAAGTAGGATGCAATGTAAAGCATTTCCACTGGTGTGACACAAAACGATGCTGCAGAAGTTAAAAACAACTGCTGAAGGGACGTTTATGACTCCTTAAGTGCCTCATGGAGCCTGGAAGAAGGAGGGGTAGCAAAAACTGAGGGTATGTGTGGAAGGAGCATTGTCCTGTGTGGTGCTCTGTAGGCCCCCCACAGAGCTTTCTATGCTGAAATTCTCTGTCCTTCTTGCACTTGTAGTACAGAGATGTGATGTATTTTGAGGAGAATGCCTGATGTAAATGATCTTTTTTTTTTTAAATTCTATGAATATTCCACACAGTGTTTATGTGGCTCAGAACCTGCAGATCCTAGACTAGGGCTTGAGTACATTTGTGGCACAGCCTTGTTAGAGAGGCTTGTGGGAGCTTTAAGCCTGCCCTTCTGTTCCCAGATCCTGCAGTGGTTCCAGACTGCTGCAGTGATGTGTGGCTGTTACTGACCCAAGATTACTTCATGCCCTCCTAGGGCCCCTTCTGCCAAGGGGATTTTCTCCTTTTCACTTGATTCCTATCATTTTTTGGGCTGCTGGAGTGGTCAAAAAATCGTATTTTTCACTAGGGATCTGACTTAATTACATCTAATATGTGGTTTAAACAAAGGTACCACACTTTTCGAAATAGAAAAGAGTTGTGAGTAAACTCATCAAAACCATAAAAAATTTTGTAAGCTTCAAACAACCTGCCTTTTTCTTTCCCTGTCAGAACTCACCTTAGCTTTTCATGTTCAGTAGCTTGTTTTCCACACTACTCATTACTTTCAGTCAGTCAGCAAGTTCATGATCATGAACAGAAGAATAAAGTCTAGAAAAGGTCGTATATTCCAGCTAAACATCTGAGTTAGATGGACTTCAACCTNGCAGTCTTGATGTCACCTGTGTCACTTGGGCTTTGGGCAAAATGCATCAATTTTTCATTATACCTGCAGGTCAGTGTGCAAGCAAATAACATTTAGTAGGAGGGTGTTTGTTTTGATTTCTTTGTTTATTTTTAGTGGAATTATTTTCCTCCTGACATGCATGCAGTTTACCAGCCTTGTCAGTTGCTTCCTGCTGCATCAATGCTTTCTTCCCTCTTGGCACTTCACACCTTTGCATAGCCAGGGATGGAAAAATGGATGGAGCCTGTGGTCCTATTCCTGTGGTAGTGCAGCTTCTGATGAATTTTCAGACAGATTTTTCATTAATGTAGTTCAGAACAGCTGATTTTGGTCCTTTGGCCTTGATAAAATACCTTTTATGTGAGAATTTGCTGTCTTTACTCAAATCGTGTCTATAAAAAGCTCAACAATGAAGTTGTCTACAAAGTTATTTCTCAGGTGTATATATATATATTTATATATTTTTATATATATATGTTTTAACAGATCCCATGTAAATATGAATTCACCTTTCTTCCTTAAAAATTTCCATTGCTTTCAGTTGCTGTGGCTACTTGTCTCTTGGATATGATTAATGGTATCTGGAAAGCATTTGGCTTTGTAGTCCTGTTGTGAAACATGTACTTCTGGTACTTCAGGTTTTCTCTTGTCTGGGATAATTCCAATATAATTGCATTTGCCCTCTTTTCTCATAGAACAGGAACATGGTATAATTGTGATCTTGGTTTTATATGACTTGGAGAAATAGGAGGAAGAAGCAGTAGAGCCTTGTTATTTCTTGCCATTAACTCTATTTCTCAGAGGAAAAACATCTCATGGGGAAGCCTGTGGTCTGTGGCCAGAGACCTTCTGCATTCATCAGACTCCTGTTGTGACAGCTCAGAGGCTTTAAAAAGCCAGTTGGGCTATTAGAAGTAGGATGCAATGTAAAGCATTTCCACTGGTGTGACACAAAACGATGCTGCAGAAGTTAAAAACAACTGCTGAAGGGACGTTTATGACTCCTTAAGTGCCTCATGGAGCCTGGAAGAAGGAGGGGTAGCAAAAACTGAGGGTATGTGTGGAAGGAGCATTGTCCTGTGTGGTGCTCTGTAGGCCCCCCACAGAGCTTTCTATGCTGAAATTCTCTGTCCTTCTTGCACTTGTAGTACAGAGATGTGATGTATTTTGAGGAGAATGCCTGATGTAAATGATCTTTTTTTTTTTAAATTCTATGAATATTCCACACAGTGTTTATGTGGCTCAGAACCTGCAGATCCTAGACTAGGGCTTGAGTACATTTGTGGCACAGCCTTGTTAGAGAGGCTTGTGGGAGCTTTAAGCCTGCCCTTCTGTTCCCAGATCCTGCAGTGGTTCCAGACTGCTGCAGTGATGTGTGGCTGTTACTGACCCAAGATTACTTCATGCCCTCCTAGGGCCCCTTCTGCCAAGGGGATTTTCTCCTTTTCACTTGATTCCTATCATTTTTTGGGCTGCTGGAGTGGTCAAAAAATCGTATTTTTCACTAGGGATCTGACTTAATTACATCTAATATGTGGTTTAAACAAAGGTACCACACTTTTCGAAATAGAAAAGAGTTGTGAGTAAACTCATCAAAACCATAAAAAATTTTGTAAGCTTCAAACAACCTGCCTTTTTCTTTCCCTGTCAGAACTCACCTTAGCTTTTCATGTTCAGTAGCTTGTTTTCCACACTACTCATTACTTTCAGTCAGTCAGCAAGTTCATGATCATGAACAGAAGAATAAAGTCTAGAAAAGGTCGTATATTCCAGCTAAACATCTGAGTTAGATGGACTTCAACCTGTGTTTCCAGAAATGTGATGCTGTGTCTCTCAATTTTCTGATAAGAGAGTGGTAAGGAGTAGCTTATTTGACCTTCTACCTCCTATAAGTAATTTTTTTGTTCTTCCTGTTACCATATCAACAAGATTGCCTTGTGCTGTGTCTCATTCTGCATGTTTTTGTGTCAAGGGGTGACAGATTTCCCTCCTCATTGTAGGTTGTTGTTGTCTTTGGAGTCTTCTGTGTTCTCTGCATGGTCTTCAGCTTAGGACTTCTGTTCACGTTCAAAAAAGTGTGTAACACAGCAAGGTGTGTGACAGTTCAGAATAAAACCATATATACGTTAAACACAAATTATCAGCATGATAATTAGCATTAAGATTTAAAGAGAGATTAATAAAATTTCTTCTATAATTCAGTTATGTTCTTGGCTTTTAAATGAGGTTGTGTAGTTCAAATATGTTGTTTGGTACATGTCACCTGACAAAAAGCAAATGAGGAAAGAAAGTAAAGCAAAAAGTACTTCTTTCTCTTGCTCATGTCTGATGTGAAGGCTCTTTGCACCTTATCAGGCAGAGTCATAGAAAACCTGAATGGGACAGTCACCTCCTCGAGATCTGCAGCACCTTTATCTGTTCTGGGAAGGGGGTCAGCAAGCCAAGCAGCTGATGCTGTGTGGGGCCTTCAGCCCTCCCCAAATGGCCAAGGTAGTGCCCAGGAGATAGGAACAATGCTTTTGGTGGTAAGGACCCATCACCTGATCTCTCTTTGGAGCAGAACAGTTTCTCAGTTAACTCTGTGAAAAGGTTGGGTTTTCTGTGCAGGGTGAACAAGTCGTGCCATTTTCCTCCTCTAGTGAAGGACAGTGCTGATTCTGATTTCTGGACAAGCAGTGCACTTCTGGCAGACAGCTGCCCCCAAAGCACAGGCTCCATGAGGTTAGAGAGGTGATGTGTTAAAAGAGCAGACACTGCTTTCCCCAAAGGCTGATGTTGAAGACTTGGCTGAGGAGTGGAGCTGAGAAAGGAACATAAAGCTTTCACAATCTAAAATGTTGTAGGTGCTTGTACCTTCTGGGAGTCAGTGGCTCTGCAGGATGCTGAGAGGTCTCTGGTCAGTGTGAGGGTCCCAAGCCAGGCCGTGGCACTGGGATCCCTTGCCAGGCTGTGACACCTGAGGCAGTACATCAACGAGAGGTGCTGAGCTAGCTGCCACCAGTTTTAAGGATTTGTGTCAGTGCAGTCCCCAGCAGTGGTTCATTCCTGTCCAGACACACAGAAAGCTATCCAGGCTGGCAGTCCAGGCTTGTCTGCCATGTTTGCTTTTGGGGAAGCTTAGTTCAATGTTAACTGAATCTAGTTCCTTGGGGACCTTACACAAAAATACAGGAGTACAAACCTGGGATTACCTGCAGAAAAGGTTTTTCAAGAGGCAGGCAATGTTGCCATGTTGGTCTGTGGACTTTGGACCATGATTATTTGTTTGTTTGCTTTCCAGAGGTCTAACATTAGTACTGCTATGGCTTTTGAATCCTTGAGGAACAGCAAAAAGTCCTTTCAAGCCTCCTCCTGGGCTACAAGGCTGTGGTTTCCTTCTGTTGCTGGCTTTGGTTTGCTGGTTTGGAGTCCTCTGGTGGTGCTTTCCCTCAGATGGATGACAGGCCACAAAAATGAATCAAAATCCTTGGGGCTTTTTCTCTTGTCTTGAATGTCAGCTCATAGCTGCATCTGCTTTATTATCAAAATGTGGAATTTATTTGTCATTAAAACTTGGAATGTGGCACAATTGAAAACCACAGACAAAGCAACTTGCAGCTAAACTGAAACCTTGTTTCATTCCAGAGCATTTGGGGGAAATAGTTCAAAGAAAGAAAATGAAGGAATTATTCAGTGGCCCCATGGCAAGTCTTGCATGTTCACCTCTCCTCTTCTGCATTAAAATAGCAAATACCAAAACCTTCTGTGTAGTACCACAGCACTTGGAGTTTTTCATAGTGACAAGCAAACATTCTCCCATGGCTTTTTGTGCATTCAGACCTTCCTGACCAAAACCTTGTCTTCTGGTTCCTTCTGAACCGAACAGTCCCACTGGAAAACAATGTGCACAGTTCCAGCACTGCAGAAGGAAAACTGGGCCTGAAACACTGTGCTCCAGGACAATAGACACCAAAGGAATGTGAGACAAATGGAAGAAAATTGGCTGGAAGCTTCTGATGCCTGGGAAATCCATGGTGGGGAGCAGTTAGGATGCATTTGGGAGAGCAACAATCATTTATTCCAGTAAAGCCAATTAAGCTAAAACAACATCAGAAACCAGTGTGGTTACATGAGAAGCAGAGTCAAACACAGGGCAGTGGAAGAGTGGGAGAGTTATGAAAACAACCAGAACCAAGCAGAAAAGAATAATTAGAAAGAAAAATAATGATTGGCATCTCAATTAAAACAAAGAACAGCTAGCAGAGCCCTTCCCTTAGTGGCTTCACATGCATTCCAGCAAAATTCTCCCATATGCTATTGAACAAGATTTTTCCAAATCAGAAAGAGCTGATCTTTTGCTGGAAGTTTTTATAAACACACTGTGTGTGAGAAGCCACCCTTGGAGCAGCCTTTTCTTGTGGTTTACTTACATTTTACTCCTGATTTAACAAGCAAAACTGAGAAAATACAGGTGACTTAATTTAGTCTGTGTGAGCAAGCCTGAGAGTTACTGCCTGGACAGTGGAGGAAAGGGAATAACCATCTGTAATGAGTATTTTCTTGATGGACTTAAGTATGCATTTGGCAAATTATAGCTAGTTTTGTTCACATTCTTAGAGAATTTCATAAGAAATCAGTCATTTAACCTCTTCTTGCAGCTGAGGTTCCCCTTATTCTCCTTAAGTGTTGAGATTCCCTTCTCATTCTTTAGAAATAATTGTGGTGGGAAGAAAGCGCTGCTTTTGCCCTTTTGGTCAGAAATTGAGGTTTAACAATTCTGAGTGCCAGGCCCTGGACTTTGGCTACAATAACCCCCTGCAGTGCTTCCGTTTGGGGACATAGTGGCTGGACAGTGGCCAGGCAGGAAGGGACCTGGAAGTCAACAGCTGATGGAACATGAGCCAGCAGAGAGCCAAGAAGGCCAGTGGCACCCTGGCCTGTGTCAGGAATGGTGAGGCCAGCAGGACCAGGGAGCTCATTCTCCCCCTGTACTCAGCACTGGTGAGGCCACA
The DNA here is from genome assembly GCA_013400955.1 of Drymodes brunneopygia. Taxonomy (NCBI): domain Eukaryota; kingdom Metazoa; phylum Chordata; class Aves; order Passeriformes; family Petroicidae; genus Drymodes; species Drymodes brunneopygia. Next base: position 202,002 of record VZTZ01049693.1, read on the forward strand.
CCTCGAGTGCTGTGTCCAGTTCTGGGCCCCTCAGTTCAGGAAGGACACTGAGATGCTCAAACGTGTCCAGAGGAGGCAACAAGGCTGGAGAGGGGCTTGGAACCACGAGCCCTGTGAGGAACAGCTGAGGGAGCTGGGGTTGTTTATCCTGGAGAAAAGGAGACTCAGAGGTGACCTCATCCCTCTCTACAGCTGCCTGAAAGGTGCCTGTGGTCAGGTGGGGATTGGTCTCTTCTCCCAGGCAACCACTGACAGAACGAGAGGACACAGCCTTCAGCTGCAGCAAGGGAAGTTTAGGTTGGATGTCAGAAAAATATTCTTCACTGAAAGAGTGATTGGGCAGTGAAATTGTCTGCCCAGGGAGGTGGAGGAGTCACTGTCCCTGGAGGTGTTTAAAAGAAGTCTGGACGTGGCACTCAGTGCCACGGTTTAGTTGATGAGAAGGTGTTAGGTCATAGGTTGGACTTGATGATCTCAAAGGTCGTTTCCAACTTAGTTAATTCTGTGATTCTGTGCAATGCTGTCTTTAATTCCTGTCAGATCCTGTCAGACTGTTAGAGCTGTCTTCCCCATAGAGACAAGGCCAGGCAGAATTCCCCTGTGGTGGGAGGGTCTCATTTCCCACCTTCACTGTGCCCTGCTGAGCTGACAGAGTTGTTGGGCTTGGAGCTGCCACAGCCCTGTCACCTTCTGTGCAGCTCATGGGCAGAGGGGCTGGGTGAGTTCTTGGTCCCAGTCTGTGAACAACAGGCTCAGTACACTTCTCCACCTGCCTGGATAGGTTTTGGAGACTGAAACCTTCAGAGATGGGCTCCAGGCAAATCTGGTGTGGAAATCAGAAGGCTTTCTGATAGGTGTGAAGCTTGAAAGCATTGCTTAGCAGAGCCTGGAGTCTGTGGCCAGCAGCACAGGAGTTAAGTATTGAGGGGTTTTTGTATAGGCAGGAAAGGAAAAATTTATAACTCATAATCAGCCCATGAAAAGTGTAGTCTGTGGTGTTTCTTTCCTGTCTGAGCTTTTGGAAGGCCCCTGTTCCTATCTGGGTCTGTCAAGTACAGAGAGTTTCTTTGCAGAGGCAGCAAATATAAAGCTACTGCAAGATATGGGCAAGTGTCCAGCCTGTTTCTGGAAAGCTGCATTATTCCCTGACACTCCGTAGAACAGCTGGGCAGCAGGAGGTCACTAGGGCACAGTGTACCTCTTCTCTATTTCCCCTCTTGACTGAAATTATTTTGCTGGCAAATTCAGTGTCTGCAACAGCTGTGAACTCTTCACCCTGCTCTGGGAGACTGTATGTGTCTTAAACTCTGTTTACTGTTCAGCTTAAGAAAGTGGCCACCAACCAAGCCTCTGGAAACTGAGCTTAGTGTAGAGAGTGTGTGAACAATATTAGTACAAGAACGTGCCCTGTGGAGAGGCTCCTCCTTCCAGATCATGGCTGAACTGGTAAATGGTTGTGGGAATAGAATACCTAGCCTGGCTTTTGGTGTTGGGACATGGGGGGATGATGGTTTGTGATGTGGGTGGGGAAAAGGAGCATGGAGCAGGAGGAAATGCACTATTTGGGCATGGAATGAGGTACAGCATTCCCTGCCTGTGGTGGGAGAGAGGGGGAAATGCTGTGGGCATAGGAGAGAGGTGTTTGTGACTGTTGGTGCTGCTGTGACAGCATTTGGGGTGTGTGTGGGGCTAGAGAGGACAACTGAAACTGGGAGGGTGGTGAGAGAGTCTGGGAGCATCACTGGGAGTGTTGTGGCCTTTCCTGGCCTCGGGATGTGGAGCTGGTCTGGCACTGTTGGCTGTGCCACACCTTGCAATGAAACCTGAAATCCAGAACATTGTTTGCACGTTAATTTTTCATTGTAAATACTTTCCGTAGCTCTGAAATTGTTAGTTCCAGCATTTCTCCTGTCAGCAAGTCTAACCAAAGAATATAACCAACAGAAAACTAAATACTTTAACTGAAAATTCAAAGTTGCCACATTATCAGAACAAGAAGGGAAAGAAACAACAGACTTAAATGGATGCAGCTTGTATGAAATCTGTCTGGTATTAAAAGGTAATTGAGTTTTGAGGAAAAGCCAACACAGTTCAGATGAGACCCAGAGAGTGGGAGAAACTCTCTTCACTGTTTCTTAACTATTGGTTTATCTTGGATGCTGCTGAGGAGCTGAGTTAAGCAGAGCCTGCTATGGTTTCCCACCTTGCAGCAGGAATGTGCCAGTATTTGTACACAGCTCCAATAGAGAGTTTCCTGCCCTGGAAGAAACTTGAGATATAGGAATGGTTTTGGAGACATGGAAAGTTCAGGGCCTTTTTCTGACGAAGTTTAGGTGTTTATTGTGCCTTTTATTCTGAAATAAGGAGCTTGAAGTTTTAAGAAAAGGGTGTTTTTTTAGTAATTTTCTAGTTTTTCTACACTGAGTTGAAAGTTGTCAACAACATTGCAAATTGTTTCTGGAAAACCATAGCTTAATCTGTCTTATTTTCTTACAAAATCAAGTTGAAATGATGATAAATCCCTGCAAATACAGAATCTAAGGGCATTCCCACAAGCATATATTGCGCAGTATCTAAATACCAATCTAACAGATGGGTGTGGATGAAAACCTGCATAGATCAGGAAAAGCAAACAAACAGATCACTTCCCCTGTTTCAGGCAGGGTGGAAACCACGCTGAGTCATCAGCTCTGCTTTCCCCTCATCCCCCTCAGTCTGTGGAAGGATTGTCCATGGGTTGGTGTTCTTTCAGCTGCATGTATCAAAGAAAGTCTGGGATAACTTCCCTGAACAAGATCCAGTGGTCCTACAACTCCTTAAGCATCCTTTTCCTTCTCTCAGCATGAGTGGGACACCTTTTCTGCATGCTGTAATTTGACAGCCCCTCCTTGGTTTGAGCTGAAGATGAAATCAAGACTCTGCTGATGCATTTTTAATCACTAAGATTAGCAGGATCACTGTGTCTCCTAGGCTCAGCTCTCTTGGCACTCCCAGGCTGACTCTGGCACAGGCAGTGAGGATTTTATCCCCCCAGATGAGGCAATCCCACTCACTGTGTGTGCCTGTGGGGGTTGGCTTTGGGATTGTCTCCTTTTCCCTCCATGAAAGCCACAGTTCCATGAGCAGACAGGCTTTGTGCCAAGACTGTAGATAAGGAGGAACGTGGCATGGAGGGATATGCAGCTCCACTATGGTCCCCAGCCTCTGCAGCTGATGAAAGGCCCCAGAGGAAGCATTTGATTTAGCATTTCCACTGGGAAGGAGCCATGAATACCTTGTTTCCTCCCTGCTATTTTCCCACAACATCCCAGGGAGTGGTTATGGAGCAAACATGGAGCTTTTCCCAGTGGCCCCAGACAGAATGAGGAAATGCAGTTGTGCTGCTGATGGTGTGTGTGATGTCTGGTGGTTGTTAAACGTGGCTGTGGCACAGCTCAGCACAGATACTTCAGGTGGGCTGTGAATGTCTCATGTGTTTGTTGTTCTGTTGGATACAGGTACACACAGTTCCATCTGGATGCAAACACTGTGTTCTCTGTTTACTTGCAGTGAAATAGCATCAGTCTTACGGGCCTGGCTCGATCAGTGCTCGGAGGATTTCAGGGAGCCCCCTGACTACATGTGCTTGCTGAAGTTGCTGGATTATCTGAAGAACAATATGCCCAATTCTGACATGGAGAGTAGGGTGCAGAACCTCTTGAAGCAGTTTCAGAACCAAGAAGTAGAAGCTGTTGGTGAGTTACTGTTCCCTTCTCTCTTTCTGTCCTTCCAGTCTGTAAGATGTCCCAGGGATTTATGTGCAGTATGTTTCACCAACTCTTGTGCTTATCAATAATACTGTGAGGCTCACCAGTGACTTTTGCCTTGTTTTTTTGTTTTTTCAAAGGAAACCCCACCTCTGTGTGAGGCTACAGGCTCTGTGAGGGATGAAATAGTGTTACAGTATGAGTTGCCTATGTCTGTTCATCCTGGGGGTGGCTTGGGAAATCCTACACTTCTCTAATATTTAGCCAAAGCTTTGAGATTGCTGCAGCAGTCAAGTGGTTAATTGTCAGCACGCTTCCCATATCACTTAGTTAAAACACACAGCTGCTCTCTAGCTGGGCTTTTCACTTAACCTCCCCCCCTCCCCAAAAACCTCAAACAAACAAAAAACAGAATACAGAGCTGTGACAAAATACGGTTTGAGTCACAAGCTTTGTCCTGCAGCTTTTCTTCCTAGTTACCTTTTTGTCAAAGGAAGTGTCTGTGGGTGTTTTTTCCTATTGGAGTGGCTGGCTGCTGCTGTCCAAGGACAGAGGAAAATCTTACGTTACTGGGGGTCACAGTCTGCTGGAACAATAGTGAGCTGCAGTCACACAAACCTGGCACATCCCCGTATCCTGGTCACAGAGCTTCCTGTGGCAGAGCTGGGAAGTGGGGGGAGCTCACACAGGGTGTGAATGAGAACTGCAATCAACTTCCAGCTTTGGTAGAGGGGCGAGAGGGGATAATTCATGCCATAAATGACGAAGGAAATGCCAGAAAAAACCCCACTGTCATTCCATAAAAGTCATATCTGCCGGATGCTCCAGAAATGCCAAAATAACTCAGTCATGAACAGAGAAAGGAGCAATGCCCAGAGCCCAGGTCTTTATTGAGCACAGGTAAGGGAACAGAATCACTAAGATGTCCCTAGTGCTGACCTTTACTGGGGTGGGTTCCCCCAGCTCAAACAAGAAAATCTCATGAGAACTGCATTTGGGTTTATCTGTTCTCCAGAGTGAACAGAGGTTCTCAGCAGCCCTGCTTCTGTACTTGTTTCCTCAAGTGACAGCTGAAAATGTTCTTTTCTGAGTCACAGGTGGGCCAATAGGAATGATAACATTTTCCAAATTGTGGCAGAATAGAGGCTGGTTGTTAGAGTAAAATAAGAGGAGGGCAATGAAATCAAGCTGTGGGGTCTGCAGAAAAGAGTTTTAGGATTGCTTTACTTTATCAGAGCTCCATCTTTGTACATTTTCTTTCAAAATTCCTGATACGTTTTCTGCTATCGTTGTTGATAATTACTGTCCCAAAGCATTCCTGCTGGGTTCTGAATTTTGAAATTTGGGCTCTAATCCTACGGCTTGATTTGGGTAATCAAACCTCTGTTGTGTGCTGCCATCAGCCATGGCAGTAGATTAGATTGCAGTACAAGATAGGAAGATGAAAGCTGCTTCTGGCCTCAATTCTTGCAGGTTGAGCAAGCAAAGCAAGGAGAGGCAGAGGTTGCAGGGTCAGTAGGGGCACGTGCTCGCTCTCAGTGCAGTCAAGAGGCAGTCAGGTTTTGAGAGGGCTGAATAAATCAGAGGGGTCCTAAGATGATGAGATACTTAAGTACAAGGGGATTGTTGGAGAGTGGGGAGAAGACTGCTCACATGTCTATGAAGGAGAAAAAGAGGACTGAAAAAAGAAAAGGAAAATTTATACTGTGCTTCAGGACCTCGTTTTAAGCACGCTATGAGGTTTTGGGTAGGGCTGCAGCTCAGTGGTGAGGATTTTCAGTTGAATTTCAAGAGCTGAGAGGAAAAGGAGGTTTTACAAAGCCAAAAGGAGTGAGATTCTTATAGCAGTCCAGTGCAACTTCATTTAATTATGCAAATTGTTACAAAACAGCCATGGAAAAGTAGCACTAGAACAGAGGTCTCCATTTACCACCCAGAGTTCTGCCATTAAATTGTGCAATTCGAATGTACAGATGGAAATCAGCCTGTAGACATAACTTGTTACATCAAAACTGTAGCAATTTGCATTGGTGATTATGGTCTGTTAATCACTGGAGGAAGGAACAATGAAGTATTTTGAAAAACAGTGATTCTCTATCACGTTATGTGCTGTTGTTGCTTTAATGCTCTGCTTTAACTGGGTATGAAGTCTTGCATAACATTGTTTTTGGAAATAAAATCTCACCAGTAGTAAACTCAGCATTTTGGTTGTTAAGTCTTCAACAAGTCCCTATTTTTTTCTCCCTCTTTATGGAGTTCCTGTCACCTTACAGTAAAAGGGATTAGGATTTATTTTCAGGGAGTTTCTGTCTGACTTCCTCCTCTACCATGGGAGAGACAAGGGCATATTTCTTGGTGTTGGAATTTTTTGTTTTCAACTTCTGGGAGCCAAAAGGTGCCATGGCAGCAGCTGTGGAACCCTCTCCTTTCTGCACTGGGTCAGGTTCCTCAGTGAGGACAGTTCTGCTCCCTCACCTCCTCTCTGCTGCCCAGTGCACATTTAGAAGAACCATTCAGCAGAATATTGTAGGTGCTCACTGTATTCCATTTCCTGGGAAAAATCCCCTCAGAGAAAAGGGGAAGGCTGCTGGAATAAACTCTCTCCAGTATAGCCCATGTAGCCACAAAGGGTGCCAAGAAATCTGGTATCTTCTTTTATTTTTGGATAGAAGAGCATTCCTAATGCAGTATTTTGGGGGTATAACTGCAGCCTCATGACTTTGTAGTTTGAAATTTTTTTTTCAGATTATAAATACTGAAAAGTAGATTAACAAAATTATGCAATGTGAGTAAGGAATTTTGTTGGAGTGGTGGTGATGTTTTTTCTTTCAGAAAAATAGCTAGCAAATGGGTCAAGCAACTTCTCTGCTAAGATTTGGTCTCTCTGTTTCTTTTTATTCCACCTTTTCTTTGCCAGTTTAATCTTCTGGTCATTTTCCTAACTCAAATAGCACAGTGGGGCCATTACATCAGGAGGGCCCTTGGGGCATTCTGCTGTAATACAGTGATGTTGCAAAATAAACACACACCTGCTTTGATTCACTGTTTGCTGTATAAATTTACTGAGAATGTTTTCTGGCCAGATGGGTTTTGTAGCAGTTCCTCCAGTGACCTGGTTGATGGAGAGGAACTGGAGATCAGCAATCCAGAAGAATTCTTCTCTTTTCAAGACCACGTTGTGGCAGAACAGTTGACATACATGGATGTGGTATGTGGAGTATTGCATATAATATAACTTTATAAAATAATGTATATATTTTTTAAGTTACATTGCTTTAAGTATAGGGTTCCAGAATAGGACTGCTGCTGGGACATAGAACACAGCTTTGTGGTTTTCCCAGCTGTTTCTGTCATTGGGCTTTTTCCTTTGGTAATTTTGAAGGTTTGTTTTTAGGGTTTTTTTTGTTTGGTTGGTTGGTTTTTTCTTTCTTTTTTTTTTTTTTATGTGTAGCCTCTTTTGCAAAAGTTATTGGCACTGAGAAATAGCACATTTTAACTATATCACTGCCTGGCTTAAAGATGTCTAGGTACTCTGGACTGTAATGCTCTGATTTTGCTTTGTCTGTATCAACTCCCTTCTAAATATCATTATATAAAAAAATTAATCTTAGTTTTGCAGCTGATATAAAGGTGTCCCTTATTTTCCCAGTATTGTTTAGCTGACAGTTCCAAAAACAGTTCCCAAAAGGGGCATCAAGCCTATCCAGAGTATGCTAAAGTATATTTTAAACTGAGAGAACCAATTCTTACCTTTAAGTACCATATGAGATTTGGATCAAATTTGTCCTCTAAACTTGTATTTCTTCCCGTGGATAAAAGAGATTTAGGAGAAACCTGCTGGCTTACCACACCTCTGTTTCACTCTAGATGCTCTTCAGAAGAGTTGTGCCCTACCACTGTTTGGGATCCATCTGGTCTCAAAGGGATAAGAAGGAAAACAAGAACCTGGCTCCAACTGTCAGAGCCACCATCACTCAGTTCAATGCAGTCACCAAATGTGTCATCAGCACTATCCTGGGGACCAGGGAGCTCAAAATCCAGCAGAGAGCCAAGATCATTGAGAAGTGGATTCATGTTGCACATGTAAAGCATTTATTCTGTTAAATGTTTTTTGGGTGGGTGCCTTGGAGTGAAGGAGTTGGGAGAGGAGAAGGAGGTTGTTCACATTGGTCCCACTGTGTCTTAGCTCTAATTCTTTTTATTTTTAACTGGGATTTTTGTGATACCAAATGAATATTGCCCTCCCTCTCCTCAGTTCTTCCCCACCATGGAAATGGGGTTGATCCTTGGCCATGCCAAAGCTTTGGAGAAGTCCAGGTAGCTGATATCAGTAGCTCTCCCCTTGTCCACTGATGGAATCACTCCATCATGGCAGGCCACTGGCCTGGGAAGGCAGGACTTCACCAGCATGTGGAATCACCTCCATGTGTCCCAGCAGAGCTTCCAGGAGGATCTTGTAGCAGATTCCCTGTTTGCTAGTCTTTGCATGAAGGGGCTTTTTCCATGCCTGCTTTACATAACTCTAGTTTGCTAATTTCCCAGGTTTTAATATTTTACTGTAACCTTCCTAATGCCTAGGCTTTAATATTCTACTGTAACCTTCCTAATTCCCCTGGGAGCACTGGGCAGCTGGCAATAAACGAGACCTCTCTGGAAGAGACCATTTCATGCACTTCCATGTAGATGTGTGTTCACTTCTAAGAATCACATGGATTCTTTCTGAGCTGCACAGAGCAGTCAGAAAAAGCTGAAGCCAGAGGCTTTCCAACCTTGGCAGTGCATTTGTGTGCTTCCAGAGGAGGCAGTGTTCAGTCCTGGCACCTCTGGCAACTGCATGGTTCAGGAAGCTGGTACAGGGAAGGTCCTGGACCTCTCCTGTGGCAATTACCTCTGCTTGTTTTTATCATCATCTGATGGACACTTTGTTGCCTGTGTGAAGGGATTAGGAAGTTTGATTTCCAATCCCTACACGCAGATCTAAGTTGCAGAGGGCACCAGCTAAAAGGGCCTCCTTCCTGGGGCAGACTGGACAGAACTTTGTCATCATCCCAAGGCAGAAGGGAGGCCTGGGGAAGTCAGGAAAGGCACTGCCCTCATCCCACTCACTCTGTTGATTCTGTGCTTCTCCCTCTACTTAATTCAAACCCGCAATTAAATGCTCCAGTCATAGCATGAAACACATGAAAAATGTATGTGCACACTCTGCAGAATAATGGCCCATGCACAGCAGCTGGGTGCACATACACTTGGCTGCCCACTTCTGAAGAAAGCTGCTTGCTTTGTGCATGCAAATGGGTGTTTTGAACAGTGAGGTGCCTGAATTAGAAAATAATCCACTCATTAAAGTACAGTTACTCACTGACAACTAAACTTAGCAGCACGGAGTTCCACATTTGTTATCTCTTCGTGACTTTTGGATCCATTTTCTTGGTTCAAAAGATAAACTGAATACTTTCTCTGCTCCCAGCCCTCTCTGCTCCACCTAGATCTAAGGTTCCTCAGCAGGAGCAGCCAAGTTCACTCAAACAATATTTTCTTTAAAAATAAAAAGTAAAAATGCAATCATTAATGTCCTGTTATGCTTAAATTTTTTTTAAATCAAAGCTGTTTCTGCACAGGATTCTTTCTGGTTTTCCCTCTGTGAAGGACACAGCATGAAACAAAGTTATTCAAACCAGTCTTAAAAATTCTTCTCACATGCAAATGAAAACTTGCTCAAGTTTAGTCTGCAGTCAGTTGAATCACTAAGAACACTAAATCCAGTATTAAATTAAATTCCTACTGTGCTCTATATTATATAGTGTGCAGTTAAGTCAAGATGGTTCCAAATTGGATCTTCCAGTCCAAACTCCTGTTGTACTGGAAAAAAAGAAGAAAAGCTGATAATTTGTGCCCCTAAATTCATATTCTTCCCAACCTAAATTTCAGGTTGAACAAAAAGGTCTCATTCTTTAACATGTCAGTCTCTGGAGAAGAGCTGTTATGTGGCTTTTTTGTGGCCCCAAACCATGCAAAAATAGCTTTCAGGTCTGGTGAGTCCTGCCCCATGATCTTGAACTTGGTCTTTATCTGACCCAGCTGTCCACCTGCTTCAGGTGCTGTTGGCCCAGGCTCTCTGCTTAAGCCACACTTCAATAAATGCAGTCTCCTAATTAGTTTTTTGTAGGTCAGTAACTGGGAGAGCTCATACTCTCCTTAGCTGTTCAGTCACTTCTAATGCAACTCATGAACAGAGATGCTGATACATCAAGGTCTGACTTTTGCTTATGCTGAGCTTGCTTTACATTTGTTCAGTCCTACAAAGGAAATAAATAATGTCTATTTTCACTGTAAGGATCCTTTACACAATAAGCATTATTAGGGTAAGAATCAGATTAATAAAAATGTTGATAAGCAGAATTGGAATTTGAAGACATTCTTATCTCCACGCAGCAGTCAAATTGGCAGGTGTTTTGTCTTCTGGATTGCATGTACAGACACCTGTGCTGAAGTTTGTGGTGTCCGAGCTCTTGTCCTTGAGTCACCAACAGATTTCCAGGAGTCACAGACCAGACTTTCCCTCTTGCCTCCTTCTGCTGTTTGAGGAATCTGTGCTACTTTTTTGGGTTTTTCATTATCCTTTTCCACCCAAGTTTTTGCCACAGAGTAGCTGCATAAGAAACGTCTGTGAACCAGTCTCTCTGTTCAGATTTGATCCCAACTCTGGAAAAGCTGGGAAGGTTTTTCTCTTTAACAGTGTGCACATACTTGAATAACAGGTTATTCCTTTGCATGTCTTTATTTTTAATTGACACTGAGATGATTGAGGGTTTACACTTTAAATACCACATATAAAGAGGCAAAGCCTGGTTTTCTCCCTAAGGGGTGAAAGGGATTGGGAACTATAAAGAGCTTTTTAAGAAGCATGACCTTTGTGCCTTTCACCATGGCTTCATGGGCTCAGTTCCTTACACTTTTATTTTTACTTGGGGAACTGGAAGCTGTGCCACCACAAATGCATGAAAGTGAGGAAAACAAGATCTAAATGCCAAAGCTTGTGAAGTGTTTGGTGGCTGGAGTGGGGAGTTGTGTTTTTGATGCTCAGTATTTGTACAGCTGCTGCTCAGCAGTGAGAATGTGTAGCAGGCATGACAGGGCTCAGAGAGGGGAGCACTGGGTCTGTGTGGTGCTGACATTTAATGCTCCTGTGTTGCCAACTGCTCCTTTCACAGGAATGTAGGATCCTGAAGAACTTCTCCTCCTTGAGGGCCATCATTTCAGCTCTGCAGTCCAACTCCATCTATCGCCTGAAGACCACCTGGATGTGTGTTTCAAAGTAAGCCTCTCCCTCAGTTCCCAGGGGCCACAGTGCTCAGTGCTCCTTCTCTTCATCTTCTCCTCACTCTTCCTGTTCTCTTCCATCACTGACCTGGGTCCTGTCAGAAGAACCTCCCATTCCTGGGAGGCTCAGACCCCTCCTGTGAGCTCCTCTTTCCTGTTGAGGGGACAGTCTGCCTTTGGGGATACTGGATTCTGTCCTTTATTGGTCTTCATAACCTCTCTAGAAAAACTATGGCACTGGCTTCTCACCCAGCTCATGCTCACCACTCCCAGGTCACCACAATCTTTGCCTGTTGTCTTCCCTCCCTTGAAGTTGGAGGAGATCCAGCTTGCCACAAATCCTCCCTGCTCTTCTCCTGGTGCTGATATTTACATCAAGTATATTCCCAAAGTGCAAAATCCAGTACTGAAGATAGTATTTCTTCCAGGGGAACACTTTATTGTGTAAATAATGTTTTCTGCCTGCCCCACAGATGCCAGAAGTTGCTGTCTAGAAATGATGCTGTTCTGCTCATTCGGCTTGGGGAAACCAGATTTCTTTGCCTTTGATAAATTAAAATATGGCTCTGCTAGGCAGTATCCTTCTGTATTTCCTCTCCACAGAGGTGGGGTTTCCCTTCTGCTGCCCCATGTTTCTGATCAAAATATTGCCTATCTTGTGTTTACAGTGTTGGGCAAAAATCAAGTACTTAGGTTCCCTCTCAGCTGTTTTTCTGTTCCTTTGCATCCCCTGACCCATTCTCACACTGCACAGACAGTTCAAAGCCCTGCCCAGGGGCTGCTGATGGTGTTTTCTTTGCTGTCAGATAAGGCCCAACTTTACTGGGAGCACCAGAATATCCCACCAAGGCTCCCAGGAGATGTGCAGCATCTCACTGGGTGCATTTTGGTGCTGTTATCTTTTGTAAGTCGAACTGTTAATGATTGATGAGAAAGAAACAGAAACTTTCTGGATTTAGAGTGGTTGCTAATAACATAAATGATTTAATCTCCTGTTCAGGGACATCCTGCTAATGTATGAAGAGCTGTCTGAGATCTTCTCAGACCATGACAATTACCTGACAAGCAGGGAGCTGCTGATGAAGGTGAGAACCAGTGTGAGTTCTAAGCTTGTGATCTCAGTGAAATCTGAGGTTTAACCCTTTTTGAAACCAGCTGCCAAAACTCATCTCTTCCTCAGGGACCTTTCATGGTGCTTTAGGGAAGAGTGGGCTCAAAAACCTCAACTTTTTGCTGGGCTGAGAATTGATTTCCTTGTTTGTGGAAGAATCAGTATCTTTAGCCTGGATAGCCACAACCAGCAGGCTTTGGCACCGTGATCTGGGTGGACAGCAGGTCCTGCAGCCCCTCAGCCCATGAGGTCATTGGAACAATGCCACAGCTTCAGCTGAAGAATCAATCCAAGATGTTTATCCCACTATCATGCACCTCTCAGAACTAGGGAGCAGGGCTGGGAATTCTGAAGGAACAGACTTTCTACTCTGTGTGTGGCCAGATGGACAACAAAGTAGGCTTTGTCTGGAGCAGTTTGACTTCTGCGCTTTCCTGGGTGAACCCCAGTAAGCTCAGGAGCCTGAAAGGGGTGAGGAAGAATACCAGGGAAAGGTCATGTTCTGCAAAAACTAAGGAATGTTTGTGGCAGGTTTTTTCCATTTACATAAAAAAGTTCCTACAAACTCACTAACCAGTTCATTCTTTGGCAGTTCTGTCCAGCCAGTCTGGCATTTGTCCCTCAGCCCCTTGCCTTGGGATCTGCAACACTGTGTTTTGCTCAGAAAGGGTGGCTGAAAATCTGTCAGTCTGTTTTGTTTACCATCCATTTATCAACATCTGTAGGTAAATTTTAAAGCAGGTGAGACCATAAGCACAGAAGGAAAAGGTGTGTCCAGAACAGCCTATTTAACAAAGTATTAAAAGACAAAATGACTTAGACCAAGCCCAGACCTCTGGCTCCCAGTAAATCACCCTCCAGCTGCCCTAGGAAAAACATTTTGGAAGCAGTGAGAGGAGAAAAATCCCACAGAATAGCTAGAACCTCTCCCCTGCTTTTCATCTTGGACCATTTGGAGGATTAACATCCACTGAATCTTCCAAGAGTTAGTTTTCCTTCACTATAAATAGCCCTTGTAAGGGAAGCCGTGTTTGACCTTGCCTGTCCATCCTGCAAATCCAAGTGTGGAGCAAACAAAATGCCACTGGAAACAGATCAGGTGGTACAGAGAGGGAGCAGTGTTCTCTCCTCCTGAACAGACATGGATAATGATTTGTGACACATCTGTGCAACCACTGGAAGAAACATGTAACTCCAACATCCCCTGTGCATCCAGGGAAATAAAGATTTAAAGAACTACGGTGAAATATCTCATCCATTCATAGGAAAGCTGGATTGTGGGGATGGAAACCTATTCCTTTAATTTCCTGCGTGGTTTTGGATTAGTCAGTAAGCCAGAGTCGCTGGATCTCGGTGTTGCAGCGTAAGAAAAACAACAAAGCATTACATAAGATGGAGATGTTTACTTGTAGCTGGCCTGATCAGGGAATTAATCAGAAACCCTGAGGTCAGGAGTGTTGGGATAGAGCATCTGGGCACCTGAAGTATGCCTGAGCTTCTCTGATTTAAACTCCCCAGAGATTTTCAGCAGCACTTGGCTTTGGCCAGAGTGGTTCTGCAGAAAAATTCCCTTACATGAAATTTCCAATCAGCATCCAAGTGCCAGGAAATGAACATGGATGTAGACACACGTGTGTCTGCACAGCAAGTATTTTTTGCTGGCTTAACTTGTCTGGTTAAATGTACTTAATATTTTACATGCATGTAGTTGCTGGTTTACCACTTGGATCCTCCATTAATTGCCTTTAATTCTCTTTCACCTCACAGGAAGCAACATCCAAATTTGCAAATCTGGACAGCAGTGAGAAAGAAAATCACAAGAAGTCACAGAAGCGACTGCAACTTCAAAAGAACAAGGTGTGTTTGGCGATTTTCCTCCCCTTTTTGAACTGGTAACGTGATTAACCCTAACTGGTCAATTTTGTGAGAAGCAAAACCTAGAAAGGTCTTTCACCAGAGTGAGTGGGCAGAAGGGAATTGATGGATATAAACATGTGGTCATCACTTCCAGCTCTCTTGTTTCTGTCCAAGAAAGAGTTCCATTATCTACTCTTGTTACACTTTAGAGAGAAACACAATTTCCATGTAGTAAAATATGTGCTGCTGTAAATACTGGAGTTCTTGTGATCAAGAAAATCAGCTCTGGCAGAGCAGAAGTCTCATTTACTTTCAAACATGCTGATGAAGCTTCTGACATACCAGCTTGAAAATTGCACAGGCTTCTACACAGATTGCTTTGTAAAATGTGTCTGGGTTCCAGTCTGCTGGTGAAAATGGTTTTTGTCTCAAAGCTGGCAAAGATTTAAAAGGACAGGGGGAGAGAAATCTGGAATAGGGAGGCAAAAGTGCTGAATATGATTTTTGTCTGTGTATTTGTTTAACTGAAAAAAGTACAGATCCTTCTGGATGGTAGAAACAAGTATTTCCTTCTCAGGTGTAGAGCCAGCCTGAACTCTGCTGGCAGTCTAAAAGTTTAAAGTGTGAATAATTCATTCAAATGCAGTGGATGGCTGGGGAAGATGGTCTCTTTTTGGAGAGAAAAACATTGGGGCTTGACTTGACTTTGCTATCACAACGTATAATCACACATCATTAAGCAAAAATCCACAGGGATGAAGCAGAAACTACTCACAGAGGCTGGCCAGGACCATGCCCCAGCTCCTCCTCTTGCAGCAGGTGACAGAGGGACCCTGTCCCTGGTCCTCAATGCTTCTCCCACAGGCAGGGTTTCCTGTGGACTGATTTGGTAATCAATGGTGGCAATACTGTAATACAAAACCACTGGGTGATACCTGTGAGAGCATCCTGGTCTCACTGGAATTGGATTTAAAGTCTAGATTATCTAATGAGAATGATGTAATGAAAGAAAACATAATTCTAAGACTGCTGCTGGGTTAAGCCGATTACTTTAATTTCATTTTCTTACACAGGGGTGTTCTGGAATTCTAATTATTGTCATTTTTCAGTTAATTAATCCAGCATTGCTCTGCTCACTTGCAGGGAGTGATGCAAGGCACGGTCCCTTACCTTGGCACCTTCCTGACTGATCTCATCATGCTTGACACGGCCCTTCAGGACTATGTTGAGGTAACTTGGGGCAATTTTTTGGAACACTAAATACCCTCCCTGCCTTCCCAACTAAGTTTACTTGTTTCTGTAGCTTCTCCTTCTGCAGCTCTTGAAATATCTGTTTTCAAAGAGAAAAGGGAAGCAATATGCTGTGTTATTAACTAGAACTGGTGTGAATTTTTGGGCATTTATCTCAAGATACAAGTCTGTCTCTTTGATCACTTCTCTTTCCTTCTAACAGGGTGGCCTGATCAATTTTGAGAAGAGACGAAAGGTAAATTGAATGTTCTGTGATTTCTGGTTTATTGATACCCTCTGGCCAAGGGCATTTGTCTTCAGCAGCTGAACCAGACCTGGTGGCAGGAGACCTTTGCTTTCCAGAACACAGTTAGTAAACATCTTCCTTCTCCTGCAGGGAACTCTTTGTAGGTAAAAGGCTACAAAGAGCAAACCAGGTACAGAGGACAGAGAAATAAATGCTGTCAGTCTCCTTTCAGCCTGATCCTTGTTGGTCAGAGATAAGCAATGTCCTGTAGGAGTAAAGGTGCTGGGGTTACCTTGGGCTGAATGAAGTCAGGCCAAATCTCCTTCCTGGGGCTTGAAAGCAGACCTGGACTTGGCTGTGATGGAGCTATTTCTTCCCCTTAACTGCTCAATAACCTGCCCTAAACATCCAGGGTTATTCTGGCAAAGTGTGTGTTCAAGTGCAGTTACAGAAAAGCAGCAGCACACTCTGGGCACATGCCTTAAGGGTAGCATTTTACAGTGCACATTATGGATCTTAGGGAAAAAACCCACCTTTATTGTTAGAAAACTGGTTCTTGAAATAGTTACACAACTGAAACTGAACTTCACATCAAACTAGCTAAGTTTGTCGTGAATCCCTTGTTGTATGTTTTTAGAGTATGAATGAATATAATATTGTTTTCTAATTAGACCTTCTATTTGATTATTTCCTTTCTTAGGAATTTGAAGTCATTGCCCAAATCAAGCTCCTGCAATCTTCATGCAACAGCTATTGCCTGATACCAGACCAAAAATTCATCCAGTGGTTCAGGAGGCAGCGACACTTAACAGAGGAGGAGAGGTAGGTCCTCAGTGGAGCTGGCAAAGCTCTGTTCCCAATCCCACACACACCTGGGCAGGTCATGGCAGGGACACACAAATACTGGAGAGCACTGGTTTTAAAAACTATTCTGAAGAGGTGAAATATCCACTTGGCTCTGGTACAATGCAGGCAGAGCAGTGCTCCTCTTTGTGGGGCTGCAGCGTTCTGTGAGGTGGGAATAACTGAAGGATTCTTGGAGTTCTTGAATGTTGCTGCTGTGAGATGTACAAGTAAATAACATTGTCTGCAAACATTCACCTGCTGGCTTCTGCCCTGCAGTTACAAACTCTCACGTGAGGCTGAGGCAGCTGCTGATACCAACATCCTGTCTCCAAAATCCCAGAAAAGCATGGTGAAGAGGATCAGCACGTGAGTGTGATGGGAGCAAAGGGGTTTTGGGGTGGCATATGGACCTAGATAACTCAAACAAGCAGCGTTCATTTCATCAGCTACAAACCCTGGGTAGGGATCCACAACCCTGCATTGCTTTAAGGAAAAATGCAGCCTTTTGGCTGAAGCTGTCCCCTTGTGTTGCTAGAAGCAGTTATGAGGATTATTAAAGGTAAAAGAGACTAGAACAAAGAAACCTTCCTATGGTGTCAAGAAAAGGAACCATTATAGTGCTGGATTATAATTCAGTACCTATTGTGTAGTAACTTCCCTGAAAAGCAGGAAAACAGAGCAAATGAGGATAAAGTCTGGTCTATTATTAGTCTAAATTCCTATAGACATGCAAAAATTCCGTGCAGGATTTTAATATGAAAACTAAGGTTAGCAAAAAGGCATTTGATAGTGGAAACAATCTGCCTTCCCAGCTGGAGAAGGAAAAAAAAATCATGGGGACATGGTCTAATTTGGTGTAATACCACAAAGATTCAAACAGGAGGTGGGTAGAGGACAGGGCCATGCAGCTGGACATGGGAGACAAGAGGCTAGCAGGAATGCAGGGAAAGCTTCATGGAATAAAGAGCTCAGACTGAAGTGAAAATATCTGCACTCTGAATGTGTGTTGCGAATGAACACTGTAGAAAAGCACTGAGTGACACCTCTCTAGGCTGTATTAAATCAGTAGCTGCATGCTGATGCTCCCTGCTCCTCCTCTTGGTGGGCCAGACTAGCTTGTTTCCTTTGACACTCCTTACAAGTCACTTGAACTGCATTTAGAAATGAGTCTCAGAGAGGAACAACCTTTAATTTACACTTTATGATCTCCTTATTGTGTGCATCTCCAGCCTTCTAGAGAGAACCTGGTACCTGTGGCACCCTGATAGAGAGGGCAGGATTTGGCAGCGGGGTGAATTTGCCCTTTGAAGCCCTTTTTTCTATTAAGTGGGCCTGAAACTGTGAAGAGACCAAAGGGTTGTGTTGTTCTAGTGGGGCATGAGCTGGTTGTGGCCTTGCAGTTGTGGGCACTCTGGGTCAGGAAGGTGGTGTCAGCCTGTAACAAAGCCTCTGGACAAACTGTATAAACACCACAGAGGAAATGAAAACAACGGGCCACTCCAGAGAGGAAAAAACTCCACAATGTAAAGAGTCCTGATCCAAGGGACAGCTTTGCTCAGCCCAGCTCTCACTTACTGGCTTTTCTGCTTTCTTTCTTTCTATACTAGGCTTTTTCTGGGCACTGATGTGTTCACCCCACCCAAAGAGCAACCCCCGAAGAGCTCTCCTGTAGGAGGGAGCTCCGGGGAAAGCACGGATTCAGCCAGCGTTTCATCGTGTGAGTTCAATCACTCTGAAACTGAGGATGTGTGTGTGACTCCCGTCTCTAGTCCTGAGGACCCTCTGAAAAAGGTACAGCTGAGGCCTCTGCATGCTGCAGGCAGGCCCAAGACACTTGCCCAAGGCTCTTGGTCTTGACTAGAGCATTGGTTTAGTGGAATGGAGAGAGAAATGTGTAAAAATGGAAGTAATCCAGTCAGGGCTCTTGTGCACTGTTCTGTGTTGCCCATTACAGTGGGTTTGTTCCTGTCAGGAAGCTTTGGAGCAAGGCAGAGGGAGAGAAAGGCAAATGCTGAGCAGGGGGCAGTTTCAAGGAGAATGGCAGAGAGGGAGGGGTGTGTGTATTTCCACTTGTGTAAAGGCTCTCAGCTGGAGCAGGAGTGCCTGTGACACACTCTGCTCCCTCCCAGCTGGTCCCAGTTCCTGGCTGGGTGCCTGCAGCCTCATGCTGTTCCTTGGGTCTGCTGCCACCTCCTGGGCTGCTCTTACTGCAAGGCCAGAGCAGCCACAGCAGCACAGAAACTGCCATTAAAATGCTGTAATTAATCAAGTCCAGTTCAGCTTTCCTGGAGGCCAGGAATCCCCCTGCCAGCAGGCTGGGCAGAGTGTGGGTGACCGAGGTTTTGTCTGTGCCTTCTGCTTTCTCCCGTTCCTCTGGCACAATGACACACCCAGACACACCAGCTGTCCCTTTTGTGACAGCACTTTCCTTTGTGTTGTGCAGCTCTCCGGATCCCCCTCAGCCTCCTGTTCTCCTGACTCTTCCACGAGCACACCTTCCTCAGGGGTGTCACCCTTACCCTCCTTCCTGCTGGCCTCCAGTGATGACAAGAGCTCTCTGGGCTCTGACAAGGGCTATGACTCCGACAAGGGCTCTGTCAGCTCCGACAAGGGCTCGGGCTCCAGCAAGGGCTCCATCTGTGACCCTGGCTCAGGCTCAGACAGCGGCTCCAGCCCCCCCGGGGACTCGGGCTCAGTGCCCTGCAGTGCCCCCAGAGTGCTGCCCGTGTACAACCGGCAGAGCGGGGGCTCCTGCATCATCCGCGTCAGCATGGACGGGCTCCACGCCAGCGTCTACAAGAGCATCCTGGTGAGTGCCACGGCTCTGCGCTCAGCACACGTGGCCATGAGGGGTGACTGAACCTCTCACTGCCTTCTGAGAACACCACTGAGCCGGCTCATCAGCCTGGCTGGAAAGGGAAAATGGTACATGGTGCCATGCAGAATGTGTGGAGGCTGGTAGGAACGACACGTTTGGAAATGGCTTTGGGGAAGTTTTGGGTCTGGAAATTGAAGTTTGTGTTTTATCAAAAGGTTCCAGGTGAAGCACTGTGAGCACATTCAGGTTTTGATGTAAGATGCCACATTTTCTCTGGAGCAGCTTTCCCCAGGAGCTGGTTTCTGGAAACAGGGAGCTGCAGGGAAGGGAGCTGACACGACCTTTAATTCCACAGCTTCTCCCCGTGAAGAAGGGAGAAAATCTCTTTCCTCTCACCACACCAGCAGCCCCAGAATTCAGGCATTTTCCTCTCTGTTTACTCCACAGACATATCCCAGTAGTGCCACTGGTGCTGGACCACGGGTGATGTGGCTTAGCTCAGCTGGGGATCCTCAGGGCCTGCTGGGGGGAAGCAAACACAGGGTAGTTCTCAGCACCTTTAGTTCCTGATTTTAATGGTCTCACTTCCCCAAATCCAGCAAGTTGTTCCGCCAGGATTTGGCTCCTGGTGAGATTGCAGGAGGCTCTGGAGGAGCCCTGTGTCTGCTCCAGATGCACTTCACAGCACACAGTAAAGCCAGTGACAAGGCCAGACAGCTCTGCAGGATATCCAAGGAAGTGCTTAGTGCAGGAGCCTGCAAGCAGCAGCTGGGGCAGCTGTTCATGGGGGCTTTTGCGGCTGGTGAGGATGAGCTCTCTCAGAGAGAGCAGACACTGGGACTTACTGCTGTCTCTACCAGTACTGCATCTGTCAGCTTGAACTAAAAAGCCACCACCTCCAAAGGTCATAAATGCTAAGTTTAATATCTGTCAGCACCTGGCCCTTCGTTACTGACCCGTTTTTTCAGTTCTCTGACATCTCTTCCAAGACCAAGCAGTCAGGTTTTAGCTAAGAATCGCAAGAGTGAATGAGAACAATCTCTTAATGCACCTTATCTTTCCAGATAACCAACCAAGACAGAATCCCTGATGTCACCCAGCGAGCCCTGCTGAAGCACAACCTCGAGCCTGATGCAGTTGAAGATTATGAGCTTGTGCAGGTCATCTCTGAGGACAAAGGTAGGAAGGCAGAACTCTGCTGCTGCCTGGAAAGTTCTGTTGGATTTTAAAGGCAAGAGTAAAACAGGAAGTATTAGAAATGCTGTGGGGAGGTCACAGCTGCCAGTGAGAACCTCCTGGCTGCTCTGGGGTGGTTTCTGTCAGCACAGCCCCCTTCCCACAGGCAGAGCCAGCTCCTGGGCTGCCAGGCTGACCTTTTGCATGCCTTGAAGCCATAGAGGATCTTGGGTGGGGGTGATGTTCTGCCTCCCTGGGACCAGGCCCTCAGATCCCACCCATCATCAGCCTTCTCCAAGACAGTCTGTTGCCAGGGCCTCTGCCAGGCTGAGCATGGCCTGGGCCTGGCCTCCCCCTCCTGCCCTGCTCCCTTTCCTGCAGGAAGCTGCTCCTGATGCTGCTCTGGCAGAACAGGGGGACGGCCGTACCTGCACCATCCTGCTCCTGCTCCCTGTCCTCTGCCAGCTTTCCTGCTCTGTGCACCCCTCCCCACTAACACTGCTCTGGCCCTGTCCTGCAGAGCTGGTGTTCCCCCGTGATGCCAACGTGTTCTATGGCATGAACAGCCATGTGAACTTCGACTTCATCCTGCGCAAGAAGGCGGAGCTGGTTGGCTGAGGCTGCACCTGCGCTGCCCCCCCGGGGCACGGGGAATCTCTCGGAATTTCCTGTTCAAGATGTGCAATTGGAGCAATGGCCAGCCCTGGTGCAAAGGCTCTGGGCTGCTGCATTTGCCTTGAGGACACCCCACAAGCCAACTCTTTGCGACAAAAGAGTTTCCTTCATGCCAGTATTATACAGAAGAAGATGATCTGAACTTATTTTTATAGAACTGAAGCAAGTTCTGAGTACATGTCTGCCTGAACCAGCTGAGAACTTTTTGCACTTGTTCTGCACCAGAGAATGACCCATTTTGGATCTTGTTTCCAAAGAACTTTAAAATTAATGAACTGCACTTGCCTTTGCACGAACATCATGAATGGGACAAACAGACACTACTTTGTGTTGGATGGAGGTCTTAATGTCATGACGGGGTGATTTCCCTTGGACTTGGTTAACCCATGGACCAGAACTCAATGCCTTTTGTGTGCACTCCCATGTGATGGATGGACCTCCTCACAATGTGCAATTCCTCTGCAGGAGCTGAACTCTGAATCTCTTTAAAAGCCATAAGTAAGACGTTGGATTGTAAGTAGCCCTGATTTGAGACACATGAAATAGGTAAAGTTTTCTGGTTCTGGCGGTAGCACTGTGCATCCCTGTGCAGATCTGGGAGTTATTATCCAAATAGATAGCTTAGGTTTGTTAAGGATCATTAGTTAAAACAGAGTTTTATCCATGCCTGGGCCTTTTTCCCCCAGTTCTGTGGCACTAATTTGCAAAACTGGGCTCAGGTAAGTTTTACACTACATTTGGATTTATCACTTCTGTTTACAGGTAGGTAAATCATCCAAGAGACCTATGGTAGGTTCCGTAAGCCTGGTGTAGGTCACAGTCTGAACAATTGATGAATTCCAGCTGTTTGTTTGTTTAGAGAGTGATTGGGGGGGGGGGTTGTTTCTGAGCCTTAACCTTTGCCCAGAGTTAGGGAAAACTAGAAGTTCAGTTTTCTCTGCTTTTGGTGTCTGTAAAGTGCAGTTCCTTGTGTACATAGCATAGCTCCTGATGTATATAGTACTGCTCACTCAGAGGGTGTGTGGCAGTGTTAAGCTGAAACGTGAATGTTCTGGATTTTAAAATTACACTTTGCAAATGTTTATATATGCTATGTTTTTAACTGCTTACCTGTAATCTTTATATGATAAGTATATCAATTGTTTTTCATTAATATTTGCCTGGAATCGGTCAATTTCCTTTTATTAGTGCATGTCAGATGTGTAAAAACACCTCACACCACTTCCCTTGCTGTCACTTTCTTCAACTTCTCCACTTTTACTCTTTAACTTCTCAACAGCAAAGCCAAAGCCCTCCCAGTGCATCAGCCATGCACAGAGCCTGTGAGGGACAGGGATATTCTATGCTACTTCTTGAGGTTTCAGCGTAAAGATTTCCGTAACTGGGTAATTTTGATTGCACACCAATTTTACATCCTCTGCATGAAATCATTCTCTCTCGAGTGACAGAATGATTTCTGAGGCCAGATAATACCAAAGATGTGCTTTTGAGTGGATCCATTTCTCCCCGTTGCTTCAATTGGGGTGTTTTTCCTCCTGCTCTCCCAATCAGTACCTTGTTGGGTTTTTCCCTCCCTGCACACAATACCAACATTCAGATAAACAGTTTACACACTACAGCCCCTTCTGCCATTTCACAAATCACTTCAGCATGAGGGGAGGCTCCTAAAGCTGCCCAAAAGTCTCACACTCAGTCCCTGAACTAGAGATGCCCTGGTCACTTAAAGGCCTCTCACGTTACAGTAAGAAGACAAAACAAAGAGTACCTGAATCTGATTCTTAAACTACCTCAAGGCCACAAAACACAACACCAGAACCTCACTCCATTTCCTTCAGGATCAATACAGTCCATTGGTGAATTTGGAATTTCACATGCCATACTGAGAGTACAACAGCACTTTTCCACCCTTAACCCAAAGCAAAGACCAAGGGTTCCAGGCAGTCTTACTGCAATTACTCGTTTTTAGGGCCTGCCACCACAACCTGCCTTGTGAAGAAGCTGCCAGAAGGCTGGTTCAAAGCTGGTGCTCCTGCTCAGTTTTGAAACCCATTTGATGAGTCAAAAAAAAAACCAAACGTGTGTCAGGGACCCAAGTCATGTCTGAGGCCTTGCCATATCTGGCCCATGGTTGTACATGTCAACAAGATAATGAAGAACACTTCAGTGTTTAATGGTGGGAACCTGACCCTTGAAAGAGAAACAATGCATTGGTAAATTGATAGGAAGTTAACCTGTGAGAGGGAACAATGCACAATGGAGCTGCTGTTAGCAGGGAGGTGGCATCATGAACCACACATGGCCACACGTGAGATGACACTGTAACTGGAAAAATTCCACTCCAGAGGAGAAGATCTAAGGCCTGGTTCTGGGGTGGAGGGGGTGAGGAGGACAAGATGCACACCACTTCCATCCAGGAGATGCCCTGAAGGTGCATAGCCTTCCTGCCCCTCCTGCCTGAGCACCACGCCTCCATCTCCTTCTCCTGCCCAGCAGCTTCTCACAAATTCAGGGGCCAGTGTTATTTGTTATGTGTTATTTGCTACCACAACTAATAAAAGAAATTTGCTTTGCAATCACAATTGCTTCTCATGTTTTTATGTGCAGGCGTCCTTCCGAACCTGAAACAAAAATAAGCACATGGAAAGTGGAAAAATACCAGAAAAATCCACAGGTGATTTAAGTGGCTCCTACTTTTCCAAAACACATTTAATTCTGGGAGAGAAAAGCTTGAGCAGCGCCAGCCAAGGAACTCAAAACACAGGCAGAGAACAGCACTTGTTTCATGGGTAGAACCATTGGCATCACCCAGGTCTTGCCTATGTCAATAAATGGAGAATTGTGGATGTATAAACACACACACAGAGTGAAGGACCAAGCAGCAAGACTAAACCTTGTCTGCTCTGAAATGGACACAGGCATTTAATTCCTATAGCCTTCATTTGTTCCCCTCCCCTGAAACCACCATCAAGCCCCCAGTGCCACTTGCTTCCCAAGCTAAAAATACTGCCCTGTTGTAAAGCTGTTTTTCATGAACTGCTACCGCTCTGCTTAGGGAAGTCAGAGCTAAAGCAAACTTAGGCTCCCTGAACACCCAAACCAGCTCCACTTCTCAGCACTTCTATCCCAGGCTGACACATCCCCACATACAGGTGTCCCTGCCCTGCCTTGGCTGCAGGGCTGGCAGTGAAGCCAAGGAGCCCAAAAGCTCCAGTTCAAGGCTGTGCAAGTGATGCAGAGACCTTTCCCATCTTTCATTATTCGAATGAAGTAAAAAAGCCAAAACAGGGACAACTCAAATATCTTCTGTTTCTTAAAATCCATGCTCTGTTTGCTGGTGAGGAGCACCCTGTGCTGATGCAGGGAAATGTGTCAGCACACAGGGAAATCCTACATTGAGGGGGAAGGAAGGGGAGGCTGCTTGTAGGCACTGAGGTGGGTGTGTCATGGAACAAAAAGCATGAGGGGAGAAGAGACGTGGCTCTTGTATCCTCAGTGACACTTGACAGTGCTGGATGCTCACCTGGTCACAGAGCCCTGCTCCTGCAGAATCTTCTCACCAACACCTCTGGGACTTCCAAAGTCCTTCACACAGGCCATGTGGACTCATGAAGAGACCTGCAGAGGAAGCAAAAAGGATTGTGAGAAAGGAATGACCCAGACTGTGTGTGGGCCCATGGTGCAACTTCCTTACTCACCAGGTTGTGTGGGCACCAGCTCCCACATGTACACCAGTGGGAACTGCAGAATGGGCACCTTTATACAGCCAGTGACTCCATGGGAGAGGGACACAGCCAAGAATCCCCTGAGCTGGACTTCATTAACCTTCAGTTAACATTCAGGGTCAGGCTGGAAGGGGCTTGGAGCAACCTGGTCCAGTGAAACGTGTCCCTGCCCATGGCAAGGGTTGGATTGGGTGACCTTTAGCAGTGCCTTCCAACCCAAACCATTGCAGGACTCTCCCACACAATGAAGAACACACAGAGCTGCTCATCTTGCACCAGGTTCTATGTATTATCAGACCGGCTGACAGGTAATAACATGTCTTCTGTAGCAGAAAGCACAACATTGATCAGTAATTATTCAAAACAAACAAAAAACCAAAACCCCAGCCACACATACTCAATGCACAGATCTGCCAGCAGGTGAGTCCCCAGATGGCAATTCCAGGAGGCAATCCTCCCATTGCCCAGAAGCTCAGGGTCTGTGCCAGTATAGTCCATGATCACCTGGCCTCTGAGAAAGGTTTTTTTTAAAAAAAATAAACACCATATCCTGCTGTGAGCCAACAGCAAAAACATCAGAACTCATTCAAAACACAGACAAGTTTGCTCCTCACATGAAAAAATATCCAGGCAAGTCGCCTTTCCGTCCTGCAACACACAATTCTATTGGGCTGTTGAGACAGTAACATTGCTGTAGGTTCTTTTGGTTTTATAAGGAGAGTTTGTAACCTAACTTCTTACATTTTAAGTTCCCAAAACTCCTACACTTGCTTTTATGGCCTAAATAAACAGGCCTGCAAATAGGTTGTGGGGTTTTGTTTTCCTGAAGGACTAAGTTGAGGTGGGGGTGAAGCAGGATGCGACATGGACCAACTCTGCCTGCGTTCCCTTCAGGCAGTGCAGAGACAAATCCAACCGCCTCCACTTGCATGGCTCCCATGACTTCAGCCATGCCAAGACATCTGCTCTGGATCCACAGGCCTGCTTAGATGGGATGCAGCAAGATTAAAAACGAGCTGAGGGAAAGCCAGCACTGGTTTTGTAAAGGACTGTGATGGGGAGAAGACACAACAGAGGAGCACTGCTCCTTGTGCTCTTGAAACTGCATAGAACATTTTGGGAGATCATCTTGATTCTGCTCGAGATCCCTTTGGAAAACAAACCCAAATCCCCCAGATGCTCAGCAAACAGGGTGGTAAAAGCCTACAGACCTACAAGGAGTAACAGTGAGGGAGCAGCCCAGGTACAGCCATCCCAAAAGGCACTGACATTTGTACACCTCTATATATTAATCTTTATAAATACAGTGTTCTACACGAGGAACTGTGGAACGACGTAATTCCAGGCTGGTTTCTTTTAACAAAAGCTTGCCAGGGCTTTTGCTTGGATGTGGAACGGTTGTTCTTCTTCCTCCTTGGTGTCCCACCCTGTCCTTGGCGGCCTGGGCAGGTGTCTGGCCCAACCCCACGCACGGCCCTTGGGAGTGGTGGGAAGGAGACCACATGAAGAGCTGCTCTACAACTTTCAAGGGTGAAAAGCTAAAGTGTGAGGCAGGTTCAGCTGTCAACAGAGGCCCGGGGAGGCGGGCAGTCATAGCTCATCCCTGGATGACGGCGTGTCAAGGGACGGCTGGGAGGGCAGGGCGTCCTTGTTCTGGGCATTGCTGTGGATCTTGCCCTGCTGCCGGGACTTCCAGGAGTGTGTTCTGTCCCAGTCTGTTGACACGGTCTCATTGTCCCAGATGGTGGAGGTCTCCGTGTCGCTGAGGTAGCCCGGCTGCCCCGTGTAGTGGGTGGGGTAAACAAGAAGGGGTTCTGCTGAAAAGGCCTTCAAGTCTCTGGATTCATAGTACTCCATGTACTTTGTGCTACGGAGGAGAGAAACACCATCAGCAACAGAGGAACCTTCAGTGGTGCCAAGCTTGTCCCTGGAAGACATGGCCAATCCAGGGAGCAGACTGGTCTGGCAGTGGGGGCAGGTGCTGGGGTTCAGCTGGAACCACACACACCTGTACAACCAAAGCCTGCTCCCACAGACAGCCAAGTGCCTCAGACAACCAACCCACAAGCCCTACCCAAGGCAGGGACAATTCCCCTCTGTCACCTCCTTTGACCTGTGCCAGGAGGACAAAACCAAGCACCACAAGGAGTCCCCACCAGCCAGGCTACCAACAAGATCTAGCTAAAGATCAATCAGCAAGAGCCAGCCCATGTCCCCCAGAGCCACAGAGGGACTTACACAGGGTGCTTGTTGTACATGATGGGCAGGAATTCATCCACAGGCAGCATCTTGCTGAAGGGCTCAGCCCCGATGAGCTTCTGAGCCCCGTGGAAGGAGATGGCATAGCCCAGGGTCCAGTAGGAGTAATCAGCTTCCACCAGGTTCCGGACATTGGGAACAGCTCTCTCGGGCTCCTGCACCTGCATCCTTTTCCGGCCAATGTAGCTGCAGGGGTGAAAAGATCAAGGAGACAGGAACCAAAGTGAATCTGTAGCCATCAGGACAAGACTATTTGTGTCAGCCAGAGTAGGGCAAAGGGTCAATCCCAGAAGCAAGCCCTGACCCATCTCACAGATTTCTATCCTGCACCACTATCAGACATCCAAGTCTTGGGTAACCCAGTGGGTGGGACAGCTGTGAAAGCCTTCCTAAGGGAGGTAAGATGACACAGTCTGAGACTCAGTGCTGGCTCCTGTCACAGCATCTCCAACACAGCTGAGGTCAAACAACATTGTCCACCATGGGCAGGGATGGTGCCCATGGGGCCCCCGGCACCAGCCGCCCCAGAGGGCAGATCTGTCTTGATGGAAGAGCCACCAAGATGACTGTGCCACTGTCCCCTGCACTGCAGCACCAACCTATACCTCTGCCACGTGCCAGCAGTGCTGCCAACCTCCCCACGTGCCCAGGAGCTCCCAGAGGAGCAGGAACTTACATCAGCTCCCAGTCTAACTGGGCTTGCTCGATGTCATCCATCAGCTTCATGAGCTTCCTCTTGAACTGGTGCTCAAAGCGCACATCGTCCTCAATGACCAGTGTCTTATCCAGGCCCCTGCTCACCACCTGAAACACGAGGGCTCCAAGGTGAGCACAGTGGCCTCCATGCTGTCACTGGGGCCACCCTGACCTGGAACTGCCTCCCTGGCCATGCAGGCAGGGAGGCTGGAGAACCACTGTGTGACATATACGATACGCCAAGTCACTGGAACTTGCTCCAGCTCAGATGCCGAGTAAGGGGAAAAAAACCAGGAGTGTTTCTTTAACCTCATTTGCTTTTCAAAACCTTCTTGCCTTTCTTCTAAGCAAGCTTGCCCCAAGCAGGATATTGGATGGACTGCAAAAACAGCCATGAAAATGTTCTTATAAAAATCACTTGGAGCTGAGGGCAAAGGAATCACAGAATCCCAAAATAGTGTGGGTTGGAAGAGACTTTAAAGCCCGTCCAGGTCCAGCCCTCTGCCATGGGCAGGGACACCTTCCACTAACCCAGGCTGCTCCAAGCACCATCCAACCTGGCCTTGGACACTTCCAGGGATCCAGAGGCAGCTATAGCTTCTCTGGGCACCCTGTGCCAGGGCCTCCCCACCCTCACAGGAGGAACTTCTTCCCAATATCCCATCTAACCCTGCCCCAAATGGCAGTGGGAAGCCATTCCCTGTGTCCTGTCCCTCCAACCCTTGTCCCAAGTACCTCTCCGGCTCTCTTGGAGCCCCTTTAGATAGTGGAAAGGAAAAGGGGAGATGTGAAAGGTGAACACTGCATTCAAGAAAACCTCTGCAATCCAAGGAAATCAGTTCCATCCTATACTTTCAGAAACCTGGGCTGGATCCAATGCTTTGCACCAGGACTGGCTGTGCACTAGGACACAGTAACTTCCTGCAGGACCCTTGAGGCACCCCAAAATCCTCACCTCCTTCCAGATGTAGTAATGGCTCAGGAAGCAGCCGATCTCTCCTCTGGTCAGGGGCCTGGAGGAATAGGGGTCCTGGTATCCTGGCAGCATTTCGATGCTGAGAGCTTTGAGCTGACTGGTGTTCAGTGCTCTGGGAAACAGAGAGGATTTATCACCATCGCAAAAAAATAAGTCAATTCAAGCCAGACACAGGCACAGCATGGGGAATGCTGCTGATTTCAGGGAAAAGCCACACCTTGAGAAATTCCTACACTTGTTTTGCTCAAAAACACAGAGGAAAATTAACCTCTTGATTTACACCTCTAAATCAAGCTGACAAACTGTATTCCTAACTCTCATGGGACCATCCACTTGCCAGGTGCTTGGCTTTGATTAATTTTCTGAGGCCTTGATGGGATCCCAAGTCTCCAAGACCACTAGGTGGTACGTGGGCTCCTGTCTCCTTGAGGCCTTTTTGCAAGTCCCAAACTCAAAATTTCTGCCTTGATTTCTCATTATAAAAAGGTCATAAGATACCTTAGAATCACAGAATCATTAAGATTGGAAAAGCCCGCTAATATCCTTGAATCCAAGCATTAACCCAGCAATTCTCCCAAGGGATGGGGCCTCCACCACTGCCCTGGGCAGCCTGTGCCAGTGCCTGACCACCCTTGGCATCAAAAAATTTTTCCCAGTTGTCCAGCCTGAACATTCCCTGGCACAGCTTGAGGCTTTTTCCTCTTGTCCTCTCCCTTGTTCCCTGGGAGCAAAGCCCAACCCCTCTCCGGATGCCCCCTCCTGTCAGGGAGTTGTGGAGAGCCAGAAGGTCCCACCCGAGCCTCCTTTTCTCCAGGCTGAGCTCCCAGAGCTGCTCCTCAACAGACTCATGCTCCAGACCTTAGAATAAGCTTGGAAAGGGCTGTGGCAGGGTTAACGCTGCAGCACCACAGCCCTGTAGCAAAGGATGGACAATATTCCCAGGAGGTAACTGCTCCATTCACAGAAATCTACATGATTTTAACCTGATTCTGACCTTAGTTTGAACCCCAGTGCTCTGGTTCTCTCACAGAGACTGACTAATTGCAAAGGAGGAAAGAAACAGAGCAGAACCGCCCCAAACAGATGGTCAGGGAGATCCACATGGTGTTCAGCTCCCCTCCAGCCAACCCTGGCCTGCTGGAAGTAGGTCAGGGCATCCAAGGAGATGCTGTGAAGCAGTAAAGCACACCCCACTCTGAAAACATCCTCAAGCCCAACCAAAACTCACTTTCCATCCACAGCCTCCACCACCTTCACTGCAATCTCCTGCTCGTAGAGCGTCCGCAGCATCCGATCCCGCCGGTCCTTGCGACGCTTCAGGTTGATCATGAAAATCTGGGTGGAAGAGACAGGCATCAGGACATCAGCTCCCAGCTGGGAGGGAGGGAGAAGGGAAGTTCTGATCCACCCCTCTCCAGCAGCCCCACTGGAAAAGCAGGTCTTGTGAAAACATCACATATGTGTCGCCCCAGGTTGTTTAGAGTTTGTCAAAAAGCTGAAGTTGGTTTTGAGTTGAAACCGTAGAGGCTGTTTCTCTAACAACTACTTTTTATGGATGTTCACGGAGGAAACTTGCTCTTTGAGGATGAAGAAAAGTGAGGGGAGATCAGTTAGAGCCAAGTCTATAATTTACAAAGATACAGGATATTTAGGTTTATATCAAAGAGAGTAACACAACTGTCAGCAGCATCAGTCCCAGAGGAACACTGACCCACAACACTGCCACAGGATGATGGGCCATCATCCAAGAACAAGGCCATGGTAAAGAGAGGATTTTTGTGATTACTTCAGGCACTGAAAATCCCCTGTGATCCCTGCCAGAGCAGAGAGCCAAGGCAGGGAACAGAGATGTCTGGGCAGGGCTGTATCCAAAGCCTCGAGGAGATTGGTGGAGGGCTGAGGACTGAAGCCCTCTTTGCAGGTAACCCTCAGGGGCTCAGGGATGTTTTTCAGTCCCAGCCAGACTGGTACAAGCACAGCCTTGCAGCCCGTGGAGCAAATCCTCATCCCAGTAAGAGGCGGAATGAACTTCAGCTCAGTACAAATGAAAGAATAATAAACTGGATAAATAAAGTACAGCATGGAAAAAACCTGGACCAGCTGTGCCCTAAACACAGAGCAGTCCCAGAGCCACCCTGGCAGCTGCACACACAGGGGCTGCTGGCTCTGGGAACAGCACAGACACCAGGCAATCAAAGCCTGGCAGGTCCCTCTCCAGCCTTCTCCCCAGGCATCATTTGCATCCCTGGGGGTACCCAAGGTGAGCCAGAACCCAACTGTGAGCCTGGATCCCCCACCTGCTCTCAGCTCTCCAGTGTCTCTCTCAGGCAAGAGAAATCCTTCCCTCTTGCCATTGGAAAGCTGGAGAGCTTTCCCAAAGGCCCAATTTCTGTCACAGATGGAAGGAGGCCAAACTACTCTGCAGAGTCAGATGTAGAGCAAACAGCACAAGAACTGGGGAGTTAACTTGCTTTTTCAGCCTCACTTCTGCCTTCTCTTCCTGGCTGGATTAAAACATAGAACCATGGCATGGTTTAAGTTGGAAGAGACTTAAGGGTCAGGGGATGAGTGAGAAGACAAGACAATAAACAGCAGAACAGGCTCCTTACTTCATCAAACCCCATCTTGTCAGGGTGCTTCGGAGGGACAGAGATGTACTGAGAGGGCTCCACAGGAGGGCGATCGACTGAAAGAGAGGAGAGACCCCAAACATCAGCCTTGTGCACACCCTGCAGTGGCCATAGTGTGTCTGAAGGTGTCCCCCTCACAGCCCCCCCAAGGGAGATGGGATGAAGAGCCACTGCAGAATGGGAACAGCAGGAAGCATCACATGGCAAAGGCAGAGCCAGCAGCCATGTGCCAGACAGACACAGGAAGAAAACATGGACATGCGGCATCCTTTCCACGTGAAAGATGCATTTGATCTGGGGAAGTTGAGGGATTTTGTGGATGGGGTTGACCTGACCATGAAGTGATTACATCCCTAGGTAGAAAAGTGGTGGAAAATTTCAGAAAACTGTTTATCAAAACAGAATTTTAAGTGATCAGGTCAGGATGCAGACTTCCAAGAGAATGAGAGCTAGGCTGCTGGCAGGAGAGCTCTGTAGGCATTAACTTGAGGGGTCCATCATGGCAAGGGCACAGTCACTCACTCATAGCCTCAATCAGGGTGTGCACAAAATTCTCAGCTTCCTCCTGCAGTGACTGCTGTGGCTTCAGGGGCATGGGAAGGAACCCGTAGTGCTCACGGTTGCAGACGAACATCTGTACTCCTGGGGATCACAGAAAAGCAGAAACTACAATCAGGCCTGCTACCAGGGCATTCCACTGCTCTGTGCCCACACAGCCACAAACACACTTGTGCTAGGACCTCAGTCCCAAAAGTTCTGCTTCATAAGCAAACAAATCAAAATCATTCCAGTTCCACTTTCTGTTTTGCCTGGCTGGCAGCAAGTGGCCTCTCTCCTACAACCAATCCCTACTGGCTGCCTAACTAACCCTTCAAGGGCCTGGGCTGACAGGACAAGGGAGAATGGCTTCCCACTGAAATAGAGTGGGTTTAGATTGGATATTGGGAAGAAATCCTTCCCTGTGAGGGTGGGGAGGCCCTGGCACAGAGTGCCCAGAGAAGCTGTGGCTGCCCCTGGATCCCTGGAAGTGTCCAAGGCCAGGCTGAAAGGGGCTTGGAGCACCCTGGGATAGTGGAAGTCCCTGAAATGAGATGATCTTTAAGGTCCCTTCTAACCCACCCATTCTGCTCTTTATCACTGCTTCCTTTTGCTTTGGCTGGGAAATAAAGGTGATACATTTTCACCTGTGCTAGCAAAGGACTCTGAGGAACACATATGACAACAGCCTCCAAAATGCCAAATCACCACCAAACACAGTCCTTTCCTCTCCACGACTAATTTTTACTGTGCCCTGAAGATTAAAGGAAAATCCCAGAATGAGACACCAGTGAGGAGAACAGATGTGATAACATTAACACCCTCCTACTCAAAAGCTCTTGCAACTGCTTGTTGAAGGTGGGAAGCAGAGAGCAGGTGCCAAGCCTGTCCTTGGAGTAGATGCATTTGCAGGGCACAGAATCACCCACTGGGAACATCCCAGCATCAGCAAAATGCTCTTCCCTCTGGGATGACAAGGATTTAGTCACCGCTGGCTGTACCTCTCTCTGTCTCATCAGGCAACACAACTCAAAAGCCACATCCAGAGAAGCCAAGGGAATTATTTCCGTTGTTTTCCACTGAGTTCTGGTAAGGTCCTTTATTAACTAACCCCAATCAAAGCTGCTAGAACCCAAGCAACCAGCCAAAAACTGCCTTTGTCTTTTTATGCCTTTTTTTTTTTAATGAAACAAGCTTAACCAGCCCCCTCCCTCGAGGAAATAAACGAAAAGCAGACACTACCTGGTGTGTGATGCTTTCATCTATTAGTGCCCCTAATCCATGGTATTTTTAGCAGAGCGGAACTGTTGGCACTAATGACTCTGGTGTTTCTCTCATTTTAAGTTCTACAAGTAAATTGCTGGCTATGCTACTTGCCAAAACACATTCAGCTGTCAGCTGCAATTTAGGTAAATGGTAGAATAAAAAAACTACTACCTGCTGACATTAATGGATTTGGCACTGATCTAATCAACTAATCTTATCTGGCTCACTGATCTCTGTTCTTATCTTCCGCTGCCTTGAACATATTTAATCTGCACAGATTCACACCACTGCTCCTGTTCTGTCTGGGATAAAAGGTACTTGAAAATGGTAAAGCTCCCATAAAGTGGGGAGGGGGACTCACTCTCCAGTTCTGTTTTTATAATAAAGTTAAATGATTGCTACAAGGGATAGAAAAACTACAGGTATTTGTGTAATTATTCTTAATAGGCTTTAAAGGCATTTACAGTCATGTCCTAAAACCACAGCTATAGTTGAGGAACCAAAATTGCCCCCACTTCCCTATGACCAGACCTTCCTGCTGGCTGGCTCAAGGGCTTCAGAGACCCAGGCTGAAAGGCAGTTCAGGAGATCATGGAATCATGGAATGGTTTTGGTTGGAAGGGACCTTAAAGCTCATCTCCTTCCACCCCAGCCATGGGCAGGGACACCTCCCACTATCCCAGGCTGCTCCAAGCCCTGTCCAACCCGGCTTGGACACTTCCAGGGATGGGGCAGCCACAGCTTCTCTGGGCACCCTGTGCCAGGGCCTCCCCACCCTCCCAGAGAATGATTTCTTCCCATATCCCATCTAACCCTGTCCTCTGGCAGTGAGAAGCCATTCCCTCTTGTCCTGATCATCCCTTGTCCCAAGTCCCTTTCTAGCTCTCTTGGAGGCCCCTTTAGGCACTGGAAGGGGCTCTGAGGTCTCACCTGAGCCTCCTTTTCTCCAGGCTGACCTGGCTGGCTAAAAGCTCTCCTGTGAGTGCAAGGGGCTGTGCAGAGTCCAGTGCTGGCAATAACACACCCACTCTGAGTTATTTGCAGATTCAGGACTCCCACATGGGCCACGTCCTCTCTCAGAGGTGGGACCACCTCTTTGGAGCATCACAGAATGGCTGCTTCTAGCAGCAGATTCCCTGTTGGAAATTGATGGTTTGATCTGAGGTGTTAAGCACAGCACTTGGCCTGGACAAAAGCCAACATGATTTCTGACTTCAAGGAAAGTAAGTGAAATCACTCCAAGAAGAAGTTTACCTCAAAGCTCACACATTTTTCATATTTCTGAACTTGGATGTCATCCTTTTATCCTGGGTGACAAAAGCAAGCCCAGGACACAAGTCAACAATCTGAGCAGATCAATGAGCCAGACAGCTGGAGCAAAGCCTTTCATGTCATGGGTCAGTCCTGGAAAAACTTAGTGTTCTAGGACAGAAGGAAAAAATGATGGGTTTGAATCCCTGAAACATTTCTGAAGCAGCTGGAGCTGATGCACTGCAGTTACCACATGGGTTGGAGGCTGCACTTCTGGCAGAGCTGTCAGAGGGAAGAAGTGGAGGGGTAGATTTGAAGCAGCCTGCTTTGCTCTCCAAACTTAAACCTCAGCTCTCCTCTGGAGCCAAGACGTGACACCTGGGGACATGGTTCTGTGATGGATTTGGCAGTGCTGGGGAAACGCTGGACTCAATGGCTTCTGCACTGATGTCCTGACTCTGAAAGTCAGAACCCTGAAGCTGCTCTGCAATTCACTTCTCACCTCTGCCCCACAAGGGCTCCAATTTCAGCTCTTGCTGCCTCTCCACCATCATTCATTTATCTGACACTTCCTCATCCTCTTGCAGCTGATTTTGAGAACGCCCTGCTCAGTCTGCCAAGACAACAACATCATTTTTGGTGCTGTCAATCCCTGTTAACCAGACTCACCACTAAAAAGGGAAGCTACAGAAAGCTGTGCGGGTCTGGGAACAGCGGGAAGGGAGGCTCAGCCTGCAGAACAAGAATAACAACAACCACCCTTCTTCCCTAGGCTTTCTCCCTGCCTGCCTGTTCCCAAGAGCAGTCCTTCCTGCTCTCCTTAACTTTACACCTTCTGCAGAGGACAGGGAGTACCAACTGCACATCACTCAGAGGACCCATGAGCAACTTTTCCATGATAATTCACCCCAGCAACCCACTCAGGATCTCAGAACAGAAGGCACTTATGGGTGCTGCTGAGGTTTCACCGAGCCCTTTTTCCTTAAAATGCCCCAAACTTTTCCCTTTTCAACACAGCAGGCAAAGAACAACACAGATGGCCACAGTCCTGGGAGACCCTTCAGCTCTGACACTGCTACACACAGGTCTGCCAGCCTGGACTCTGCTGGAGACAGAACATTCACAAGAGCCACTCTCCAGAAATAAATGTGACTAAACATCCTCACCACAAGTATGAACAGCAGCATGAGACAGTGATGTCTCAGCTCTTAAAACATGAATAGCCAGAGATGATCTCTCCCTGGATGTACCCAAGGCCAGGCTGGACAGGGTTTGAAGCAACCTGATCTAGTGGAAGGTGTCTGTGCCCATGGCAGGGGCTTGGGGTCAGATGAGCTTTAAGGTCCCTCCCAACCTGAACTGTTCTAGGATTCAATGGTTTAAGAAGAGTCTCTTGCCCCTTCCCTCATGGATCTTTTGGAAGCCCTCACCCCCAGACCACCTTCCACTCTCCCAGCACTCACCTGTGTTCACCTGCTGTGACACAAACCAACAGTGCAGTCACACATTCTGTCTCTGAAATATTGCCCCATCCCAAGAACCGCCCTCACATCCTTTGAAGCCTGCAGCAATCCAAAACTGCCTCTTCAGTCACTTGCTGCTTACCCTGACTGGATCCCAGAGAGGAAAGGGAACAAGGTCTGAACTCCACACAGAAGCCCACCCAGGACTTTTGGGTTGTGAACCTGCAGTGGAGGTCTGTGTGTCTCTAGGAGTGACCCCTCCTCAGCAGAGGCCCTGGACACACCTGCTTGGCGACTGGAGAAGGCAAAGACCATGATATCATCAAAGCTCCAGGTGTAGTCCGGGTGTGGGGGGTAGAAGGCCAGCTTGGTGGAGGCTTCCTTCCTCAGGTCAATGAGGAATGTGGAATGGACCATGGGGACAGCAAAACAGCCCATCCTCTTCCACTCCCGGATCAGGGGATACTCCAAGGTCCTCTTGTAATAGCCCTGAAAAAACAAGGAGAGGGCTGCTGTTACAAGACATTCCTGTTTCAAAGCTGTTCCTTAGCAAAAGCTCATGCCTTGAGCTCTCCAGCAGAGGTTCACCAGGGCTCGACTCTCAGCTTTTTCAGTGTCTCCCATCTGGAAAGGGCTCAGTCAAGTATTTTCAAACAGTCTTCATCCCAAAAGTTAAAGACTGACCTTCTCCCTACTTTTTAGGAGCTCTTGGAGAGCCCAACCTTTCCACTGCAAAATTCCCCTGCAATGGAGCTTCAAACCTCAGACTACTTTCTCCTGGTTCTTCAAAACCCTTTTTGCACTTAGACTCTCCAGTCTGATCCTGGAAGCTGCTGAGCATCCATGACATCTTCCACATTCAACAGGCACAAAGTCCATTTAGTATCTCAGAGAGTAGGATCTGCAAACTAATTCTATCCACGACTTGGAAAAAAAAAATCGTTTATGGTCACTGCAGTGAAGGCAACATCGCAGTCTCCATCAGTTGTGTATGAATCCCTGCTTCCTCCACCCTGGGGCAAGCAGGTTTGATACTCACTCCTGACTCTGCTTAGGGAGGCATTTCAGTCAGCTCCTGGGTAATTCCCTGTACCCAGGAGCTCTACCAGCCTTCCAGCATGCTGGGTGCAACACCCACAGTGTGTGGCTCATGTGGCAATAAATACACTGAATTCCTCCAGGAGGAAAACCCTAGAACATCAAATTGACATCTCCATGGTTGAATCCAGAGCAGATTCTGGGCTTAACAGAAACAATGAGTCACTAAAAGAAGTCAAAGTTCCATTTATGTTGTTTTCCATGAGTGTTTAGGCTCTGACTGAGCAAGAGCCAGCAGAACTGCTCTGCCCTGGGCTATGTGGGGCCACAGCGTGGTGCACAGGCCTGGTTATGGATCTGCCATCTCCCTCTGCCTTTCAGACACACTGTGACCACACTGTGAGGATGGGATATCCCAAACACAGCCATCCTGACTGCCACAGGAAGGAGCAGCTGGGAAGAGATGTGACTGGCATTCCCACCAAAGGAAGGGTTAACACATCCACCCTTTAACACACACCCCACCCAAGAATGCCCACAACAACAAATGCTGGACACCCATCTTCCCTCCTCCAGTGGCTCACTCCAGGTTTTTGGGGCAGTCCCCCATTCATAAATCACGTGTAGGCAGGGAAGGCTCCAACTCCGTGCTGCTGCTGTGCTGCCTCTCCCAGGCTTTGCTCCGTGACAGATAAATGTCAGCCTGTCTGGAGCCTGGAGCTGGGCTTGGCTCACTGTGGCTCCATGCCAGGGGAGGCCGTGTTTCAGTGTTTCAGGGCGTGCTCCAGCTGTTATTCCCTCCCCAAGTCCCCTGGGAGAGCAAGGCTGAGCACATGAAGCCCTGGGACCGCACGTAGAAACGAGAGAAAAGGAAAAATAAAGGGAGAACTCTCCTGTCCACTCAGCAGGATTTTTTTTTTTTTCAACTAAATTTTGCAAGATGTCTCTCCCCTTTTCTCAGATAGTGCTGGTAATGGTGGAAACTTCCTACTGGAGAGGTAGGTCTGGGGCTGGTGCACATGGGCAGAGATCCACTTCAGCCTGTGGAGCAGGGCTGATGTGCCCCAGTGGAAAACTTAGCCTTAAAAACTTAAAGCACAATCAATACCTTTGCAATGAAGTTTATAGCTCCATTTTCAAACAAAGTAAACAAACCCACGCAAAACAAGCAAACACACCTCATCACACCCCTTTTCTTTACATTTACTTCTCAAGAATTTGTAAAGCTCAGGAACTTTTCCTGCTATTTTTTATCCAATTACTTAGTCTGAACTGTGGAACTTGTTGCCAGAAGATGGTGTGGGTGCCAAAAACCAGAATCAGACAGGGATTTCTGTAGAATGAAACAAAAATCACTGAGAGCTTTAAAGACAAATATGTTCGTCAAAAACCTGGAAGGGGATTGCCAGAGAACAGGAAAGTATTTTGGGGAATTAACATTCACTTTTTTTGCCCTATCCTTATACTATTCCCTAGACATCTGCACATGAACCTGTGCTCTGACCCAGTGCAGCTGCTATGTGGGTCAGAAGTAACATGAAAAGGTAACACTGAAAAGGTAACATGAAACTCAAATTTTTAGGCTCAGCACCAGTACCTGTTGCAAGCATACTTCAGCACACACACCCCCTACAAGGCAAAGGATGTTGCCCCACTTCAAAAATCTTGTTCATAGACGAGAAAGATAACTTAGACACAACGGAGAGCTGCGGAAAGAAAAGCAAATTCCTCTTGGATTAGCATCATTATACAGAAAAACTGGCCTAAAATTATGCACCAAGGGTTTTAAAGCCATTACAGACACATGGAACCACCTTAAAAAATTCTGACCTGTTTATCAGTAGTTTTTGTGTGGTTAGTGGGATCATACCACATATTAACACTACCTCAGAGCCACAGCAGCTTCTGTTCAGAAGAAGGCTACAGCAGCAGGAAAGCCCACAGAACAGGAAGGATGTCTGCTGCTCCAGAAACAGGGGCAGGAGCCCCTGGAGGACACCAGTCACACAGACCCCCAGCACCCTTCACAAGGTCACCTGCCTGGGGAGTGATGCCACACCAGAAGTTGGAGTAGAGGGAGCGGGACTCGAGCATTGGCGCCACCAGGGTCTTGTTCTCTGCTATCAGCAGGTTCAGGGTCTGGGGGTTGGTCAGTAAATTATCTGCATCAACAAACTAGAGAAGGAAGAGGGGAAAAAATGGTTAATAAATGAAACAATATGATTCCCCTGATGCTTTCTTGGGAATGAGGCAGCCAGAGGCATATGACCAGCCCTGTGTGGCCACAGGCCCAGGGCAGTGTCTGTCCCCTGTGCTGCCACTGCTAGGGCACCTCTGGCCCCTCACAATGAGAAAAGAGTTTGAGGGGCTGAAGTGTGTCCAGGGAAGGGAATGGAGCTGGGGAAGGGTCTGGAGCCCCAGAAGCAGCTGAGGGAGCTGGAGGGGCTCAGGCTGGATAAAAGGAGGCTCAGGGGGAACCTTCTGGCTCTGCACAACTCCCTGACAGGAGGGGACAGGCAGGGGGTTCGGGATCTGCGCCATGGGAAGTTTAGAATGGATATTAGGAAAAATTTCTTCTGAAAGAATGGTCAGGCATTGAAATAGGCTGTCCAGGGCAGGGGTGGAGACACCATCCCGGGAAATGTTCAAACAATGTGTGCATCTGGCACTTGGGAATGTGGCTTAATGGTGAACATGGCAGGTCAACAACTGGACTCAGAGATCTAAGGTCTTTTCCAACCTTAACAATTTTATGATTCCATTATAACATGGCAAAAAAACACCCTAAAAGCAGCGAGCTGGTGGGTTTGACTCCATAGGGCACATGGCTATCACAAGGAAACCTGGGGGCAGCTGCTCCTGGGCACAACAATGAAGAAGGAGGGCAGAGAGCTTCCCTGACTCCACACAACCTCACCACCAGCACAGGGACCAGGGCGCTGACAGGGAAAATAACATCACTGAAAATTCAGGATGAGTTCATTCTGTGAAGAGCATCAAGAACAACTCCTGAACTGTCCTCACATCTCACCTTGCTTGGAGGCTTTGGGAACATCCCCCACACAGTGACCAAAGGCAGCATCTTCCCACAACTGCTCTGCACAACTATTTCCCTTACATTTCACCAGGTGGAGGTTCAATCTGGGGGCCCCTTGCAGGTACCTCCCACCACCAGGACTCTGTTCAATTCTGATGCCTGTGGAGAAAGCTCCGAGCTTAGCCAGGGACTCACCAGACCACAAAATGACCCATGACATCTCCATTTCTCTTTAGATGGAGAGAAGACTTCTTGACAGCCCCCAGCATCGAAGTGAGCACCTGGAAAGCTTTTGCCTGAGGCCAGCTAATAAATCAAACTTTGTCCTTACCAGGATATAGTCTGACCACTTCTCCCGGGCAGCGCGCAGGGCAGCCTGTCGCAGCTTCATCACATGAGTGAATCGGGAGCTGGGCCAATGTTTCGGCCCGATTTCTTCTGGGTAAGACCTAGAAAAGAAAAAAAAAATTGACTGTAATCCATGTCTGGGCATTATTACACCAGAAAAAGGAAAGAGAATGGAGAAAAAAGAGAAAAGAGGAAAAAAAAGAGAGGTGGAAAGAGAAAAGAGAGGAAAAAAAACCAAAGAAAAAACGAGTTCCATCGCTGCCTTCATTATGAAAGCAAAACAGCGTTAAGAGTCACCTCAGGCAACCCAGGAGAGGTTTTGAGAGAGAATAATTCCCAGTTCTGTGCTGGCATGAACACAGAGGGCACCAGAGAACAAGCAGTGCCACAGTTTTCTGACGACCCAGCAAAGCAGCACCATCCAAACCAGGAGTTGCTGTGGCAGCAGAGAGGGGACCCCCCCAAACTGACCTGCAGCTCCCTGACCCTGCCTGACCTCGGGTACAAAGCCTCTGCTAGGCTGCAAATCCAGCTCTCTTCAGCCCAGCAGAACCAGCAGAGCTGGGATATGAAGATGAAGGCAGTCTGGCCTCCCCTGGGCTCTGGGCATTATTAGGAACAGTCAACACATCCTGGGAACAGCTCCTAAATCTCCCAACAGCTGGCCCCACAAGCCCCAGCATGGCAGCAAAGTCACGTGCAAGGCTCTGCCTTCAGGATCAGCTCCAAAAGCTTTTTAACAAAGATGGAAGGGAACTCAGGGGCCGATCCCAATGAGGAACAAAAATCCAGGACTTTGAAACAGTGCCAGCATAAGTCAGGGAAGGAGCTAAGAATTTCAAAAGCTTTTTGCAGAACTTAAGCAAAATCTGGCAGGATGAAGAAAACTCAAATCAAATGAAATTATTAAAAATGTCAATAAAACAAGCATTCCCTAGGGGTTTGTACCACAAACTCCCCATCACTGCAGTGAGGAACTCAAATATAAAAGCAAGCCTAAAGGAAGGGAAAACTGATATAATTTTCCTTGATGGAAGAAACTGAAAACAGAACAAACCCAGGAACAGCTGATCTTTAAAATAAATAAAAAATTAAAGTAATAAAAATCCAACATGCTATATTTCAAAGCAATGGTCCTGCAAGTCATGCAAAGGCATAACATGTGGAATTAAATCTAGTTCTCTGGCTCAGCACTTCCTGAATATTTGATGCCTCAGAGTTTTCACAGATGCTATGGAATGGGCTGTAATTTTTCTGCTTCCTTGCAAATAAAGAATGATAGCTTTAATTCCCTGTAGCTCTTGATGTAATTTGTTTAGCATGCAAAGAGAGCAGCTACAGATGTTAAGTAACTGAATGGAAAATATTTTCTTCCACTAAATTCTGCATGAGGTGCTTCACTGAAGTCAGAGACCTTATCTTACCTTTTTCCCTAAGAACATAATTTGAATGGGACAGACTCCAGAAAGTGAAAAATCCACATTTTAATGCTTGGACATTTAATTCACCTTCTGGTTTGGAAAGAGAAAACCTCAGGGATTCGGGCTGAGCAGCCAAGAGCCCCTCCCAGGTACTCACGAGGGCTCCTCCATGGGCCTCCACTCCACATCGTGGTACAGGTGCTGCACATTCTTCAGCCATTCCCTGAGGATTGCTGTGGTGTTGTCAATGTTGTGGTCAGTGGCTGCCCTGGCAAAGCAAGAGTAAAGGAAGCACGTTAGCACTGGGTTTGTGACTTTGCCCAGATCCCTGCTTTACCATGGAGTGCTCTGTCCCGTCCAGCCACCGAGAAAGACAAGACACACACTCAGGGTTTAACCTCAGCTGGCAACTGAGTACCACCCCTGTGGCATGGGGAAGGGAACAAAGCCTGTGGGTTGACATAACAACCATTTAGTAACTGAAACAAATAACTAAAATGTGCTGTTAGTGGAGGGAAGGGACACAGTGCTCGCTGAAGAATGTTTTTTTCCCTCAGAGTTGAACTGAACAGGCTGGACAGGAGGCACAGATTCACATCCCTGACAGCAATCCCATGGAAATGCTCCCACAGGGGCCACACACTGGTCTCTGCCAGGGATGTTCAAGCCTTCAGGTCACAGGATGAGTGAGCCAAGTCCCATCCCAGCTGCTCCTCCCCAGCTGCCTTCCCTGGGACCAGGGCTTTGCACACCCAGCATGGGGCTGTGTCAGATCCCACCACAAATTCCTGTCACTGGAAGGGCTGCTCATTTTTCCTAGCTGGAATGGGAAGGAAAGCACAGTCCTGTGGCAGGGCACAGCTCAGCAAGCTCCACTGGGAATTTATAATCCCTTCATATTCCTCTGGGAGTATAAATAGTCCCACAAGGTCTGGTGCAGACAATAAAGACAGTGTGAAACACATCAATGAGGGGAGGTTACTGGAAGCCCCCCTCAACTGCTATACATTTCTTGTTCAATCCTCTAGCTCCAGAGACTCAAAGGCACCTCCCAAACATCCTCCACCTTACTTAAAGCCAGAGCTCCCTGTAGCCAGGGGAGGACGTGCAGAAAGGAGCCACATCCCAAACACTAGAGCTACTCCAAAACTATTTCAGGAAAATACCTCCACTCCAAGTCACCATATGACCCTACAGATGAAAACCAGGACATGAACCCTTTTCAGTTTGTGCAACAGGAACATACCATTCCCATGGGGTCTAGCCTGCTTTAAAGTAAAAATGAACCAATAACTTGGATTTTCAGTTTATTTATAATCAGAACACCACAATCACTTAAGGCCAGGAGGCTTATTTGTTGAATATTTATTCCTGTCTGCTGAAACAATAAATAGTGAAAGTTCAGCAAGTGAAGAGAAGCTGGTTCCTGTGTCATTAACTGCTCTCCTGTGACAGAGCAAGGCTGAGCTTAGTCATGGCTTCAGGGTTTGCTTTTGACCAAGAGCCTGGCTCATGCTGCACTGCAGATCTGGTTTGCAATGATGTTCGAACTGGAATTGAAACAGTCACAGTGTTGACTTGGGGTAAGTCCAACTTGCTCCATGTGTTTTATGGATGAAGCTCATCCCCTGGAGCCCATTTTCACACACTTCCTTGGGCTCCCACAGCCACCAGGGCGTTGCACAGGTCTCACTCTGCTTTCCTCCCACATTCCTGCTGCACAGTCAGCGAACAGCTCCAGAATTCCTAAATTATCAGAGAACAGGGAAAATGGCTTCATGTTCACGGTCATCACTGGAGCTGCAGTGGCACCAAGAAGGTGGCACCAAGTGACTTTACCTGGGACCACACTGCAATTGGGCATCACACAAATGAGGCTGAGATGACGGTGGCTACCCTGGGGGATGTGCAGCTCATCCCACAACATCCTCTTTTCCAGGTCCAGACCAGCCTTAAGGACCACAGAGACCCTTTAAAGTAAGCACACAGCTCTCACAGAGTCAGATCCATGTGTCTCTTTCCCTCAGCAAGCCTCATCCCATTCTTTCTAACCTCACCCCAGTCCTTCCAACCTCACATAACATCCGTGGGGGCATATGAAGGGATTTGCTGCAGTATGGGCAGGGAAAGAGGACGCTTCAGCTGCACACATGTCAAACTAATCCCAGTTTTATGTTGGCTGCTCCCATCTCAGCCAGGAGATCTTTGATCTTTCTCCATTCAACTTAGTGCAAATACAAGCCCAAAGTGTTTTCAATGGGGAGCTGTTCACAGGGCTGTGCAATAGGAACCCAGAGCTCTCAAACGAAAACACAGATTTCCTTGACAATGTGAAAATGTAGAGTCATTCAGCCTCAGAGAAATGGATTACCATGATGGAAAGCTATTTCCTCAGTTGCTCAGAGTTGCTTCGTGAAGCCCAAATCTCTGACTAGCAGAAGAAACCCTGAAGTTGAATGTCAGCAATTGGCAGAGTTAGAGGAAGACCTTTGCCTCCCTAAGCACAACCAGGGGGCTGAAGGATGCTCTTCCCATCACACATGGAGTCCTCTATACTGCTCCTGGTAGGGGAGCAGGCCCCTGACAAAATTCACCCTGGAAGACAACATCAGCCAACACCCTCCAGCCAGAAGTGAGATGCACAAACAGGAGCTGAAGGGATCTCTAGATCTACCCACAAGGAATCTGCTGGAAGAAAATGGCATTTTCCTACCCAAATCATTCCATGATTCTATGACTTTACTGCCCAGGCTGTCATGGCGATACACAACAGGTAAATTCACATCCCAGCAGACTTCTCAAAGACATGGATCAGCCAAGGCTCTGGCACAAAGGAGAGACAGTTCTCTCCAGGACTGTCCACCCAGCAGCATTTCTAAGCCCAAAAGTCTTCAAAGGCAATAAAGTCTGTTCCACCCTGGATGAAACATGCCCTATGACTAGCAGTTTGGCAAACATTTGTTCTTCCAGCTTGGAGCTCAAAAAAACCCAACAAGAAAACCCCAAACCAAACAAAACCCCACAAAAACCCAAACAACCCAAGCCATTACAAAAGCAATTATCACTATTAGTTACAGAATAATTAATTTAAGATCAAACTGCATCAGCACTGACTCCTTTTCCAGTATCTGAACCAGTCCACCTCTCCCCTCAGAAAAAAACAGCAGCTCTGGTGTTTGCAATCGCACTGTGTGGAAAAACAGGCACATACTTTATTTTTCCCTCTTTTTTTTTTTTCCTGAAATGACAACCCCTGCACAAGAAAAACAAGCTAATTAAAATGTGAGCAGG
The DNA here is from genome assembly GCA_013400955.1 of Drymodes brunneopygia. Lineage (NCBI taxonomy): Eukaryota > Metazoa > Chordata > Aves > Passeriformes > Petroicidae > Drymodes > Drymodes brunneopygia. Next base: position 246,963 of record VZTZ01049693.1, read on the forward strand.
ACTTCTCACTAGGAGCAAGAGCTCCTCAAGCCCTGAGAGGCAAATCAGGACACTCCACGTTATAAACACTTCTTCTGTAGCACTGTAGCATTTCAAGAAGCCAAGCACACAGCTAAGACTTCAGTTTGGTGGTGAGAACACGTCACACAAGAGATGTTATCACCACTGCCCACTTGCCCGTCCTGGAAAAGTGTTTTTACTCTATCCTCTTATCCTTATTGGTCCATGATCTGCACTTGACAGGATGAAGAGAGTGGATCACTGTAACCCAGCTTCACCCAGCTCACCAGGGGCATGGCTTGTACACATGGCCCTTAGACTAAGGCAGTGCCTGCATTTTTGGGTGTATTTTCTGAAATCAAGTTGGTGAGCACAGCACCATTATCTGTGTGGGAGTCTATCAGCAATATTGTTGAGCTGGCATCAAATTCAAATCCTGGTTTTTGAGTGGATCAGCAACACCATTTTCAAGAGCTGATTAAAAACATCTAGGATTTAATTAAAGAAAAAGGGTCCCCTACAAGATTTACAACCTAAAGCCTGTGCAACACAACCAGGAAAAAAATGGAGGAAAAAAATTCTAGTTCCTCCCACTCTTTTCAGAAAAGAAAGTTTAATAAATAGACCTCCAGATGGACACCTCTATTCCAGTAACATGGCAGTTTTTTCCACTCAGATTTTAACCCATTTCCAATAAACAGGAGTTAAATTTTTGAAAAGTCTGAATGAGAATGTTCGTATAGGGGCTGATGTCGACAGAACTACAACCACTTCAATATTTACTTTGGCTCTAACCAGTAGTTGTACCATGGACACAAGCCCTCATTGTTCATGCTCAGCAAAGTACCCCCTCCCAAAAAAACTCAAGGATCGTGCACAGTGGAAAATCAAAGCTTGATGTTAAGCACCTCCTGTTTTAATTAAGTAATGTGAGCAGCAGCGTACACAGAAAACAGATCCTTTCACAAACTGCTCATATTTTTAGCTTGATAATGTCTCCTCAAATTATGTTTGCAAGGGGGAGTTAAATTTAGGCTTTGATGGTTGTTCTCCTCTTTTCCTCCCCAAAAAAGGAATTAAAAATAACAATCCTCCTTTTTCACTTCTTCACACTCTGGCTTGTTCTCCCAAGCTACTTAGTTTGTTTACCTCAGGCACTGGGTCAGAGGAGAAAATTTTCACCTTCACCATCTGTATAGGAAAAATACTAGAGGACAAAATGCATCCTGTGTGCTGCTGGCTTGTCAGAGTATTGGGTCATGCTGTGACACAAGGTGAGGTTAACTCCACAGCCAGGGCCCTGCAGTAATTTTCCTACTGAATTTAACATTTACCACCTTCTCCCTTCAGCAAACAGGGTGGGAGGGACGGCTTCGAACAGGGGTCAGTGCTTCACCTTCAAGCAGTGCAGCGCTGAGTCAGGACTGGAGGGAGCCAACTTTCAAAAACAAAAGCTGTAAGGAGGCTCCTCTCCCTTTCTGTCAGTGTTTTGAAGACTACTGGGCTTGAGGAGGGTACTGGGTTCACCCTTTATGGCTGTGAGAGCTGAACCTGGACACCCAGGTTCGAGTGGGCCTTTCCCATCACTCTGCTGAGAACATGCCAAGGATGTTCTGACAGTGCTCAGGAGGCTGCTGATGCTGGGGTTGCATTGAAAATGGTTCACAGGAAGAGGATACACTTGGCTTTCCAGGACTCCTGCTGCTTCCACACACTGCAGAACTAGGTTGTGAGTGCAACCAAATTCCAGGAAGCCCCAGGGATGTCCATGTTAACTGTCTCCCTTGCTTCCTCTCTGCCTGCAGCCAGGGATTCAATTCACCCACGAGGGTTGCTATGGGATGTGGTCCAGTATTGAGTTCTATTGAAGCAAGAGCCAAGGTTGACCATGTGCCCCAAACCCACAGGGTCTCTTCCAAAGTGAAGCCCAAGGTCAATGGAAAGCCTGTCAGTAGATCATTCCTAACAACTGTAACACAGAAACTGATGACAAAAGCACCCTTGGCCATTTTCCACAGAGCTGAGCAGCAATAAAACATTCAGAGAGAGATTACAGCTCACACCAAAGTGATGGAGGAAGCACATTTCTGTGTACTCTGTTCCAGAACTTGTGCTAGCAGCGGTGATCAAATATCCAAGGACAAAGCCCAGACCTCAGAGCAGGACTCAGCATCTTCCTGAGCACCTTCTGAGCTGAGCCAGCAGCTACAGGCACTGCACAGGGGGTTCTCCAAATGGTCTGGGGAGACTCCAGGGATTTCACACCCCAGAGCACTGGAAAAATCCACACCACTTCATCCAGCCCCAGCCACTGTTAATAATTTACTCCAGCAGTCCCACATTTTTTACCACAGCACTAATGACACACAATGAATAGAGCACAGGATGGGAGTTCTAACCTTTGGATTGTTTAGATCCTGCATAAAAGCCTTTGGCTTTCAGTCCCTTGAGGCAGCCCCAGGAGCTCCTGGTCTGAGTGGAGCTGAGCTCTTGTACACCCAGGCTGCCCTGCTCATGCTGGGTGTGAGATCAGCCTGGCCAAAAATAACTGAAAAAGCAGAGTCCAGCCACAGAGCCCTAATATGAGTCAAATATAAATTTGGACTTAGATTTCCCAAAACAAGCAGTAAATAAAGTAACAGACGAGTCATTTCTCTCTGCTCTTTTTGTCTGAAAGTTGCCAGGCTTAGAAAACCAAGTCAAAATATAAACCCCCTGAAATGGCAGTTTCCACTGTGAGCCAGGGATGAATTACATTGACTAGAAAACAGTGCAGCTAGAAGAGACCGAAGAGAAGGGATGGATCCTGAAGAGGAAGGAAAAAACCTCAAAACGAGACAGAAGCAAAACACTTCTAAAGCACAGTAAGAGGGATTTAATTTCAGCTGTGAAAATGTCTGTTTGTACCACAGATCAAGCCACTGGAAGTGTCCAAGGCCAGGTTGGACGGAGCTTGGAGCAACCTGGTCTAGTGGAAGGTGTCTCTGCCCATGGCAGGGAGTGGAACAAGATGAGCTTTAAGGTCCCTTCCAACGATCTACTGTAAGATTTTAAATGGAGTTACTGTCAACTACTCTGTGTTCTCCTGCCCAGGATCTTCTCAAAAGAGCAACAAGCAGGGCTCCCTGCATCTTCCCAAATACTCCCCCACTTACAGGCAGATATGGCTCTTGCTCATCCAGCAGAGACGAGACTCAGATGATTTTTCTGGTTTGCCAGCCATACCTCACATCTGTGAATCGGAGACTCAGTATCTCAGATCTCCCAGGTACCACTGGGATCAGGGATAACACACCATGAGACAGCTCCCAACAATGTAGTCCAGAGACTCTGGACAGATCCAAACCATCTAAATCACTTATTTTAGCACAATTATGCTCACACTTCATTAACAGGGCCTGAACATCCAGCCCAAGTTCAAAGAACTGTTTAAGAATTTAAATAAGCTGCCAAAACTCTAATGTATGTATAAGACTTTCTGGCTTTAGAGGGACTTGGCATTTGTTCTAGGGTTTCCTTAATTAAGGACAGACTTTTGGAAGCACCTTCTTTTGTTTTTGATTTTAACTTGGTCCCCAAGCCACCTGGGCCCAGATGGGTGGCAGGCAGCGTGGGAGTGTGGAACCAGCAACACGAGCAGTGCTGCTCCCCAGGCTGGGCAGCTGTACAAGAACAGGACTTCACAGCACAGGAATGCAGCACACAGGGCTCCCCTCTCTTTTTCCCCATGCCCTTCAGCAGCTGTGGATAATGGATTTTTCTGGCAGCAGCACTGATTTTCAAACCTTCAGTGGAATTCCAAGTCCAAGTGAATGACTCACAGATGTATGTGTGTACATACTTCTATACACACCAGCATCTTTGCTCTTTCCATGCTACCTCAAGAAATCACTCACTTTCCTGTCCCTCACTCCCCACAACAGAATCACGGAATCCCAGAATGATTTGGATTGGAAGGGATCTTAAAGCCCATCCCATTCCACCTCCTGCCATGGGCAGGGTCACCTTCCATGACCCTAAAGCTGCTCAAAGCCCACTGTCCAGCCTGGCCTTGGACATTGCCAGGGATGGGGCAGCCACAGCTTCTCTGGGCAACCTGTGCCAGGGCCTCACCACCGTCACGGTAAAAAACTTCTTCCTTATATCTGACTTAAATCAACCCTTATGGTTCCCTCATGCCAAAGTCAAAAAATCCCTGTGTAACCGCTTCCCTGGCATCCATGCAATGGGAATTCTCTCGCAATGCAAAGGAGATTCCTGCTGCTTCAATCCCAAGTCCTCTCTGTGTCTTATTTTAGCTCTCCCCATGCTCACCCTGCTGCTAAGCTTTAGAAGAAACAAAAAACCAGCTGCATCTTGTGAGTATTTCCAAGTAGACTTGGCTTCAAGGGAACAAGGCCCCTAAGGGAAGCCCAGGAAATCCCATACATGCAGGATCAGGGTGGTGACTGGCCTCTGAAATCAACTGTTCAAAGGAGGAATTAATTGCAACAGTTGTGTAATTTCTGAAAGGATAGCTTGATCCCAGCAGCTAACTCGGACATCAGCTCATGCAGCTGTTTGAGATTAATGCAAGTGTGTAAGCCACTGGGAAGGAACACTGGGATTTACAAACATTCTTGTCTCTGTTAACAAAAAAATGGATGGGTTTCATATTTAGGTGCTCAGCACAACTGATTTTTCCATGGCCCATTGAATATGGGCCTGTACCACATTGCAAAGGGTACCCCAAAACAGAAACACCTGAAAAGCTCTGCACCAAGCCTGCAGATAGAGCAGTGCAAAGGACCCAGAGCCTGCCTCACCCCTGGTGAGAACACTCACACCATGGACCACCAGACACCCAGCAGGGAAGGAAAGACAGACCCAAGTCCTTTAGTAGCTCATTTTTAAATTTCTTTTCTTTCCCCCAGAAAAAGCCAGGAGCTTGCCCTACAAGTACCAGTAAGCACCCAATGCTCACCTCCCTGTCACAGACCCCCCAACAAGAGCTTTAACCAGTTCTACACAGAATCACAGCACCATTGAACTGTCTGGGTTGGAAGGGACCTTGAACTCATCCCATCCCACCCCCTACCATGGGCAGGGACACTTCCATCAGACCTGGTTGTCCCAAGACCCATCCAAAGACAAAAAGGATTAGCTGAACATAACCAAGTTATGTGGGTGAGGCTGGTATGTTCCATTCTTCCCAACTGTGTGAGAATGTACCCTTCCAGGCAAGAAGAACTCGACTTAAAATATGAAATATGACTTCATTACAAATCGGTTTTCATTCTAAACATCCTGCAAGACTAAAAGTAATTTCAATACACACAGAAACACATTCTTGCTGGAATACTGTATAATTGACTACAAACAAGTGATTTTTCGCCTCTTGTCTAGTGTTGGTTGACAGAAACAATATAAGAAATTAGGGAATGAAAATGGAATATTTGAATTCACATCATCAATTAGGAGTTCAAGCAGCAATAAGAAACACACCAAGCTAATTCTGGAGCAAAGGACAATTTCCTTTACCAATTGAGAATCTGCTCTGTGATCTGGAAACTGGCAGGATGTTTTGTGTGACACTGGAGAGCTTTATACAGTGACTGACCCTTTCATGTGAAAACTTTGCTGATAGGCAACACAATGAAGACATTCTTCACAAAGGTTTTCAGCCAGCTTTTCTTTGAGACCATCACAAACCTAAAATAACAGAATAAGAGAACAAGAGGAGGAGTTCAATGAGTGCCAGCAACAGTGTTCTCTGAGATGAACCCTATATTTAGCATTTGGAGAAGCAGTCCAAAAGCATTTGGTGTAGGGAAATGTAAAAACAGGCCATAAACTGCTCTTCCTACAAACAATGTGGCAAAGGCTTGTGCTTGGCTTTCCAGAAGGATTTTGCCTCTGGAGAGAGAAAAACGGCTGTGTTTAGAAGGGTAGGAGATGCTCAGAGTTAAACAGTTCATGAAGACCAACAATATTCCATATTTTCACATCAGACTCCATGGAACTTTTGAACTTTAACCACAGCTTGATGCAAAAGTCACCGAAACACAGATTTCTTTCCCCTGCAGCACTCTTCAGAACACAGCTCAAGAGCCTCCTGAGGGCTGAGGGAAGCCCTTCACTCTGCTCAGTAATTTACAATTTTTGTTAGAAGGCTTTCAACAACACCCCTGTGCAGTTGCTGCAACAGCACTGACACCCCAACAGGACTGTTTGAGGTCAGCTCTGAGCTCAGGGCTCATCTCCATCCACACCTGTGCCTGTCCAGTGGACCAGGAATTCTTTTGTTGTTGCTGCAGGCTGAATAGGACTGTCAACAGGACAAGAGCAGCAAGCCCTCCCGAGCTGTCTCCCAGCAGGCCTACACCTGCCTACATACTCAGGTGCACAGAGACATCCTGAAGAAAACCTTGACAGTAAAGCATTCAGTGTATGCGTGACGATTCCTGAAAAAATGTGGCACAAATGCTGGGAGACACCTTCCAGCTCAGCAGGGCTGGATGTGTGCATCCAGGGACATGCTCACTAAATAACAGCTTGAAAAATGCCACCTTCATAGGCTTTGCAGTCACGTTGCAGGGGTCCACACTAGACCTGCAGAGCTGACTGTAGCACCGTGTGCTCTTCTGTGCCCACCTCTGAGAAGACTCCTTTGATCAACACAGAATATGCTGAGTTTGAAGGGACCACCCTCAGGATCATCCAGTCCAACCCCTGTCACTGCACAGACACCCCAGCAATCCCACCCTGTGCATCCCTGAGAGCATTGTCCAAAGGCTCCTGGAGCTCTGGCAGTCTTGGGGCTGTGCCCATTCCCTGGGGAGCCTGGGCAGTGCCCACCACCCTCTGGGGGAAGAACCTTTTTCTAATATCCAGCCAGACCCTCCCCTGACACAGCTCCAGCCATTTCCTCAACTCCTGTCACTGGTCATAGAAGACATCAATGCTTGCTCCTCCCTTGTCCCTTGTTTGCTGTACAGTCAGAGAAAGATGAGGTCCACATGTGCCCCCCCAGTACACATCCATTCCACCAGAATAACAGTCTGCCCTTGCCCACAAAGGCCTGGAAAAAGGGAGTTAGAGGCAGGAAGAAAGTCTGGACCTGAGACACAGTCCTAAGCTCAGGACTGCCCTGGTGCAGCAGCCTCACCACAGAGTCACTCAGTGCAATTCCAGCAGTGCATCCCAGGAGCATCCCAGTAACTTGCAGCAGGCTGGGACAGCTCCTCAGCACTCCTGGGGCACATAGGACAATGAGCCTAGTTCCAAGCATTTTATTGCTGATGCACCAATGCACCACCCTATGGAAAAGTGTAATTGCAAGAGACAGCAACACAAATTGGAGGACATTTGGCTGAAGGACTCTTGGCTGGGTGTGTAAGCTGTCCCCCAAGAGAGCAGGGGGCCAGCCTTGGGCTCCCCCATCTGCTGGCAGTGCACACACGGGGTGTCTGCACACACCTTCCCTGCTCCAGTGCCGAAGCTGCTCACAGAAATGAGCCTGGCCAAGCCCACACTACTAACAATCCCCTGGCTAATTTGCACTCAGAAATATGACTCTGCATTTCTCTGTGAAAGGGCTCACTGTCTGGGCATGGAGAGGGCTGCAGCAGGAGCATGTGCCAGATGAATGGATTGTTACAAACACATGGAGAAATCCCAGTGCCGCTGTCAATGCACACAGAGCTGTTGTCAAACCAACAGCTCTTTCTGCCATGCTGTCACACAGGGAGCTATGCCAAGTTTAAAGGTTTGGACCCCAAGAGAGAGCCCCAGACTTGCCTTGCGCAGGCAAAAGCAGTTAAAACAATTTAAGTTTTCTCTCATTGCTTATACAGTGAAATTCTTTCCACCCCAAGGATCTGCAATGCTCCCACCAGGAGCAGATGATACAGAACACAGACCAACCTAAGCCCAGCAAAGAAGGGTAATTCCACCCCTGCCCCTAGAGCTGATTACCCTCAGGGTGTGTTGCACCAAGTATCTTACTTACCAATGTTGCCTCGAGTTGTGGCTGCTCCATCCCTGAAAGTGTCCAAGGCCAGGCTGGATGGGGCTTGGAGCAACCTGGTCTAGTGAAAGGTGTCCCTGCCCATGGCAGGGGCTGGGACTGGATGGGCTTTAAGGTCTGTTTCAACCCAAATCCTGCTGTGATTATAGAAGCAGATAAAGTCAGCAAGACTTTTTCCAAAGGAATTCAACTTCCTTAGTAGCTTGAGAACAGTAGTTTTCAGACTGCGATCAGCAGATGTCTGTGAACTATTTCTAGTTTGCTTGTGAAAGGTAACAAAAAAATCTATCATACCCAAGTCAAAGTTTGCTATGCAGCACAGGAAAAACATGTTGGGTTTACACTCAGTCGATGGAATGCCATTCCCCTTTCACTGCTGCTGGAAGGGTCAGAGCCAAAATCCTCCCCAGGACCAAGACTGCCCACTAAAACCTCACTGTGTGATCCCCAGCACTGTCTCAGCAGGCAGCACAACGAGCTGTCTGTGCGCCCAGAAACTCACGGAGCTTTAGACACCAAGAATAACTTCAGTTTATTCTTACAGAGCAAGATAACAGAGCCAAGGCTGGCACAGACACACCATAAACACTCCTGCTCTCCTCAGCAGGCTGCGGATTACTGGCTGCTTGCAGGAAAACTGGGCAACTTTAAGGATGATAAAATCCCAGGTGTTTATAACATGTAGTACAGACACAGAGGAATAGAAACAGAAGTAAATGCCTTAACTGCTTCTTCCACAGCCTCTGTACAAGCAAGTCAATGTCCTTTGGGATGAAAAACGTCAGCACAGAATCTGCTTTCAAAATACAGTCAGGAGGTACAGCAAGAAAAGTCAACCAAGGATCTGTAACAAATTCCTCATGAGGAGAAGAGCTGCCATGTTTTACACCTTGCATCTCACGAGGGACCCAGGCACTGCCCTAGATCACAGCAAGCCTGCAGGCAGGCTGGCATTCCTCCTGCTGCTGGAGCACCCCCTCTTCTGAGCTCTGGGGCTGTCCCAAGGGGAGCCATCCCCACTGCTGCACTGGGGCTGTCTAACATGAACCCCTGGACTGGTAATTCAGCACCACAAGACAAGAATCACAGAAAGAACCTCTGGAGGTCATCATGCCCCCCTTTCTCTAGCAGGGCCAGCAAGACCAGGTTGACCAGAATCATGTCTGGATGGCTTTTGAATGTTTCCAAGGACGAAGACTCCTTTCCCTAGTGACCATTGATAGGACATGAGAAAATAGAGTGAAGATGCACCAGGGGAAGGTCAGGTTGGACTATTAGAAAAAAGTTCACTGAGATGGGTGTCACTGGGACAGGCTCCCCAGGGAAGTCATGTAACCAACCCTGTCTGAGTTCACAGAGGTTCTCAATGAAGCTCTTTGTCACACAGTTTAGTCTTAGGTAACACTGTGAGGAGCAGGGAGTGGGACTCCGTGACTCTTATGGGTCTTTTCCAGCTCAAGGTATTCTGTAATTCTATTCTGTCATTGTGTTACTGCAGGGATCAGTCAAGTCTGCAGGCAAGGGAAAGGTTATCTTCACTTTTACAGGCAGACCACTGCGCCCATTAAGTCTTTCCCAATTTTAATAATTCTATGATTCAAGGCTTTGCCTAGAGCACAGGATGAGGTGAGACAAGGAGTGGCACTGATCTATCCATGGCCAGCCTGCCCCCTCATCACACAGCCCAGCAGCCCTGGGTACCCCAGCCAGCCTCTGGGCCAAGAGCAAAGAAACAAGAACATGCTGGTAGGAACCAGGAGATATCCTGGTCCAAGAGCTCCAGGTGAATGCTGGGGACAGCACAGCCCAGACCCTTAAAGCCCATCCAGCCCCAACCCCTGCCATGGGCAGGGACACCTTCCACTAGACCAGGTAGCTCCAGATTTGCATTACTGATCCCACTGAACATTGTCACCTGCTGAGGCACATTCTTAAGTCCCTCAGGTGCACAGCTCATGGGAAGCCAGAGAATCCTAAATGGCTTGGGTTGGAAGGGACCTTAAAGCCCATCCAGCCCCAACCCCTGCCATGGGCAGGGACACCTTCCACTAGACCAGGTAGCTCCAAGCCCTGTCCAACCTGGCCTTCCAAGAATTCACAGGGCTAACATCTTTCTCCAACAAAGAAGAATTTCAGCTTTAAAAACAGTTTTCAATCTGACCCACAGCATCAAAAACAAGTAAAGAAATTTCAAAACACAATAGCAGAAATTAGCCATGTACCAGATGCCCCTGGAAACAGAGGCATGAAATCCATCAACACTCTCTCCAGGTTCATCTGAAGATATCCAAGGTGCTGCTGTTGGTGGGAGCCACCTGAAGGAAGCTAATAATGTCCACAAAATACATATTCCAGGATGCTGCTGCCTGCCATATGGTCAGGAAATGAAAGGAGATGGTGAGTGCAGGTCAGGACAATCTGTCTTTAAGTCAAGATACATGCACCAGCTTTACAGTTTGCATTGACATTAAAAAGAAACATACAGAAAAGGTAATGCAAGAAAACTAAATAAATCAAATGCTCAGCATGGTTCCAACTGGTTTGCCACTGTCTCTGAATTAAAATATGGCAAATGGCTGCAGAGCTTTCACCTCTACAGCAGGGAAGAGGTTTTCCCAATCCACAGGATAACCATAGGAGGAGACAGTTTGGGAGCCAGGCTGTCATTCTAGTGGAGCACACCTACAAAAGAGCTGGAGAACGACTTTGGACAAGGGCCTGGAGTGACAGGACACAGGGAATGGCTTCCCACTGCCAGAGGGCAGGGTTAGACGGGCTACTGGGAAGGAATTGTTCCCTGTGAGGGTAGGGAGGCCCTGGCACAGGGTGCCCAGAAAAGCTGAGGCTGCCCCTGGATCCCTGAAAGTGTCCAAGGCCAGGCAGGACAGGGCTTGGAGCAACCTGGGCTAGTGGAAAGTGTCCTTGTCTATGGCAGGGGGTGGGACTGGATGAGCTTTAAGGTCACCTTCTGTGATCTTACATAACGTTGCACTCATCACCCAGGCTTTAGGGACTTACTCATGCCCCCTTTGTGGACTTAATTAATTCAGACCCCATTTTCAAGTACTTCAGTGCCTCCAGGAAGCTCAGGCTCTTCACCACATCATATCTTTACTGCACTGTTAAACTGAGTTTGACATTTGGGGCCTGACCTTCCCTCTGTGTCTATCTTCCAAGCAATTAGCAGACCCTCCTCTTCACCACCTGCACGTAGTGTGGTCCCCCCCACCACCCAAGCACACAGAAGGTGTGCGAGGCACCAGCCCGGGTGATGCCCAGGGTGCAGTTTGCTCCACTCACACTCCACAAAGTGGCACAGCCAGAGGATAAAGCATCCAAGTTAGTCACAGACTCAGGAATATCAGATTTTTGCCTTTTCAAGGATCATCAGAGCTTCGGAGAACACCCATGAAAAGCAACTCAGACAGAAATACAAAACTCATTTAACCCCCCCATATCCTGAGATCAAGGAATCAGCAACAAAAAGGCAGAACTGAAGTGTCAACACTGGAAATCCAATCAGCTCTTCCCTCTCAGAATCAGCAGTTTAATAGCCTGACCAAAGCATAATCCCTGTGAACCTACAAGACACACCTACAACACAGTATTTAATAACATCAGACCAGACATTTCCCCTGCTCCACTGCAAATTCACAGCACACAAACACAGCAGGTTTTATTACTCTCTCCCTGGCACAGGCTTCACTTGGCATAAAGGAATTCATGCCAAACTTTGCTTTCACCAACACTAAACTAACACTTACAGTAATCAGTGAGTTATTTCAGACTTTGCTGAAGCCAGCATGGAACTTGAGATTTCATAATTTTGGCCTAATTTTTCCTCAAGTAGCCAGTTACCCTGGAAAACAGAGGTCCTCTGACTTGCATGGAATGGTACACTGCTTGAAAATAAATGGATTACGTCCTATTTGCTGACAACTGGCTGAAAATGTTTTATACATAATTAAGAGAATAGAAAAACAACCACTGCAGCCAAGCAGGGAAAAATATATTCAGCCTTTACAGATGAAGTAGAGAGTTTTCCTGGATGTAATTTTGTCCATTACATTTCAGATGAAGAAACAGTTGAAAAGGTGACAACCTCATATGCTGACAGGATTCTGAATAAGGTGGGAGGGAAAACACAAAACCACTCTGCTAGCATGAAATAATGAAGTTATCAATTAAAATCTTCTGAAGTTGTTCCAGACAGATTTTACAGTGTTATTGCTTTGAATGGCTAAGTGTACTCATCTGTAATGTGCCTCTGGGAACGAGGTGATGTGAATGACAGAGGTCAGAGGCCATGCCCAGGGGCCCCCAAAACCCACAGCAAGGGTCTCAGCCTTGCACTGAGGCAGCACTGTAGCTTCATTTTACAGAGAAGGAAACAAAATCAAAAAGATTAATGGATTTTCACAAGTCACAAAAAAAGGAGTAGGTGTCAAGGCTGGGAATGATAAAATAAGCTAACACTTCTTCCAAAACATACACTGAAATAAACTAGAGATACTCAGCTTTTGTAGAGCCGTTTACTTAGTGTATTCACAGAGTATTTGTCCGTCTAGTGCTAAATTTGTGGCCATGGCAATATCAAGAACTTTTCCTCTGTGTAGCTTTTAAGGAATTCTCACAAACTCACAGACAAAAATCTCTCTTCCCACCCAAGTATTTTGCCTTCAGCACTGAAAAAAAATCACTCTGGGTTTTTGGATATGGGGTCCCTGATTTTTAGGGTTTAGGGTTTTAAAGCACTGATGTACTAGAACTGGAGAGAAGAAAAAAAATTAGAAGCAAAGAATTTCTACTTTAAATTCCAGATATGTTGGGCTAGCTAAAATTTCTAGATCTGAATCTCTTCAATTTGTGATCTCATATTTCACTCAGGGGTACAGAAATCCACACAGCTTCTCCTATGGACACACATGTGCTGGACACGTGGCTGCTATGGGGTCAACACATGGGACATACCAGGGTCAGAACACATTCTCTCTTGGAAAAGACTGACTCTGGACTCAGACTGATGGAAAACTGGTGCTGTGCTGATGGCTGACTTAATGCTAAAGAGAAGACAAAGAAAAACAGTGAGGTCTTAACTCTAATCTTGTAAGCCAAAGGCTCTGCAACCCTCTGTAAGTAATGCTATACATTTCCCATCCCCAGCTAAGGAAATGGGATTATGAAAACAGAGGGACACTTGGAGGATAGGATTGCTTCCTCTGCAGTACACAGCATCACAATTCTCCCTTCTGCTGGTCTGTTCTCTCTGCGTGCATTTCAGGGAGCAATCACCGGAGAGGGGAAAATCTCAGGGAGCACCCACTGAAGACAGGCAAATCTCTGGGAGAGCCAAGCACTGAAGGCTGCACCAGCGAGTGCGGTGTGGAGAAGAATGCAAATGCACAATTTATCTCTTTAAAGTTTAATCCTGACCACAAATGTACAGTTTGAGGATAGGCAGTTTTTTCTCCCATCACTGCCTGGATATAAATAAAGAGAGGAAATGGCACTTAAGTCTTTCAATAGCCAGTTCCTAGGAAATTGGGTAACTGGAAGCCCCAAAAACCACACATGTGCCCTTATTCTGCAGAGCATGGTTCCTAGCCATGCTCTTTTCCGATGGGAAAGATTCTCCACTCCAGGGGATGAAGTGCATGAGATGAAGTGCGTTCCAACCCCAGCACACCTGCAGGTGTTGGACTTGACTGTCCCCTCAGGGGACAGGGACATGTCAGGGACATGCTCCAGCCCAGGAGCCCTCGCACGCATCATAGCGCTTGTCCAGCAGCATTCCCAGGCCCGGACATTGCAGCTCCCTGGGGCTCTGAGGCAATTTCAAAGGCTGGAAAACTAAATTTTTGGAATACCTCAGCACAAGGCATTGCAGGTGGTAGGAAAGAAAGAGCAGAGAATGTCCAGCTTCAAGAAACTCACAGTCCCTCTGCTGAGCATGCAGGAATCCAGTCCCAGGCTCTCCCTCTGCCAGGGATAAACACTATCCTACCCCAAATCCCAGCACTTCACAGGGAATAGCAGATAATATGCCACAACTTCTTATATACTACAAAATATGCACCTGCTCCATACAGTATAACATAGACTGTCTTTGAAGACTTTGGGGTTTACACATAGATGTGATGTATTCACAGATAAACTGAAACCTAATAGCTTACTTTATTTGCTGAAGCCATTAAGTTTCTTAAGAGTTATGTCCAATGGTGTTCAATAGATCATTTAATATGACCTATTGCACAGTGCAGGCAAAGCATCACCTAATGGCCCCATATAGAATTGAAAGATTTAGCATCACCTGCTTGACACACAAAAAACCCAACAAAACAAAAAACTAAGGAAAAACAGAACAAAAAAACCCCACAATACAAACCAAAAACACACTGAAAAAAAACCTCACCAAACCCCAACCCAAAAAAACCAACCCCAAAAAACCAAAACCCTAGCACCTTTTTTTAAAAATTATTTTCATCTGAGACCATCTCCGATCCTTTTTCTGAAGCCTTTCAAACAATCTCTCAACAGCTCCATCTCAAATCCACACAATAGCAGCAACTGCTGTGCAACATCAGCTTACAAGGGAACAGCTGATACATCATACAAGCACCAGGCCACTAGAGGGATTTCTTAAATACATGAAATAAAGATAGTTGATGGAAAAACTGAGAGGCTGGTTCTGTCTCCTTTGAGAACCATTCTGCTCTTTTAACTTCTGCCAGTTTATCAGTGGCTGCAGTTGTATAGAACCTTTGTTTTAAAGGGTTTCATTAACCTCATCAGATCATGCAACCCAATACAAGACCTAATGAGCTGAAATCTAGGGTTTTGGGCTCTTTATTTTGGTTTCTTCCAAGTATATTTTAACTTCTATGCCAGCATGGAACTGGAAGAAATCCACCTTTGTTGGGTCAGCAGACCTGGAAGAACTGCATCCTCCTGCACAGGAAAGGCAGGAGGTTTGGTCCAGCTGTGTGTCCAAACTATTAGAACCAAATGTTTTCCTTAACCTCTGGGTTGTCCCAAAGGTGTCTGTGTAGTACCCAACAAGCCACACATCTGCAGGAGCAACAGGAGCCTGGTAGCTTTGTCAGGTGGGTGATGACTGCCAGGAGTTGTCACACACCATCATTCCCCCTTGGACATCTCACTCCATTGGAGAGGTGAAAGACCTGAAGCACGTTTCTCCTCAGCAGATCTTTGTGGGACACTGACTTTATTCTGGCTGTCACCTGTGATTCTGATCCACGTGCTCCACGTGCAACAAGCTCTCCACCTTGCAATAGAGCTACAGAGCAAACCCGAAGGTGACTGAAGCTCTCCACAGGTAGAATCAACCAACATCACTGCACAATGAATTGGTGAGTGCAGAAAAGAAACTCCTGCCTAGGCCCAGCCTAGCCCTGAAGACACATTCCTCCCCCCTTAAATCTGCACCACGTATACAAAGACAGGCTCATCCAAAAAGCCAGATGGGAAGTTTGTAGGCAAAGCTGCTGGAAGCACCACTGACAGCAGCTCAGTTCTTGCTCTGTGAAACAGAGCTTCCTTCAAGGCTCAGGTATTAGGCAAAAAATCCTGGCAGCAGCCTTCGTTTGTATGAAGTCAGAGCAGAGTTCTGCCAGCAGACGGCCATGAGCTCACTAGTCTGAAATAACATCTCATTGACAAGAGTTTTTGTGGAAGCAGTAACTTGTTTGTGTGAGAAATAAAGGGAGAAGGGGGAGCGAGAGTATGTAAGGAGTGATAAAACATGTATCACAAACACACTCAGTAACTTGACAATGATCATATCCATTTAAATCCTGCTTCAAATAAAAAAAATGAATTAAAAACAAATCATAAATTAAGAGACAGTACTTAGCACCAGTGACATTTTCATATTCCAGTCACACACACTGAACTTATTTCAGACTGGTGTATTGCAAAGTGAGTGCAACCACAGTCTCTGACAGCCAGAGCTGGAGGAAGAAAATATTTGAGGAGGCAAAAGACCCAAAAGCAATTATTATTCTCTACTAACCAATTCAGAGGAGTCTGGATAGGCTCCTCCAAAACCCTGGAGCCCATCTCAGAGACAAATAAATGGAAACCCCACCCAGAGCTTCGTACTGAAGGAGCACATATCATCTGGAGCAAACACCAGCAACATCCAGAGACTGATTTATGTGAGTCAAGTAATGCTAAGGGAGTTAAGACTGGGAAAAATGAGCACAGTACTGGGCTACTGCTCTGTTGTTCCAATAACTGGTTATGCTAAAGCAGATACAAACAGCACAGAGCACGTCTAAAGCTCGGTCCCTACCAGCAGCTGGCTTTTCTAAACCTCCAGGGCCTAAATAACCTGCTCATATCTCAGTCTGTTCCACCAGCTTGGAACTCCCAACCCCAACCCTCACCTAAGCTGTCCTGTGTAGCAAAAGGGAACAGAAAGGATTCACCTCTACCAACATCCCACCTCCATCTGAAAGTGTTGAAGGAGTTGGAGCCAAGCCAAACTAGAGAAGCCATCGAGCTCCAGGCACTAAAAGTACAGAACTCTAGGTAAAGTACTTCCAGAAACTCCCTGCACACGCTAACAGAGAAAAAATGCCATCCAGCCAAGTCAATACCAATCTGCTTCCCAACTCTGCCAGCATGCAGAACCCACCAGAAAATGCACATCTCCAAATCTTATTCCTCACCATAACCCCATAAGGGAACCCCAGTTCAATCCAGGGACATCACAAGGTCATATCAGACACTCCACTATCATCAGTCATTTTCTCCATCTGTAGGATCTGCAGAACTAACTGGAGCTCTCAAAGTCTTCCCACTCCCCAGACCTAACTTCACTTTAATCCCTCAGGCAGCAATGGATCATGTCCATAACATAGGAGATTATCCAGCCTTGCTCCCTACTAACACCACTCCTCCTAACTTTTTAAGCCTGTACAACCCATCAGATGAACAGATCCTTGAATATTTAGATTTCCAAGCCTGAACGCTAACCTCAAGCTATTCCAGCTATTTCTCCCACTGGTAATTCTAGCCAATTCTAGCCAAGAATTAAGGAGAAATAAAATGCAGGCCAGCAGTTCCTGAAGACACTACAACTCCTTTTAATCCTTCAGTTTACAGAAAAGAGAAATAGCTTGCCTTTTACTGTTTTTCCAAAATCAAAACATAAATCTTTACCCTAATCATGCAGTTCCTACGCTGACGTATCTTTCAAAGTCTTTTTTTCAATTAGGATTTTTGTTAGTCTAGTGACTTTTGCTGCGTTCTTCACTGAACTGAAAGTATTTTTGTCATTGCCTTTATGGGTATTGGTGTTAATCACAAGTTCTGGTTATACTACAGGAATGTACTTGTTGTCTTCATTTAAGAAGAATTTGCAAGAGTAGAAACACACACTCAATGAACCAAAGTGGGGGCTCCCAGCATTAAGGTGCAGTGGCCAAGAACACAGTCTGGAACACCCCAAGGAAAAGGCAAAACAGCTCCCTGGAGCAGTGCAGCCAAGGACAGAGCTCAGCACCTGCTCTGCTCTCTCACTCACACACTTTGTTTTTCTAGTTCTCTTTTTGATGCAAAGAGGACGTAACATTCCTGCTTCCTCACATGAACTGGGGAGTGCTGATGATTGATGGAGAGAGGAGTCTTCCTGCAAAGCTTTCTTTACAGGTCATGTTCCTCTTTGCCTCCTAGACACAAACTCCGGGGACAGAACAGGTTTCTCATAGCTTTTTCTGTCTAAAATCACACTTCCTAGCGAACATCTTTTTATGACTTGCCTGAAGCAGGCTTTTGGTTATCTAATGATACAGCAGTCCAGCTACAGGAACTTGCTTAAGTTCACTTGGCTGAAATCTCGTAGGGAATGATTCATGTATTTGAGCTAAAAAAAATCAACCAACCAACCAAAAAACAACAACAACAAAGGGTTTGCATTTGTTGGTTTTAACATTTACCTTCCTTGTCACAATTAGCAGTTCAAAGTCGGAATGCTGGAAAACAGCCTTCTCCTCCAATCCTGAAATGGTTTGGGTGAGAAGAGTCCTTTAAATGTCACCCAGTCCAACCTCCCTGCAATGAAGAGAGACACCTTCAAGCAGATCAGGTTGCTCAGAGCCTCATCCAACCTGAACTTGAATTTTCCCAAGAACCTTGTAAGGACAAGAATGATTGAAAGTACCAAAAAGATTAACTCAAAAGACAACCTTAAATTCCCATTCTACCCCCACAGGTACAACACAGCACCCATTTTGAGAGCAGCTGCTGAGCCAGCAGCAAAACCAAGGTTCTGACCTGCTAACTGAAGAGAGAAGCAGCTGCTACCAGCTTCAGGATATAAACTATCCCTTCACAGTTAATGCAACCTCACTGTTGCCACTGGGCAAAATTCAAACCAGGCTGCAGCCACACATAACCTTCCTTCTGCAGAGAGATCAAAGTGCAAAACTAAGCAAACAATCCTTTTAGAACCAAGGGAAGCCTGTACTCTGTGTGGGGAAAGGAGACAAAAAGCATAAATATAAATCATGTTTTTCTTTCTTACAGGAAAAAATCTTTAAAAAAAAAACAAAAGAAAAAAACCCCAACAAACAATTTCCTTTTGGAGCTGAAGCCTTACAAAACTAATGTGAAAAAGCTTAAATGAGCCCTACCATGGCACTGTAGTTCACATGGACTCCCACTATCTCCTGCTTCAGCATGAATTTAGATCCTCATGAGCTCCAGGGGGGGACAGCCTCAAAATCCTGGTTCAGATCAAGATCTGCTTATCATTAGAACAGGTGTGTCATTCCTATCAGTCCATCCAGACAGAATGAAAGGAAAATTGCTGGAAATCTATTCACTCCATGCACTACAACACTCAGGCATCACAGATGATATAAAGATCTCATCAACATCCATGTTTTAATAAATCCCTGGAAAAAGAGCAAGGACAGACTTTGGTGAAGGCATATTCCCACCCCAAAACAACACTATCAGCCTTCATGCCATTTTACCTGATTGTACAGTTAGTTACATGTTAGTAAGGGGGAAAATACACTGACTACCTAAATAGTTGGTCAGACTAAAAGCAGAAGACACCAGCCTTCACTCCTGAGTAAGATTTCACTTCCCAAAAGGTCTAACAGCTACCTCAAACAAGCAATCACATCTCCCAAAGAAATATAAGAAATTCTGCTTTATAGGCCATTAACATAATTTCAGTCCTCTGCAGTGAATTCAGTCTCTAGTACAAAATTTAGCCTTTTTTTAGCAGTACCACACAATGTCAGGATGAGGAACAATGTGTTATGTTGCAAAACTTCATCACAACTTAAGTGGTTCACATAAAACTTTCATGACTGAACTCCATTTGGAAGCATATACCAGATCCATAGTCAGATGGAAAAAGTTTAAAATCAACATGCTGCTACTAGGCTCTCTGTCAATTTTTCCAGAAAGAAAACTGGAGTCATTTTACAGTAACTAAAGTGCTCTGGCCCAAGACACCAGATATAGATATATAGACAAATGCACGTACCTGCACACAGAACCAAAACGAATAATTTCATGCTTAAAAACTGGGTTCAGGCACTGTATGAGGCAAATTGTACACAAAAAAAGGAAAAAAAGAATCGTGTTTTTCTTAACTGATGAGCAGCGCCACATGCCTGTACAAAGGAGCTGGGCATTTTAGAGAAGAGGGTAAAAAATCCACCTCATTGAGAACACCAAAAATTTTTTTATTCCTATCTTCCTTTACCCTGAAATTTTGATGCATGTGGGTCCCATTTAGCTGTAATCCACCCTTGGCCATGAGCACCATCAACGTGCACGGTGCTTGACCAGAATAAAGGAAATGAGATGCACAGAAATAGACTGCAATAATGCGAAGTCTGAGACATCATCCCACAGGAAGGAAATTCCAGGTTCTGCCAGACAGCACCCCACATCACCTCACTGCTCTCTGGACCCTGCAGCCCAGAGGAGCCTCCTGGGATGAGAGATGGCAGCAGTGCAGGGCGATGTTCTGCACACCATGTGCATCACAGATCTGTTTTTAGAGAATCCTGACCCAGTGCATGAAGACTTTCAGTCCCAGGATACTCAGATAAATAACTGCAGGTGTGTGATAATTTACATAGGAGACCAAAAAAGCCCTTTAATCTCTGGTTCAGCACAAATCCCTGTTTTGCTCTCCTCAGGAAGGGCCCTGCCAAAACTCCCAGGGACTGACCCCTTTCCAGCTGCGCTCAAACACCTGGAGTCTCTTCCCCAGGAATCTGATGGGCAGATTTCTGAAAAGACGACACTTTCCAGTTAACAGAAAATGCGAAAGAGAAAGGAGAAGTAGTGGTTGGAACAACAGCCTTTATCCCAAAGGTCTGCCACCCTCAGTCCACATAAATTTCCAAGACAGTCCTTGACAGTGACAGGCTGCCCAGGGACTGTAAAGTCTCCATCCCTGGAGATATTACAAACCTAAACTGAAACAGTGCTAGGCAGCCTTCACCAGAGCTGGCTTTGAGCAGGGAGCAGCCAGCCTCTGGAGATGCATTCCAGCCCTAACCATCCCAGGAGATCCATGCATTAGTTCAGCTGGAGAAGCACTGGGGAAGGGGAGAGGACTTTGTCCCTGTAACATGAAGATGACAGCAGGAATTGGGCAGGCTTTTCCCTGGATCAGACCTAACTGATCCCTACTTCCAGATTTGCCAGAAATAAAGAGCTGAGATAGCTGGCATGCCAAGTACAAGTGAAATTGAACTTTTTTTTTTATTTTTTAGGGGCAAATTAACAGGAGCACTTAACGGCCAATATTGGTTGTAGCTGGTCCTTGGATCCACAGCTGTCTCCCACCTTCCCCACAGCTGAAGGTGGTTGAAAAGACAGGCCAGTGCACAACCTGGGCAGCCTGGACTGGATGAAGAATCCCAACCCTGCATGAAGACAAATAAGGGATGAGGTGGGATCCAGCCCTGGGCAGGAATGAACCAGATGATTTCTTGAGGTCTTTTCATCCCTACTTTGGACATGTGAAAAAAGACAAAAAATCTTGAAAACTAGATCTTTCTGACCTTTGAAAACATCCAAAGGCTTATCATAAACAACAGCCTCTGCTACTGAACTCTGTCCTGCTGTTTCTTTCGGGCAACAGATTATTTTATTGGGTTCCAGTCTCTAAACCCACCACCTGTACTGCAAAGGCACCAGGCAGCCTATGACACAACAGACAGACACACAGATAACAGGGTAAACTCCTGTCTCAAAAGGTGGGTGCCAAAAGACAGCAGCCAAAATAAATGGTTGCATTTTCAGAAATACAGACCATGTAGGATTCAAATATAAAAAAATAATTAAACAAACACACATAATGTATTATGCTCACTAGTGTCACAGAACTCCTACACATTTTAAGACATCAGTTTTATGCCTGTACCTCTGGAGGGCTATTTATTCATTTTATGGTGAAGCTGAATTACTTTTGCCTTCTTTCTTTTATCCCAATATTCACACTGCTGTCTACTAGACCCTAATATGAAGTGTGGGACAAGACGCTCTTCAATGTCATGAAAAAAGCATCAGAATCTGGCAATTTGTGACCACAGCAGGGAAAAAAAAACGCCTCCTACCCTGCACATTGCCATCACACAGCTCATGCTTCTTTTATGGCTTCTCTGCAGAATTGCACAGTTTTTAGCTGAAGAGTGGTTTGTGTCTTGCCATGCAGACCTCAGCAAGGCACAGCTGTAATTTTCAATGTCCCTTCAAATGTTTCTACTGAACAATTTCATTATGTAATTTGCTTGAGTTTGCCAAGACTGAGATGAGGGACAGAAACCCAAAGGACATGGAAAAAAAGAAGTGATTATGGATGGGAACACTTCTTTAGCCTTCCCCGGTTTTCCATTTTTAAGTAATTTTACTGCACCTTAGCAAGAAAATATTCATAACTGACATTTCTTGATCCTTCTATCTCCAGTCCTGATAAATTCAAGAATCTTGTCTAGATTACTTTACCCTTCTACCCCAGTTTCCCCAGCTAGAAATTTGAAGTATTTACTCCTATTCTTTCTTTTGATGCAGTCAGCTAAATGCAAGTTCTCTGGCAGAAAGACTCTCTGCAAAATCTTGCACGACAGGAATGTCACCTTAATTGCAATTCCAAAGCTGTGCAAATCCCATCTCACTCTTGACCCCTCTTAGTCTATGACTGTTATTAAAATTACATAATAAATAAATTTAAAGTATCTACAAATACAAATGGGAAATTAAATCCCACTGAAATTTAAATGACAAACCAAGGGAAAAGTCAGTTAATCTCTAAAACCTGTGTTTTAATATTGCCACATGGAAGTCATAGCACAGGTGAGCACAACTGAAATGAATGCAAAACACCAGTGGACAGAAGCAGGAAAGGCAGAGGCAGCGGACTGGAACTTTAGCATTCCTAAGTGATTAATAGTGACCATGGATTAAAGTGACCTTGTTGCTCAAATGGAGACAAGGACAGAAAACACAAGGTGTTTGAAAGCCAACACTTCCCTGTGAGTAGTAACAGCCATTAAAGTTTTAAATGGTCCCTGCATCTCAGTGGAGTTTACCCACCGTGGAATTTTTCACATTTGAAAAGTAAACCACTAAAGAATAAGAAAATGCTCGGATATCATCAGCTAGTTCCAGTCTAATAATATATAATTATGAAATATAATTATTATACTGATCTCATCAGCATCTATTTTCAGTTACAACCAGTTCTTTTAAGTTGAAACTATTCCCTCACCGGAGCTGTGTTACAGTACATCCACTCATCTCTCAGCTGGGATTTGTTCCAGCTTTCCACTTGTCTCACTATCGTTCACATTATCATTCCTGAAATATAAGCATAATCTGATCCCCAAAGCAGGTACAGATTTTCAAACACAAAAGGACCTAATTACTGCTCCCAAGCATCAACTCATTTATGCAGGCATTCTGTCCCCAGGTTACTAAATGAGGACAGCAGATGGCCCACTAGGATGAAGCAGAAGATGAAATTACAGGCAACTTTTTTTGCTATACAATCACTTAATCTGAGACTAAGGAAAGTGCAAGGCAATGTGCTAAACTGCTGAATACACACACTTTTAGGCTGTCTACTGCAGCCAAGATGAACCTGCCCAACAAGCAAACACTCCGTACCTGTAATCGACTGATCTCAAATAAACAGTCAGCACTGATAAAGCTCACAATGAAACCCCACAGCCTCGGCCTGCTAAACAAAGAGGGTTGGGGCACACTGACTGCGTAACTTCTGGGTCCTTTTTGTCAAAGATAAAGACCCCTTTCCCTCCCTTTGCAGCTGTCCAAGCCCAGCACAAACAATGCTGTACACTTTTCCTGCAAGTTTCCCAGCTGGGCTGGGAGCACAGGGAGCCCTGGGAGAAGCTCAGCCACACCAGGCCCAGCCACACGAGCAGCACGTCAGAAGAAGTTTCTGTGGCTACAAAAACGCAGAACTTGTGCCCAACAGCCAGTTTTTTCCTTTAGGCTCTCTCCTGTTGTGGGTCCCACAGCACTGGGTGTTTGGGCACTCGGAGGGGACGGCTGTGACCCTTCCTCCTGCACAAGAAAGGACGGCTTGTTCCCTTCAGCACTGCTCCTCCACGGTGACATGGACCCAGTTCGGGTTCTGTGCCTAAAGCAGGAGGCCGCCATTCCCACTGGGACGGCTGGGCCCAAAGACTCCCACCCAGCCTGCCTCTGTCCCGGGAAGCTCAGCAGTGCCAGGACAGAAACCTGAGCTGTCCTACAGAAATTCCCACCGTGAAGTCACCAGCACAGTCCCAGGATGACCCGGCCTGCTGTCCCAGGCAATGTCAGCCAAGGTTAACGCAGGCCAGGGGCCGGCCCAGGAGGCAGCTCAGAGGCAACTTCCCCATTCTCAGGAGGGAAGTAACAAGGGAAGGAAGGGTTTAACTGCAAGGCCACGGCTCCTCTGTGCCAGCTGGCCCTAGATCAAATGGCCTGCTCGGCTCATTAGTAGCCAGCGAGTCCTTCCGAAGCTGCTCGCAGCCACTTTCAGAACTGTCATAATTAAGACCAAAGGTAGGAAGGGAACACAAGGCTGCCCAGAGCACATCTTTTGCTCGGTATCAGGATAACAAAGGTTGAGATTGATACAGACTACACAAAGGAAATTCAGTGCCTGTTTCAAACTCATTATCTCTTAACCCACCTTTACTGTCACTCATAAAGCTTCCCCCCTAGAAACCCATCAGAGGAATCCACTGTTGAATTTCAGCCCTCCAGCTATGCAGAGAGAGCATATGGGAGCTTGAGAGATGATATATGGTTTTAGTTTCCATACTCAAGATCTACATTTGGGCATTTTAAAATGCTGACTTGCTCAAGAAAATGCTGAAGTAGAATATAAGTGGCAGAGGAAGAATGCAAGTATGTGACAAATACCACTCCCCTGCCCTCCTCCCCAAGCTATCCCAGAAACACAGGGACACAGGTAAATCTTGCAATTCATCTGTCTGAAACACAAGATGCATCCAGAAAGGGACTGAATGGTTTCACTCGATCTCAGGAGACTTTATAGATTCGTACGTGAGCTTGTTCTGAGTGCGTACTTTGTGTCCCGAAAATTCCCAGCTCTGGAAAAGCTCAAGTCCTATTGAGGAACAGAACTAAACCTCTCCAAGGAACCACTGCCACCCCACAGGTACCTCTCACTCTCTGAGGCAACTCAGAGCATCCTCAGAGCTTCTTTTCCCATGGCTGTAACATTTCAGTCATTCTCATTTTATAAATCGTGACATTTTCATCAGCAGATTTTCCAGCTTAGCCATGCCTTGTGTCTGTGTGCAATCCTCTTAAAAAGGGAGTGATTTCTTATAAGAACCTTAGCATATTTTAAGTTACATTAAAATAAGTCTTCACAAATACTTTCACACACTGTTGCAGAGACCTCAAGTCTCGTGAGGATAATGCAAGTAATGTACTGAAAAAGTTGTAGAGCCAACCAATTATCTGCAGGACTTAAAAACTCCCCCCAAAACTTACTTTTTACTTGTACAGCGAGAGGCATTTTGGTATGCAGTCTGCTTTGGTGACCAGGAATGCACTTACAACTCCCTCGAATTTTTATAGACACTGAGCTTAGCTGAATCACAGGCCATGTGGGGTCTGATAATATCTGTTTTTATGCACATCTGCTATGAAGAAATCTCAACTGGCAAAATTCCTACTGATACAAATGAATGGGAAGTCACAGACCTACAGAGAGAGGAATGTGGATTTACCCACTGCCACACATGAGCTTGTGATTCCACAGCACACTTGTGTGGCACCCCGAATTTGGCCTGATAGCACAACTTGCTTTGTATACCTGCAACACGAAAGGAAGGGGAAAAAAAAAAGGCAAAGAAGATCCATGCACTGATGTTCTGCAGAGCCCTGTACTTGGAGACAAATTACAGCCATGTCACTGAAGCACACACAGAAACATCTGTTTAATGACACTTCAGTGATGTGACTAGGGGGAAGCTCCTCCCCACGCCCCTTCAAAGTAAAACTAAACTTAATATTGACTTTTTAAGTTAACAAGAGTCCCACCACAGACTTCAGCCAACTTTGGATCAGGCTCCACAGCACCATTTCTCATTTTACACCACTGCCGCACTTAAAAAGAAAATCTGTTTGGGGATCTTCCAAGCAATCCTGTTCCTCCCAACACTTAGGTCAGGTTGAAAGATTAATTTTTTTTTTCTTTGTCCTCTTGCAAAGGCAGATTGAACAGTTCCCAAATTGCTCTAATTCCTCCATCCCGACCCCTGTTTGACCGCCCCAGCTGCCCCCATGCTGCGATTTCTGAATACATCTTTTAATCCATCTTCCAGCCTGGCAACAATGCTCCTTTCAATGCCCACCAGCACCTACCCAGCCCGCCCGCTCTCCAGCCCTNTCGCAGCCATGATGGGCGCGGGGCAGCCGCCGAGCCGCCAGCAGTCCGAGCTCCAGCGCGGGGGACAGGGGAGGAGGAGGGACAGAGAGGAGGAGAGAGGAGGAGAGGAAGGAGGAGCTGAGCAGCGCCGCCGCCCGCCCTCCGAGTCCCGCTCACCGCCCCTCGGCACCGCCTGGACCCCGCGCTGCCTCCGCGGCCCCAGGTACGGGCCCAGATGTGACCCCGGGTGCGATCCCCCCGGCACCCAGGAGGCTGCGATCAGCGCAGCTGCTCAGCACCCACGGGAAAAGCTGCAAACCCCACATTCTTCCACCCCAGTTTTGGGCTTTAAAGAGGCTTTGGGAGTGCTGCTGCTAACGCTAAGACGTCCCTTTGTTCGGTGCTTACGTGAAGATCTCGTCCTCATCCTTCCCACACAGGTAGGGAATTAAAGTCACTGTCCCAGCTGGAACACATCTGAAAGATTAATATCGTAGAGTCATAGAAAGGCTTGGGTTAGAAGGGACCTTAAGGATAATCTCATTCCGACCCCGTGCCATGGACAGGGACACTTTCCACCGTCCCAGGTGGCTCCAAGCCCCATCCAAGCTGGCGTTGGACACTTGGCAGCAGTGAGGCAGCTGCAACTNCAATCCTGTTCCTCCCAACACTTAGGTCCGGTTGAAAGATTAATTTTTTTTTTCTTTGTCCTCTTGCAAAGGCAGATTGAACAGTTCCCAAATTGCTCTAATTCCTCCATCCCGACCCCTGTTTGACCGCCCCAGCTGCCCCCATGCTGCGATTTCTGAATACATCTTTTAATCCATCTTCCAGCCTGGCAACAATGCTCCTTTCAATGCCCACCAGCACCTACCCAGCCCGCCCGCTCTCCAGCCCTGGAACATCCCGAGCAGTTCCCACAAAGCCCGGGATTTACCAGCCAGGAGCCGGCCCCACGCTCCCAGCCGGAGTTCTCCGTGCCTGTGGATTTGAACACATGCTCCGGCGGTGAATGTTCCCAGGCTCCAGGCCAGCTTTGCTGGGATAACTCATCTCCCTGCGGCTCCCGGCAGAGCCACGGCGCTCCCGACACGCGGGGGGACCCCGGGACGGGGGGTGAGCTCTCCGCGGCCCCCACAGCCCAGCCAGGGCTCCTGGGGCGGCCGCAGCCGCTGCCCCTCCGCGCTACCCCGTGCCCGCGGAGCTCCCTCTCCCCGCACCGCCCCGGCCCTTACCAGAGCGCGATGCGGCTCTTGGGGTAGCTGAGCCTCTCGATGCAGCCCAGGACGTGCGGCAGCGTGTGCGCGGCGTTGCGAGCGAGGNAAGGAGGAGCTGAGCAGCGCCGCCGCCCGCCCTCCGAGTCCCGCTCACCGCCCCTCGGCACCGCCTCGACCCCGCGCTGCCTCCGCGGCCCCAGGTACGGGCCCAGATGTGACCCCGGGTGCGATCCCCCCGGCACCCAGGAGGCTGCGATCAGCGCAGCTGCTCAGCACCCACGGGAAAAGCTGCAAACCCCACATTCTTCCACCCCAGTTTTGGGCTTTAAAGAGGCTTTGGGAGTGCTGCTGCTAACGCTAAGACGTCCCTTTGTTCGGTGCTTACGTGAAGATCTCGTCCTCATCCTTCCCACACAGGTAGGGAATTAAAGTCACTGTCCCAGCTGGAACACATCTGAAAGATTAATATCGTAGAGTCATAGAAAGGCTTGGGTTAGAAGGGACCTTAAGGATAATCTCATTCCGACCCCGTGCCATGGACAGGGACACTTTCCACCGTCCCAGGTGGCTCCAAGCCCCATCCAAGCTGGCGTTGGACACTTGGCAGCAGTGAGGCAGCTGCAACTTCTCTGGGCAATCTGTGCCAGGGCCTCCCCCCCTTCACCGGGAAGAAATTCTTCCTAATATCTAATCTAAATGTACTCTCAGTCAGTTTAAGGATGTTCTCCTTGTCCTATCACTAGCTGCCCATTTAAAAAGTCATTCTCCCTCTTTTTTGTAAGCCCCTCTCACATACTGGAAGGGGCTTGAAGGTCTCCCTGGAGCTTTCTCCTCTCCTGACTGAACAACCCCAGCTCTCTCAGCACCTCAGACAAGGAATACAGGGAAGATTTTCCCTGTACTTCATGGACTGATCCACCATGGAAATGTTCCCATGAATAGACGGATGGCAATTTAGCATAAAAATACATAAAACATATTCCAGCAATTAAAATTATTGGGTCATGATCTTAAAAGGGGCATAGTAATCACAGCTTTCTTAGAAGTTAATAGGATTTGGGCATGCTAAACCCTTTTCAAGATGAAATCTCTAATTAACTCTAAGGGCCCCATCACAGCGTATTTGGGTTTTACTGTGGGTTGGAAGTTTCTCCAAGGTGGACAGGCCCACTTTGAGCAGGTGCTACTATTGGCTGTGTGCTTCCAACAGTTAAAAAGGAGGAAACTTTAACAAGCAAACAATTGTTTAATTATCCATAATCTCACTGTTAATTGTTTGCATCTAGATAGTATATATGTATAAAAATACACACACACACACACAGCGTTAATGTTTGCTCTTCTTTGCTTGCAGAACCTAATTTATCACCCACACCAGATTATATTGTCTCAGTTTCCTGATCAGATGACTTCCCAAAAAGGATCATCCTAGGAAACTTCAGTAAAGAATCTCCAGGGGTCATGGAATCATCTGCACTAAAATTTGAGAACCTCTCTCAGCTTGTACAAATTTTCCTGAACAATTAGTGCAAATATGTTCCTCCCGTTTGCCCTTCACCATGCCTTTATAATCGTCCTTCTAGAATGATACATTAATGAGGCTTTTCTTTCATGGTTAGTTTGCCACATGTTGCTTTTATGCTTGGATTCATTAACCAAATAGAAGGAGCAGCCTTGCAGGCTGTGCGAGGTGATTAGAGTTCAGCAGCAGCCAGCCCGATCTACACGCACGGAATTCCGCTGCTGCCCGTGGGACTGCTCCCACTTGGAGGGTGGGGACTAATGCTGCCAAATTATACTCCATGTGGAGGGCTGGAAGCCGGCGTTTTCCATCCACTGGACACTCAAGCTGGGTCACAGTCCTGCCTTTAGGATATTTCATCAGAAATAAGCCCCTCCTGTGCCTGCCTTTGCCAGAACTCGTGAGTGTGCTTTTACCTTATGCAGCTCCTGATGTCCTCAGGGAAATCTAAACTACCTTCAGCTCTTTTCAGACTCCACTTTTTATTTTGTCAGCAGCATCAGAGCCATAAGAATTTGCTGGGGGGCAAATGTAAAGACCCCAGCAGCATTACCCAGTAATTTGCTCTCCAAAGTGATGTTCCCTTGCTCACACAACTCCCTGTGCTGGCTGGCTGCTGTGGAACACAAAAAAGGGAGAGCAGCAGAAGCCTGAAACATGAGATGTTCTATGCAGAAGAGAAAGGAATCAACTCAGCTTCATCTCTCACTCCCAGTCACACATCAGCATGGGGCAAAGTTTGGAGAGCTCAGGTAAACAGTTACCTGACAATTTGTGTCATTCCAGCACCTATAAATGTGTATGACTTTATGTCCACGTACAGAGAAATCTGTACTCATTCTCACTTCTTTATTGGTGGCCAAAATCGTATCCTGTGGGGTTTTTTTAAGCCCAGACTCCATCCTGCTGTGACAGGACAATGAGCCACTCTGTGGTGAAATATTTTAGCTTTGAGGAAGAAACGGCTTTTTGCAGATGGAAATCCCACAGAAATTTAAGCCATTTGTTTCAGCCTCTAAATATCTACACCAAACAAAGAGATTCCAGCTATGACAACTGTATCTGGCAGAGGCATAATCCCTCGGTTTGGCAGGTGACAAATTCTCTCTGAGGCAGATTTTTTCTAAATTAGACTTGTTTGCCACATTGCAGAAAACAGAGGTTCCATCCTGCTGATCTAACTTGACTCATCTATAGATTGATCTGGATCCGTCTCCTTTCACTTGCTTCTTCACCTCTAAGAACTCAAATCCATCCAATTATTTTCCCAGCAACTGAGTGAACCACTGTTGACAACTCTTCCATGAAAATCTTGGCGACTGGATTTTTTTAATCCCATCTGGCTATCTAGCTATCTACTCTGTGCCCAGGGAATTGAAGTGCTGGCTAACACAATTCTTTTTAAGCAGCCAGAATGGCTGCTCATTTTACCTTAAAATTCCTTGAATGAGATTGGCCCAAATATGACTTCCCATGGCTACAAACCACATACAAATTTATGCGTTACATACAGACCGATTCTCATTGATGCTTTATTGTGGAATAGACAATGTTTGAAATTTGTAAGAAGAGGCACCGAGACAGATAGAGCTGATAAGCCAGACCTGGGACACTTGGCATTAGGCAAAGCATATTCTCATTGTAAGTCAGAGATATTTCTAGTAAAGCAGTCCAAGGTGCTTTTAAAGGTGATACCTTGAATGCATGTCCCTTATGGACTCTGTAAAAGCTCTGGACACCGCAGATTGATAATGCATTCCTTGCTTTGGAGGCTTTAGAGGAAGGGACCGTGGAAGGAATACAAATACATACATATGTTTCATGTAAAGGGTTTAAAGCGGCGCCTTTGGCCGCGGCGGGGGGGCGGGGAGGTAGGAACGGAGCGGAGGCGGAACGGTCGGGGCGGTGCGGCAGTTTCCGGGGAGGGCTGGGTGCGCGGCGCCGCCCGGAGTGAAGCCGTGCTGCACACGGCGGGGCGAGCATGGAGCCGGCGGCGGGGCCGGGCCGGGCTGGCGTTTGCCCGGCTCCAGGGGCCGAGGGGGGCACCGACCCGGGCCAGGGCTCCTCCGCGGCCGGGCGGGCCCCGGCGGCACAGGGCAGCTGGTCGGGGCCGGCTGGCGGTAACTGGATCACGACTCACCCCACGGTAGGCCTTGGTCTCTCGGAGGTCCCGCTCTCCCGGCCGGACCCCGCAGGGTTCTCCCCTCGCGGCTCTCGGGGTGCACGTGGGGTCTCCCAGGAGGGTTCTAGGGGAGATCCCAATATAATCTGTTATCCTGGGTGTATCCAAGGGGGCTCCGGCCCGTGGGATAGTTGGGGAATGCCTCTGCCAGCAGGGGCGGGGGTTATAAATCATGGAATCCCAGCTGGCAAACGTAAATGCCTTAAACTTCGACTCTCTCTTAATTTTTACCACACCGAAAACATGGAAGTGTTTAATTTGGCCATCGTCTTATGTCGGTGTGTTGCAACAAAAATGGGTAGACTTACTTACCCCAAAATAGGTAAAATTCCACAAAGCTAGAGCTGTTCCAGAAATAGTTGTGATTTCTCTTGTATTTGTTTATTTTACTTGCTTTTTTTAAGTGCTAAAATACGGGGAATGCGGAAAAAGGAGCTTTTGAGATACTGTCAGGAAAC
This sequence comes from Drymodes brunneopygia, assembly GCA_013400955.1. Classification (NCBI taxonomy): domain Eukaryota; kingdom Metazoa; phylum Chordata; class Aves; order Passeriformes; family Petroicidae; genus Drymodes; species Drymodes brunneopygia. The sequence continues at coordinate 278,267 of VZTZ01049693.1, forward strand.
AAGTCCTGCTTTCTGATTGCCTTAGAACTGGTTTGAGACTCCAGTGGCTCTACTGCCTGTAGAGATGTTGTGTGCATTCTTAGTGTAACCTGTGCTTTCCTTCACCGACATTCTTCTTTGGCTCTCAGTTCACAGAAATGATGTCACTTGATGTATCTGACAGCACTCAAGTCTACGCTGCCTTTTTGGTGTGGCTGGACCTCTTAGAAGGTAAATCAGGGAAGTGACTGTATCCCAACAAATGTCTTTGCCCTTAGGAGCTGTTAAATTAATTGTTTGCACTGGAACAGGACCTTTCTTCTCGAAGTTCTTGGTGCCCATTCTGGGACTTTCTGTGTTGAAAGTTTCCATTCTCTGCCTCCCTGGAGCCTCCTGTGCAAAGATGAGGGCCCATTTCATCCAGCAGTTCTGGGTGCAGGTGTTCCAGGGCAAAGGCAGTCAGCATGGAAAAAAAAAAAGCAAAAGAGGAGTAGGGGAAGGAAAAGGAATGTAGGAAGGTGAAGTGACAAGTGCAGTGGTTGAGCTTGTAGTAGTCCTCACTTGTAGATTAATGTGAAGTTGCTCAACCATAGTGTTTCACCAAAGTCACCATTTAGCAAATGGCTGCTGTGTAGTGGCCTGTTTTCTGGAAAGGGCAGCGATTCCTCTAGCAAAGATCATTTACAAGCGTGGTAGCAGTAATTTATAACCATTGTAGTAATGCTATGTAACAGTATAATCATTTATAACAAACTGTAGGTGTTGTGCTTAAGGCCATGACTTGCTGGAGGACCCTAGCAGTGGTGGGACTCCATGATCTTGGAGGGCTTTTCCAGCCAAAATGATCCTGTGAAATCCAGTGTAGTCTTCTGGTGTCTGCTCAGAGTGGATCAGAGTTATGTGATATATAAACTTCTGCCTGGCTTCTTCCAAGTTGGCTTTACTGAAAAGGGACTGTGAGTAGGCAGCCAGCCAGCCTAAGGAAAATATTTCAGTTTTGCTTGGAGCCTGGTGCTTCTCAAGGTCAGGGAAAGATTTTACAGTCCAGAAATTGCTGCGTCTGTTGCTGTTACACCTCTGAAGAAAATGCTTTAATAGCCTTTAAAAGAAGATTTCTGTAGTTCCAGAGCAAAAACTGCATCCTTATCCCTTCCAGCAGGAGGTTAGAATGGTGTATGATCATTAACCATGCTTTTAGCACCTGCTGCTTCACAGTTCAGAGTGCCAGTGAAATCCAAATTTGGGTTAGAGTGCTTCTGATGACTAAAGCTGTGTGGTTTTATCTTCTTTTTGCCTTTTGGAGAGCAGCTTTGTCAGACAGATTGCTGTTCTCCATCCATCAGTGCAGCTCTGGAACCAGCAGGCTGGTCCTGCTCCATGGGTTTCCTTACCAGGATTGCTTCTCAGGAGGAGAATTTGGCAGATGAATGGAGTTTTCCTGTGAGGAGAGGGAGGGAAAACAAAACCTTAGATGTTGACTTAGATACTGCGTTTGTTGTTTGACTAATTAAAACTTGTGTTTTGTGTTCTGCCCCTCTCATCCCCAATGGATGTTTCTAGGGAGGAACTGGCACGAGGTGCAGCCCGTGGGCGTGGCAGAGCTGCAGCTGGTGTGTTTGCATGCCCGTGCCCGGGAGCAGGAGGGGCTCCAGGTGATGGTGCCAGTGCCTGCACACATCCTGATCAGCCACGACAGGTGAGGCTGTGCTCAGTGCTCGTCTGGGGTTACCACTGGCAGAAAATGGAGCACAGATACACATTATAGGCTGGTGATTGCTTGGTCAAGAGGGGAAGGAGGAGGGCATAGAGGAATATCAGAGGAAAAGAACTTCTCAGCCTGTAAGCAGAGTTATTTTGGGTTCTGCAGACACACAGGCAGCTTGGAACATTAAGGAAACCTCAACTTTGCATCAGTCTCTGCCTCTCCCTGTCTGGAAGTGGTTGTTGGAGGTCAGCTTCCTGCAGAATCTGATGCCCACTGATAAACACTTCCTGTTGTCTGGAGTTGCATATGTGCTAGGAGATAGCAGTGGACAGCTAAGTATGTGTTTGAGAGACAAGGTTAGAACACATGACCTTCACAGCTTATGCTTTGAACATTCTTGTGCTGATTTTGTACTCTGGGAAATGTAGCGATGCTTCCTGAGTTGCTGGACTTGAAACGACCCAAGAGGAAAGAAATCCTCTCGGAGCTGCCTAAGAATCAGGTTTTTTTATTGTCAAATTTGTGCATAAGCCTTGCATGGTTTGGTTTGCTTTTGTTTTCAAACTTTAATTTGGCTACTTTGAAAAGGAAACTCCTCTTCCTTTAGATCTGCAGTCTCACATGCCTGTGATTTTTGACTTAATTTCCTCACACATGCAAGAGCAATTCTTCAAGTGCAAGACAGCACAGCTGTGAATTTGTTACATTACAGATATTTACAGCCTAGAAAACGCCCACTTCAGTAGTTTTACAGTCTTATTTTAACTGGCCCCTAGAGCAGCCTCAGATACACAGTATGATTTACTCTCTGATAAAAGCTGCCTTCTTTGACTGGTATTTGCCATGGTGACTCTGAAGACCTGAACTATTTCAGTGGCATCATATGGTTGTACATTTTTCAGTTTCTTCTGTTCCCACTCCTGCTAGGAGCTGGCTCAGGGCTGGCTTTACAAATCTTACTGGTTTTTGCTGCTTCCTCTTGCTCTGTGGGCAGTAGCCTGACACAGTGGTAGGCAGCTAATTAACTGCACTTATAAGGTGTGTGTGCACTCTAGGAGTGATGTTTTTGCTTTTTATTTTGGGTTTTAGAAGTGACAGATCAATGTCTTGCTAACAGACTTTTGTCATCATTTTGCTGTTTGTTGGGTGAGGGGGAAGAAAATTATTTACTAGATATTGATGGGGTTTAATCCTATTTTTGTGCTGAAAAAAATACTGTATTTGCAAGTACTGGTCAATCACTCCTGTGGGCTTGGTGTTGCAGAGAAACGTGATGTGATCTCCACAGCAGAGGAAAGCTGCTGAGAGGCCTTGCAGGATGAAATGCTGAGCATCATTCAGCCTGTCTGCAAGGAGGAGATGTGTGTGTGTGAGAGTGAAAGGGACATGCTGCAACTCTCAGCTCAGACAAGATTTTAGGTGGGAATAGAGAGCAGTCTGTGAAGATGTGGGATCTTTGAGGAATTCCACCGACATGCTGAGCTGTCGTGCTTGGTTAATATAGTGTTTCCACCTGGCTGAAAACTTGGATTCCTGGCATTGGGTCAAGGCCAGGAGTATGTTCTGATTGACTTTTAATGACAGATATTCCACTGCATGCATGTCCTATCTTTTACTGTGTCATTGGAGCTTTTCATGGGGAGCCTCTGCACTTGTTTGTTCTGTGGTGATGCTGTTTGCTCTGCCTCTGGCACCGGAGTGTCTGGAATCCAGTACTGGAAGGATGTGAGGTGGAGAGGCAAAGAGTGAATGCATCACATTGATTAAAAGTACAGTTTGTGACTAGGGTTTGCTGCAGAGCAACTACATAGGGTGTGTTGTCACTAAAATGAGCTGAATCCCAGGCTGCAGTGCCAGGTGCATCCATAAAGGCCTGTATGTGTTCAATATCCATGGGTGTTGTCAGGCTGGGAGGTTGTATTTGTGTACAACACTTGTATTTGTGATGTTGAACGTGCATCTGCATTTTGTTCAAAGCAGCACTTTGGGGTTTTGTGTTGCCTGCTAAAAGCAGGGGAGGAGGTGTGAGTACAAGTGAATGCAGCTCACTTAGTGTTGAAAATAAGCCCTTGAAGGGATTTGGGAAGGTGGAAATGTTCTGTCTCTGGTCTGGAATTGTGCTAACTGCAAAAGAAGCCAGTAACAGCAGCATTTATGGGCAGCACTTCCTTGTTTAGCCAGTAAGACCCTGGGTAGGGCTTGGAAGTGACACCTTGAAATCAGACTTCCATCTTCATTCTGCTCTGTATTTTTCTTATTTGTGGAAGGAAGAAAGTGATTCACTAGAAAAGAATAGATTTTAGGACTACGTATGTGCTAAAAAAGATCTCACATTTTGCAAATATTAGTCAGTCACTCTTGTGGGCTTCGTCTTCCAGAGAAATATAGGGGTATATATTTGCTACTTCAAATGCTCGTCAGCCTTCCCAAAAGCTTTGCCTTCCCAGGTGTCTCATGAAGTTCCCTACTTGGCTGCCACTGAGAAGTGTGTCCTTAAAAGGCCACAGCAAAGTTGCTGTGGAAATTACCAGCAGGACACCTAAGCAAATGATACATATGCCTTACAAAAAATCTATTCAGTGTCTTTTAACCTATTACAAAATTTCATCATGTCCAGTTTGAGCATGACAGTTAACTGCTGAAGGCAAAAGCTGTTCTGTTTCCTAAGCTCACTGTCCACTTCTGCAGATCTGGGTGGAAGCTGCTCATCCAGCCGTGGCAGGGTAGGGCTGCACAGCAGCCCACCAAATTACAGAAGTATGGGCTCTGGAGCAAAGAGTAAATGATCTTACACAGTCTTGAGAAGTGGCTTTGTGCTCTGTGTGTGCTTCAGATGATGATTGCTGAATCTTCTGTGAGTGAAGCCTTGGGGAATGCGATGCAATTTCTGTCTATCTTGGCCTGCTCTGACCCACACACAGCTGGCTGAGGCTTGGAGAGCCTCTGAATTCAGCAGGGACTCATGCTTGCAGGAAGTGTTTGTAGGTGCATGGGCTGGGGTGTGTTTGCTGCTCACTACAACACCTTAGTGCATGCCAAGTACCTTGTTTTCAGTACATTCCAGAACCATGGCTCTCCAGAGTGGAGGAAGCAGTCGAATCCTGGGAGTGCTGCTTCAGAGCTGGCAGAAATGACTTGCATAAACCAAGCTCAGCAAGTTAGGAGAGCTCACAGTGTTGACAGATGGAATTTTAGATAGCCTGGAAAGCCTTGATCCTTCAAGGACCAGGGAGTTAGGTCTCAGATCTAACAGAATTAGGCACTGTGTGTCCTAGACAAATAACCCTGTCTAAGCAAAATGTTGCTTAGATAAACTGTCAGATTAAATGACATGTCACTGCTCGGTTTGTATTTTGTGTGCAAGTGTTGGAAATGAAGGATGAAGTTGCCTGAGGTCATGGAGACCTGCGAAGTCTGGGAAAGGCTTATTCTGTTAAAATGCTAATTTACTTTAGAAAAAAGCAATACATAAATGTTTTGTTTTAAAGCTGATAAGCATCCTGAGAAGGAAATCTGAGGACTGGAATTTACTGTCTTCAAAGTCTGTAGATTGTGAAATAAATCTTGCTGTAAACTGAAAAATCCTGTTATTTTAAAGCACTGTGTGACGTGCATCTTGCATCCTCTTCACAGTTTGTCAGTAACTCCCTTGCTATAAGCATAATTTACTCATACAGTAAATCACACATTGAAAACGTAATTAGTGGCTCCTAAATGCAAGCTCTTTATTACTATTTTAAATTTAGTTTTTTAAAACTTAATATTTTAAATGAGATTGCAGCTCCCACAGCAGAGTTGGTTATGCAGTACTGTGGTTGAACATGGTGTAATAAGTGTGTCCTGTAGAACTTTGCTGAACTTTGATGCCTCCCTTTTACGTGGTTTGTTTTATTTTCTTCTTGAACTTCTGTGGAAAAAGATCTTTATGTTCCTCGGTGTTTCAATTCCTTCTCCTGACCAGTGTGGCATGCGGTGTTCTATTTGCATTTATTTTTTTCTTTCCATTACAAAAACTGAGTTTCTTCTAGCGTTCCCTGTTTATGTGTTTTGGGAACAAATCCCAAGCAATAGGGTGTGCATTTACACCTTCTCCCAGCCCCACATGCTCTTTCCCACAGATTTCAAGGCACTGGGTTAATGCTGCTGCCTGCCCTTCAGCAGGGTCTGGAGCAGCATTCCTGATGGTGAGCTGTGCTAAAGTTTGCAGTGCTGGCTAAATCCAAGGAATTGTGCTCTCTGGGAGGTTCCTGTGCCATGGTGCTGACCCAGGCTGGGACAATGGCACGCTCCGGTGCCTGGGGTAATGATCTCTGCAGTGGCACAGAGACCAACTTGTGTGCACTCAGCAGCCCTGCCTGGCCAGCAGGGGTGGGAGCTGTTCAGGCTGGCCAAGCCTGCAAGGAATTATTCATCCAAGTATAAAGGGCAGATTGAAAGCCTTTGGCTTTTATGGGATGGAAAGCAGTAGTTCCATTTCAGCTCAATGGAGCTCTATGCAACCTCCATAAAACCGCTCTGAGCTTGCAGAGTGACGCTGCTTCACAGAGGCATTGCATGGGATGTGTCTCTGAAATGCTGTTTTGCTCATCACAGAAGCTGCTGCTTGAATTCTTTATGATTCTGCCCTTGGTTGGTTTTTGCAGTCAACTGAAACCTCAGGGTCACCAGCTGTACACCTGGTTCTTTCTCCCAGAGAAAAGGGCAGTGGTACGTTGTTAGGAGCAGATACTGGGAAACACAGCACAGATTTCTGATGGGTGTTGAGGGTCTATTCAGTGCAAAATTAAGATGGGGGAAAGATGCAACATTCCCCTCTGCTCTCTGGATGGATTTGTATGGATTCTCTTGTTTTGTTTTGGGATTTGTTTTATTTTAAAGCTATTAATTGCCACCATAATGGAAGACCAGGTCTGTTCACTGCCTTCATTAAGTTTGAATGCAGCAGTAATGACAGATGTGGGATGACATTGCTGGTGCTGTTCCCTTAGCTGCAGTGGTTCTTGCACAATGTTAAGTAAGTTAAACCTGCTCCTATGACTAATTCTTTGGTACAAAAAAGCAAGCCCTACTGACTCTAGTCTGTAGATAATTAGGAAGCCTTTTCTAAGCCTTTTTTCTAAAGCAGAGTGTTTTAGAAATGCCAGTTCTTTGGATAACAGAGTGTTTGAGGTGAAGTCCTTTGCATCTCTTAGAGTATGAGCTCAATGTGAATTTGCTTCCTGGGTGGAAAATGAGAGCTTTGTCCTGCTTGCATTTGGCCTGGTGGGAGCAGATCTGGATTTGAGTGAACATGCAGGCACCATGAGGTTTTCGAGCTGGGCTTTCAAATTACACTAGAAACTTGCACTGCATGGTCTCCAACAAATAAGAATTCTTATAAAAATACTTAGTCTTATTCTACTTATGTGGCTTCTATAAAACTTTAGAGTGTTTCTTGTGGTGTCTGTATTCCCCTAACTTCAGTTATTTTTCTTTCACAATATCTTTGTTCAAGAGGTGCCTTTTTTGTGTGGTCTGCCTAAAGCTTCTGTGCTGCCTGTTTTAACATTCCCTGGCTTTTCATCCTGCAGAGAGGGAGAGGTGGGGAAGGAGTAGTTGCAGAGTATTTTAGCTTAGATTTCTCACTGTGCATGCAGCAGTGTGTTTGATTGTTCTGTGCACCCTCCTGGGGCTCTAGATGTTTTTTTTTTTAACCAGGCAGTCATTGGCATAAATCCCAAAAAGGTGGCATGGGTAGGGCTGTCTGTCCCTGATGTCCATTGCCAGGCTGAGGCTGTGGGTGAACATGTGCTCAGGTGATGGAGTGTTTTGTCTGCTGTCCTTGAGGAAGTGACAAGGTGACACAATACATTTTTCCAGCATAGGCTTTACTTGAAACTGTAGTGAAAACGTGCTGAGCTTTTACTGAGACCTTGCAGAACAGCAGGAACTATTTCTCAGCTGCACTGTTTCTCACGTCAAGTCTCTCCTTTCTGCTGGAAACTGAATTTGCAGACAGTGGAGTGGGCATGCTGGAATTCCTGTAGAAAAGGAGGACCCAGAGAGAGCCAGTCTATGCCAAAGGCTTGACCACACAGCTTCTGTAGGGCTCACACTGTTGGAGCACAGCTGGGGAACCAAGCCCAGAGTGGTCATGGGCCCCTTGGTGTCAGTGTTCCATTAGTTATCAGTAATTCCAGAGTATGTCCTAAGACAGCTGTGACTCGGGAGAAGGGCTGCTCAGGGTGCTGGGGAATGTAGGTGGTCAAGGTGTTGGCATCTTCCAGACTACTGGATGCACTCAATTCCTCTGTTCCACTGATGTTTGACACTTCCAGAAATATTAAATCCACTTTTATTTAAGCAAATTCATCTTTTATAGTTGTCATCACCTGTATGATGTAGCAGATTGTACTGGTCACTAAGGAGTTTATTGGTATCCATTAACTGGGTAATGTAAATCAACTGGCTCTGTTGAGGGATGTTACCTCATGGGCTTCTTGCCTAGGACTTTATTTCCATCATTGATTGCAGCTGTGGTGTGAGAGGGGCAGCCTTAAGGGCTTTTTCCCTCTAAATAAAGGGTTCTTGTCTTGTTTAGGATGTCCAGTGTGCATTCTTTGGATTTCAGAAGGCCAACAACACTTCATGCTTGGTTTATTTTTCCATAGACAGCGTTAGATGCATTAAAAGGATTACAAAAGCTATACCTTTCCTCCAGTATTTCATCTTCTGCTTCTGGCAGGCAGCAAGTGCAGTGAAATCAGAGGTTCTGTGGCTCCTTTGCAATGTCTGCTGGTGCAGAGGAACGTTGTGAGCAGGCTGGACACAGAGGCTGCTGGGGATGCCTTCGGGGGAGGAGGTCAAGGGATGATGTCTGACACAGACTTCCTGAATTCCAAAGCTTATCCCTCTAAAAGATAGCCTCTCACCACTTTGCAGATGTGCTGCACTGCACTGTGGCTGCTGTGGTATGCATGAAATGAGAGCCCTTGTCTTGGGGCTGCCTGTGTGCAGGGAAAGGGGAAGAGGAAAAGGGTGCATTTGCAGTTATCGTGCTTCATCTGTGGACAGCAGAGTTAGCAGATCCTCGTGATGCAATAGCATCTCTTTGTGCTCGTTACGTAAACCCTGCAACTCTTGTCTCCTGAAAAGGAAGAAGAAATGCAAAGAAATGTCATTAATTTGTTGTCAGGACCTGGCTGCTTTTGGGATCATGGGGCATCTTTGAAGTCCTAGTTGCTAAATAAAGTTTCAGGTGTCTGTACTTGGCAGTATAAGAAGAAATCATGAGTATCAGAAATGTAGATCTAAGGCCATTCAATCGCTCCACCTAACAGACTATGAGGAAAACCAGTGACAGGTATTAAAGAAAACAGAAAGGAGCTTCTGTCCTGGCTGACAGGTGAATCCTGGCCTCCACCTGAGTCTGCTCTCACATATGACATTGTCCATACTCAACACAAGTTTGGTTTCTTTGGCTCTCAAAATATCTCTCCTGGGTAGCTGTGCCCTTTAATTTGACATTTTATCATTAATTCTGTATTGCATTCCCAGGAGAGATTAATGTCCACTGCTCCATAGATAGGTCTTTCCTCACAAGGTCTCTGCCAGCAGTCTGGCCTTGCCAACTTAGAGCTGTCTCCAGACACTTGGCTGCTGAGGGTGGGGAGGCCCTGGCACGGGCTGTCCAGTGAAGGTGTGGCAGCCCCATCCCTGGAAGTGTCCAAGACCAGCTTTGATGGGGCTTGGAGCAAACTGGGATAATAGAAATGTCCCTGTCTGTGGATGGAACTGGATGAGCTTTAAGGTCCCCTACAACCCAAATAATTTCATGATTCTGCATGTGACAATTGGATTCTTGCTCTCTGCATATGTCAGGAAGGACCTGTAATCTTTTCCCAGGCTCTTGTCTGCTGCCAGGGTTTTGGCAGAACATTGTGGTGCTGGGGGTACCCCTGCAGAGGGGCTGGAAGTGACAGGAGCCAGAGGTGCCAAGCACAGAGTAGGTTACCTGCCAAGTGAACCTGCAGTGAGCACAGGAGAGCCTGTACAGGAGTAGCTGTCCCATTACCTGAAGGAGTCTCTTGCAGTGTCTCTCCTCTGCCTCTCTGTCTCTCTCACCTTATTGGCTGTGTTGTCAGGAAATGAGCTGATGTCGGAGGGCCAGGGTGGGGCTTTTCCCAGCTGTGGTATCTCTGTTGCATGAGGTGACTGTGTTGTGTTGCCTTGCTGTGTGTCTGCACCAGTGGTGCAGGCAGAAGGAAAGGCCCTCCTGAACTTTCCAGGCTAGATTATGCACAGCTCAGAACACAGATGGATCCTTAAGAAGGTCATGGGCTTAACAGCGAGCCTTTCCAGGCTGCTGCTCATTCTCTGCCATGTCCCATTTGGCTTTTATTAGAGGATCAAAGGGGTTCTGAGGGAAGATGATGACTGAAGTCTGAAAGCTGCTGCTTTCAGAGAGAGCTGTGTTTTCAGCTGCAGTGCCCAGCCTCAGAGCTGCCTGTGCTCTGCTGGGTGAGCTCTCTAGGGTGCATGGAGCAGGGTGCACTGGTTTATCCTGGTGCACAGCTGAACTCCCCCTGGAATGTAACCTGTGCCAGCAATCTCAGAGGAGCCCTCTTGCACCTGATGTGTGGGGGAAGGAGGAAGCTCCCTGTGAGAATGTTTTGTGGGAAGTGTTACTGTTCTGTCCCTGGTTGCCACACTCCATCAGAACTTGCTCCCCAGTCAGACCAGGAATCCAGGGACTCTTGAGCTCTGAACCAAAATGTAACTGGCATGTTATTCTTAAAATAAGCTAAACAGGAAAAATTGCATAACTTTGTCTTGAGCTTTTAAGGACGACATTATTTGGGCTGACTGTTCTGAAGAAGAGCATTAGTCTTGTGGCTTCTAGTCTAGACAGGGAGGTAGAGAAACCTGGCTTGGGCTCCTAGGCCTTCCACAGTCTGGCAGGGACCTGTGGCACAGGGACTGGAAGACTTACCTCTGCAAATGGAACAAGTCTTAATTATTCAGTTGTCCAATTGAACACCAGGTGTTATTTGATTAGATTTCTTATGTAAATATACCCAAAACAGGGCCAGTAGAGATTGCCACACTAGGATTGTGGTGGATGAGGGATGGCTGAGGCACGTTGCCGTGAGTACACCTGCGCGAAGCTTAGAAGCATGTGTTGAGCCATTTCCAGCAGAGGTGTGTGTAACTGATTCTGTTATTTTCTTTTGTTGATTGATTATACAACTTCAGATTTTTATTAGAACAGATATTATGCTCAATTTAGTGAGGCCAAGGTTGCAGAGTGAAAACAGGCTGAATAAAAATAGCAGTGGTGCCATTCTACCTTTGTGCCATCGTAGGTGGTTGTGGACTCCTTTCTAAGTGGTTTTTTTTTCCTCTCCTAGGTTAAGGGAAATACTGAAGAAAGCCTCTCTCCCTCCAGAGAATCCCGACACCCTGCTGTCAGTTACCTTGGCCATAGTTGAGACAGACTCCACAATAGTCTACTATAAAATGACTGATGGCTTTGTAATGCCAGATCCTCCTGATGATACCGAAGATGTGGATAATAAACAGTGGAGGAAGAAAAGAAAGAAACCTTTCAAATGATTAGGACAGAGAAAACAAAACGTTTCTTGAACTCCTATGCTCAAACCCAAACAAATGCAGGAACTGATGTGTGTGAATAAGTGGTATGCTAAAGTCTGACTTGGCATATCAAGGATTTGTTCAGGGAGAACAGAGGCTTGTGCAGCTGCACTGTGATGAAATGCCATTTGAAGTGGTCATGCTTTGACACCGATCAGTCCTGACTAATAAATACACTTGGGAAGTGTTTGCAAAGCCTGTGTTTCCCCTCTGTCTGGTCAGGTACATAACGGAATAAATACATCCTTACCCATACTGTACACATTGGTTACAGGTAAGTCTGAAGGGCCTGTGGCTGGACTGAATGGTTTTGTACTTTACAGAGTGTCTTTGTCTTAGCCCTGTCAGAAGCACTCATGCTGCTCCCCAGGTTACATTTCTGAACGTTGCTTTCTTTCCTCTGCTTTTGGAGAAAAGGCTTTTCCACAGAAATACCTTATTTTAATTTTTTCCCTGCAGAGGAAAACTGATTTTAGCAGCACCAGAGGCAACTAAAATGCCCAAGTATGTCACCATCTATGCTATAAGAGCACACCAGTTATCTCCTTCAGGCACCAACTAGGTTTCTAAAGGTATTGTCGTTCCTAGGATTTATTATGTCTTTGGACATAGCTTCTGCATATTGAAAGTGATTGCCCAGGAGGTGCTTCAGCTCGGAGGTAAGAGTAAAAAACCTGACTTCTGAGTTTCTTCTGCAGGAATTTTCCACATCTTTTGCAGGAAGATCTTCTCCAGGTTAAACATAGAGTTCCCTGGCAGTCAAATGACATCCCAGTGCAACTTCTTGAGCACAGGATTGTCTGTGTGACAGCTGTGTGGGGAAGGATCACACATTCAGAAAATGAAGCACAAGAGGTTTTTTTTTTTTTTTGCATGGGTAGAAGAATGGAAGAGAATCCAGAAAACCAAGGTGGAAATGAAAGACCATTTAAGCTTTGCTGTCCATGGGACTGGAGTGGATGGTTCTATGGCTGTGGAGCTTAATGCTAGTTTGGCCAAATGTACTGGGAGGCAGAATGATCCCGCAGGGAGTGCTGCACACCCTTGGAGGAGGTGTGTCACTGTCACCTGGAGCTCTGCAGGACACCTTTATCCCAGTACAGCCAGGGGAGACTCGGCATCTGTGGGTTTTAGTCATGGAGAAAAAGAGGTTTTTTCTTTGCCTTTCTCAGTGTTGCTCCCCTTGTGGAGAAAACCATCGTGTTACTTTGGTCCGATGCTGTCCTGTCTTGACTCCTGTGTGCTGACTCCTGCCATGCTGTGTGTGACATTGATATTTCCTGGCATCCACGGCTTATTCCATAAAGCAAGTGTTACACCTGGCTGGGCTGCCTGCCACCAGGTAAATTGTCCTTGTTACAAGCTGGGAAGTGCTTCAGCCCTGCAGGAGAAGTGCTGGTTTGTGTGAAGGAGGCTGTAACAGATGCGGCATGTGGCAGATTTGGTATTTAAGCGACACATGCTTAACCCCAAAAGCAAATTCTTTTGCATTTGCTTCAGTTTCTGGGAAATACTGCCAGTTTGCAGCTTGCTGCGTGACTGATGCTTCGCTTTACTCTACATTTTATCATTTTTGTGCACAGAAAGAGGAGCATAACTTGAGCCTCCTTTTCTATACCCTGGAAACTGCTGACCCAGGCTTCACAAGTCGAGTTGCAGAAACTGTGTCTGAAGGCTTTGATTTCTGTTTCTTCCTGTGTCCCACTGAGAAATGATTATATGGGCCTTTTTCCAGCCTCCTTAGATTGTGGTAATTCTTATTTCTGAGGAAAAAGAACCCACAAGAACAAATAATATCACAGCACTGTTTGTCCCATAGGTACTAGAGTGTAAACACGGGGATGTTAAATAAGCTTGGAGCCAGCTGTGCTGTTCCTTTACATTCCACTGAAGCATTTCTTTCTGTCAAGTCTGGACACATGGACTGAAGCCTCCAGTCTTCCAGGCACTGAATAAAGATGGGAAGAGACTTCCTGTAGAAGTGTATCAGTTCAGAGCAGTAGCATATTAACATTCCTGAATCCATAGCATCCTGGTGCTGTGCCCAAAGTGTTCAAGCATAACTGCTTTAAGTGTTTCTGAGACATCCATGGAAGTGTGAGCCATGACACTGCTGCCAGTCCAACACTTATTTCAGCCCAAAAGAGTTTGGAGGCTCCATACTGGTATATTTTAGAGTTTTTTTAGGTTTTATTTGCAAAGTGCAGCTTGATACGTTTTACTGAATGCCCCTGACCAACAGAAGGTGTTTTAAAATCTGGAGAGTATCATTTTGCAATAGATTATTGTTCCAAGCCATTCTTCCCTGCAGAGGGGTGTTTGCATTGACACTTCCCCACCGAGTCTAGAATGACAGAAAAGCAAAGGGCTGTTTTGGCCTGGCTTTGACAGCGAGACTCGGCGCCTGCTCACGTGAGGGAGCCTTTGCTTATGCAAACTGTGTCTCCTTGAGGCACTGCTGGCACCCTCAGCCACCTCTCCTGGATGCAGCCTCACTGTTTGCAGCGCACACAGAACGTTTTATGCGAAGAAACGCTGGTGGAGAGGCAGGAGAGCCTTGTCAGGTCCATGAGGAGGAGCTGTGGTTGCCAACAGTGGCCAAGAGAGCTCCTGTGGGAGTCTCCCAGGCTCCGTGGCTGCGTGTGCTCTGTGGCACTGCAGGGGCTCAGTATGCATCTCTGCTTCTCATGGCAGCCAGGCAAAGGCCAGGTAAAGGGGTGTTGCTTCCACATCTTAAGCACAATCCCACCCCCTACGAAGTAGCCCTCAGCATCTCTACAAACCACTTCTGTTTCTCAGAAATCACTGGAAGAAAGACATGGGCTCTTGTAATCCATCCTTGATCTAGGCACAATTTTCTACAGGATCTCCTGCTGGGACACAACAGTGAGGTATCAATAAAGCTTAGCCATCTTCATCTTCCTCTTTTCTGTAAACAAAAACTTCTGTTTAATTTAAAATATCTTTTTTCCTAATATGGAATCCATATGAATTTATTAATCGGCCTACTGGTATTGCAGATCTATAGGAATTAGATTTTTAATACCTTATCTAAGTAGTTTTCAGTAGATTCAGTAGAATCTAAATGCTATCAACTAGCCTGCCAGCCCTGTTTTATGTAAATGGACTACTTGTTAACCTTCTCTAGTTCTCCAGGGACAGGATCTGAGGGAAGGCTGGAGCTCAGGGAAGGGTTCTTCCCCCAGAGGGTGCTGGGCACTGCCCAGGCTCCCCAGGGAATGGGCACAGCCCCGAGGCTGCCAGAGCTCCAGGAGCATTTGGACAATGCTCCCAGGGATGCACAGGGTGGGATTGTTAGGATGTCCTGAGCCAGGAGTTAGACTGGATGATTGATCCCTGTGGGTCCCTTCCCACTCAGGATATTTCATGCTTCTAAAAATAGCTGCAGCTGTACCTCATATTTCAGAGTATCCAGGGAGCTGATGGCTTTTCCATTTCATCCTCTCATTTCTCAGATGCTCCCACTGAAACCCTGGATCCCTGCCTGCAGCAGACCTGACTGAATTAATGATGCTGTGACTCTGGCTCAGCTCTGTGCTGGGTGTTGTGTTTGCAGCACCTGACAGACAGAATCCATTGCCTGATGCCTCGTTAGTCATTCTTTGCACCCCCACCTGGCTACAAGTTTCTCATGCATCTCGTCTGGCCATCAAGCTCTCAATGGTAAACCAGAATGGCTCTGCTTATTCTTTTTCATTGCTTCCCTGCCCCCCCTTCTTTCTCACTGCTCTAGTTATCTCAGCAAATTTCTTACTGTTGTTCACTGCCCTCTTGACCCACATTTCATACCCTTAGTTACCCTCAAATTTATCTTTCCATGCTATTTCCAAACTCCTCTTTTTTCCCCAACCTTCCTGTCTTCTGCTGGGGTGCCCAGATGGTCTGTTAAGAGCTATCTATGCCTTTCTCTGCTCCAGTCCAGGTGCCAACTGATCCTCTCAATTCCATCAGACCAGTCCCATTTACTACTAAAAATCTGGGTAAACTCTGAAGCAAATGTAAAAAAAATGTGGGCCCTGTGCCAGTGTCCAGCCAACACAGAATATCCTGAGCTGCAAGGGACTCAGAGATCATCCAGTCCAACCCCTGTCACTGCACAGATACCCCAACAATCCCACCCTGTGCATCCCTGAGAGTATTGTCCCAATGCTCCTGGAGCTCTGGCAGCCTTAGGGCTGTGCCCATCCTCTCTGGGGGAAGAACCTTTTCTTGATACCCATCCCAACCCCCTGACAGCTCCAGCCATTCCCTGGGTCCTGTTCCTGGTCACAGGGCACAGAGATCAAAAGGCTCTCTCTCCTGGAGAGCGCTGGATTCGCGGGGCAGGGTGGCTGTCACCCCCTTTCCATAATCCCGAACACCCCCATGAAATTCTGGCACGGATCTTCGCTGGATAATTCCGCCAGCAGGGCTGGCTGGAGCTGCTAGTTGTGTCTGCACCAGAGGGCGCTTGGAGACTGCCAACCCGGAGGCTTCCTCCTCTGGGAATGCTGGAGCTTTGCAGAACTCCCCTCACACGCCTCTCCTGCTTCTCCTAAACAAAAGGAGGGAGGAAAACCCTGTCAGCAGAAATACCTGCAATGGCAATGCTTCCTACCTGAAGGAAATAGTATTACTTAATCCTTCCTGGAAACGGACTCTGGACAAGGGAATGTAGTGATAGGACAAGGGGAATGGCTTCAAGCTGGAGGGCAAGATTAGATATTGGGAATGAATTGTTCCCTGTGAAGGAGGGGAGGCCCTGGCACAGGGTGCCCAAGAAAGCTGTGGCTGCCCCTGGATCCCTGCAAGTGTCCAAGGCCAGGTTGGATGGGGCTTGGAGCAACCTGGGACAGTGGAAGATGTCCCTGCCCATGGCAGGGGGTGGCACTGGATGAGCTTTAATGTCCCTTCTAGCCCAAACCATTCCAGGATTCTGTGAGGATAACTCTGTGAAGCAGCAGCTTGTGTGGAGCCTGCAGGAATGCAGATCCTACAGGGGTACGGATACACCAATTGTTGCCCACTTCTCCATCTATTAGCAGAAACTCAAGATTTTGGGGTGTTTCAATCCCTCCTGACCATCTGGATCCTCCACAGCAGATTTTTTTCACCCCAGAGCTTGAGGCAGGGTATGAAGCAAGGGCAGCCGAAAGTTACAGCAAAACACCACAGAAGAGTCTTGTAGCCATCCAGCATTTCTCTGCTGCCTGTGTGTCTTAGACACTGCAGTAGCCTCCAACTGAACAGCCAGCTTGTCAGGCTTCTC
This sequence comes from Drymodes brunneopygia, assembly GCA_013400955.1. Classification (NCBI taxonomy): domain Eukaryota; kingdom Metazoa; phylum Chordata; class Aves; order Passeriformes; family Petroicidae; genus Drymodes; species Drymodes brunneopygia. Next base: position 294,853 of record VZTZ01049693.1, read on the forward strand.
TAGACCTACCCCACTCCTCACCCATTCCCATTTAATTCCCCCTTATATGATATAAAATTATATCCTTTGTGTGAGGAGTTGATCCCAGCATGACAGTAATGCCAGCTGCCCACCCACCTCCTGCCCAGAGCCTTGCAGTGCTCTCACATTCAGAGATGCACATTTTGAAAGCCTAGGGTAAATATCCAGAGGGAAAATTGCAGCTTGAAACTAGCCATTAAAGATTATATTCACTATAAAAGAACAAAAGATGACATAAATAATACAGTATTGTACAAAAGAAGTGGCCACGAGAGATGAGAAATACTTGCCGTGCTTAAAAATATGTTACATTCTGCAGGAAACTATAGAGTGAAAAAGGAAATTGGTCATTGTCCCAGGAAAATCTGATTTACTGAAAAAAAATTGAAAGTAGCAGAAGAGTATTAAATCACTTGGAGTCCAGCATTTAATGTTGCTTATTTTCCTGAAAAGCAGGTTGCTGCTAGTCAGGCATTTATAATCATCCCTAGAAGGGATGGGCTGAGCTGGTGCCCTGACCGAGGTATTGCTAAATCAAAATTATCCAAACAGAGTGATTCTAATTATGGGCAAAGTGGGTTTAGAAATGAGAGAATGTGATAGATGAGAAAGTGCTTGGGAGAGAAATAATGAGTCAGAGATGTCAAGGGAAGCATCAGAGTGGAGGGGGTTGCTCATGGTCTCGTTCAAGGGTTGATCTTGGGTCTGGTATGGTTTGTGTTCTAATTGAACCTAAATTAATTGTGTTCTAATTAAACCTAAGCACGAAGTTGATGAAGTGACAAGGCAACAAAACCTATGGAAAAATATGGAACTTCTCTGTTGTAAACTTTGGGTTCCAGACTGGGATGAATGGAAACAAGGCTTTGATTGTGTTGGCCACGCTCAGCAAAGAGCCACCACAGTGTTGTCAAAGTAATGCACGGTTAGAGGGGTTTTAGCAGAACAAAGGGAATTTACATAGCAGCACAAAAAAATCCAAAACCTCTGGATGGTACTTTCCCCAAGTCAGAGTAATTCCCATCTATCTTGTTCCCTAGCAGCATCTTTAATTGCTGGAACCTCACAAAAAACCTGTGTGAGGAAAGGAAGATAATAATTAGCCAAGCTTTTTTCTCCCTGTTGTTGTGAGCCTGCAGGGACTGGTCTCTCCAGCATTTGTTACTTGGTTGAATCATTTTGTTCCAGTGGGTTGATAGAAGGGGGAGCTGGAATGGATGAAGGGTGTTGTGCTGCACAGGGTATCTCTAGGGTACTTCAGGGACATGAATTTTGTGGGCGCGTGTCAAAGAAAAATTCCACAAAATCACGGCTTTTTAAAACTATGAAAGGAAAATCCTGATGTTAATGCAGGGCAGCTTGGGCTTCAAACTGAAAAATGGCTTTAAACTGAAGGAGAGCAGATTTAGATGAGATGTTAGGGAGAACTGTTTCCCTGTGACGGTAGAGAGGCCCTGGCACAGGGTGCCCAGAGAAGCTGTGGCTGCCCCTGGATCCCTGCAAGTGTCCAAGGCCAGGCTGGATGGGGCTTGGAGCAACCTGGGATAGTGGGAAGTGTCCCTGTCCATGGCAGGGGTGGAATGAGATGAGCATTGAGGTTCCTTCCAGCCCAAACCATTCTGAGATTGTGTGATTCTAGGAAAAATGCTGAGAAGACCCGAAACTGAACAAATCCAGCAGAAAAGCAGAGTGGAGCAGTGGGTGGAGTCCTTGTCTGTTGCTGCCCCTTTCCACCTGCAGCACCCAGGGAGGGTTTGGTACAGCCTGATCAGCCAAGCAGCTTTGAAGTGCTGGTTTTCATCCTTAGAGTCCTGCCAGAGGCACAGACTTCCCATAACAGAACCATGGCATTTTTTAGGTTGGAAAATCCCTCTAAGGTCACTGAAATCAACCATCCCCCAACACTGGCAAGGCCACCACTAACCCACATCCCAAAGTGCCACATACACTTTTAGATGGCTTTTAGATCCATCCAGGGATGGGGACTCCACCCCTGCTCTGGGCAGTTGTGCCAGGCTGGACAACCATTTGGATGAAGGAATTTTGCCTAATATCCAGTCTAAACTTCCCCTGGTACAACCGTGGTGGCTGTAAAGAGCAGGGTGTCTCCTCAAGCAAGGTGCTCCTTGGGTTTGGTATCACAGTACAAGAGGGAATTTGGGTCTGTTATGGGAAGTTTCAGGGTTGCAAAGCCTGGCACTAGGAGATCCCAGAACTCAGGCTGCTTGTGCATCCTGAACCTGATCTTCTTGTCATCCTGGAGTTGATCTTCTCGTGGATAAGTGTTAAAAAGTCCTTTGTTATAGGTTTCAGTACTTAGTTTTCCATTTGGTGAATGTAGGGTCAGTCAAAAGTCTTTCTTCTCCTTCTCATTAGTGTGTTACTTTATAAGTTATTAATCAAAGGGTGTCTGGACGTGACACTGAATACAGAAGTCCTGCCTTTGGGGTGTTTCACCAGAATCTCAAACAAAGCACAAATATCAGTGAGCTGCGAGCTCTGTAATCCTGTGTAATTAGATGAGAAAATTAGACAGGGGTGATGCTGCTTCCTTTTGCAGCCAAAGATCTGAGGAACAGAGATTAAGACTGTAAGTGCCTACTAATTTCCAGTGCTTAGTTTCAGATAATGAAAGCTTAACTTTTTAATTTGATTTAATTTAATTGCTCATGCCTAGCAATTCTACTGCTCTTCACTGGTTCAACCTGCTGTGGAAGCAATAGCTAAACCATAAAGTCTTCACAAGAAGAAAACTTGAAGAAAACTTCACTTTAGGAGGCTAAACTGGCACCTAAGGAGGAGAAGGGACCTCGTCAGGGATGCAGCGTGGTCCTGAGGGTCCTCAAGTACACCTGAAAATAAACTCATCACAACAGTAAGGCCCTGCACCTCCTTATTTGTTTTAATTTCATCTCAGAGATAAATCCTGTGCATTAAGCAATGTTAAGAAAGCTGCAAGTCCCAGTCCCCTGGCCAGGGCTCAGCACAGCTTGGTGTTCCTGGGATGGAGAGTGTGGCTCTGGCTGAATGTTGCCTCTCTCAGCACTTGGCTCCTCAGTCCAGCAAACTGGCAAAAATATCTATTTTTTTCCTTGTGTTTTGTTTTTTTTTACAAATATATTCAAATCTTTTTGGGTTTTCTGTTGGATTTCCTGTGCCCTTCCCAGACAGTGGCTGCTCTGGGTTTGGTGTGCAGTTTTAGAATCACAGCATCACAGAATGGTTTGGGTGGGAAGGGACCTTTAAAGGTCACCCAACCCAACCCCCTGCCATGAGCAGGGACATCTTCCACTGTAATATCATCCATTGCTGATTGGATTTGAGTTCTGAGCCCTGGTCTCCCCCCTGTTGGTGATGTGCACTGCTGTGATACACATCTAGGCACACATAAACCCTGCTCTTCAATACCTCCCACAGCAGCAAGCTGCTCCTCTTTGCTCAGAGTCTCCAGATGGTGCAGAAATCCTCAGAGCTTTGGGGCTTTGTTTGTTTATTTTTAGATAGCTTCCCACACTTGGGCCCTCATCAGGATGCCTCAGCCTTTCCATTCATCAGACAATGTCACTTTTAGTTCATTTTGTCCTCACTGCCAGCCCCCTCCCCAAGCAGGTCTGTGATGAATTTTTATGGTTTATTATTAGTGTTGGTGCTGAAGTTCAGTTTCTGAGCCACTTGTTATTTTTCCCCTTCCCAAAATAAATTTGCAGTTTCCCTTGTGTTGTGATGTCAGTGATTTGCTTACCTCCATGCTGGATCTGGACCAACTTTTCAAAGGGGGCTTGGCTATTAAAAAGCAAAACAGAGACCAACTGATCTCATGTGCTGAGCCCCAGCCCCACTGCCAGTGTCTCTGTGGGGGTAACACCATGTCCACCCTCCCCTGCTTCTGTGCCTTTGGGGAATCAGCCCCCAAAATCAGCATCTGGCAAACATGTAACTATAACTAAGGGTTTTTTCATGGTGGGGGACAGCTTGAACACCTTCAAGGATGGCAAAATTAGCAGCCTTATAGCAGAGCTGCTCAATTGTGCAGCTCCTCCTGGGGTGCAGCTCTGATCTCTGCTTCCTGTGACCAGTGACAGGACCCAGGGAAGGACTGGAGCTGTGCCAGGAGAGAGTCAGGCTGGCTGTCAGGAAAGGGTTCTTCCCTCAGAGGGTGGGGGGACACTGAACAGGCTCCCCAGGGCAGCCTCTGCCATGGCCAGCAGCTCCCTCCATCCACCTCATCCTGGCAGGGAGCCAGCAGTTCTCTCTCCCTGCCTTTGGTTTTGGAGTGAGCTCTGCAGCTCCTCAGTTGATCAGGCTATATTTAGCTGCTGTGTAGTGGCATTTCCAGCTTCCTATTTTTGTAAATCCTCATTTCCCGGGAAAGAGGCTGAGCCCCAGGGGGCAGGAGCTGTGTTTCTGCTGTGTGACTGCACCTGTGCCAGTGCTGGAGCTGCTCCAGGCAGTGCTGACAGCTCTGCCAGTGGCATCTGATGCACAGCCCACTCTCCTGCCCTAGAGCACATCCCACAGCCATTCCTCCTCCCCTTACTGTGCCTGCAAAGGTCTGCCCTGTGCTTGCCTACATCTCCCCATTGCAATCACTCGTGGAACAATTTTCTTTCTCCTTGACATCCTCCCTGTTGCCATCCCTGCTCCAGCCCGGGCATTTCAGAGCTTGAGGTTGGGTCACACTGCTTTGCTTTCTGCCCACATGGGGTCGCACAGAGGTAGATGCATAACTATAGTATATAAATAGAATATAAGTATATATAGTATAGAAGAAGCACAGCTAGGTGGCAGGAAAATAACAGCAAATCAATCCAGCGTGGGAACATCCGTACAAAAAGCTCTTAGAGTTCTCTTCTTGGTGGACCAAGACTTTCAGGCTGTACAGAGTTTTTCCTTAGACACCTTACCACGTGCTGCCAGCAGGGTCCCCTGGAAAGACCATGACTGGCTGTGGTGGTCCTGGGGCCATGGGTTTGGGATCCAGAGGGATTGTGTAACTTCCTCAGGGAAGCGTGGAGGCACCAGGCGCCTTCCTGGCTCTCTGTGCTGGTAGTTTTGCAGCTTCCTCCCCAGGCAGAGACTCCAACAGCAGACATTTACTGGGTTTTCTTTGGTGTGAAGAGCCCTTTCATGACCAGCTGATGTGTCAGCCCAATACAGCCCTGAAATGCACCACAACACACTTGGATGGTCTTTCAGGCTGGGAAAGGGACCTAAATCTCCCATTTCTTCCCATGTCTTTCATGCAGAGCTTTTCAAAGGCTTTGCTGTGCGAGGTATCAGGGTGGACCCAGACCCTGTGGGGCTCCCACAAAGCCAAGAGAGGAAAGGGAGAAAACTGATGTTCAAAACACAAACACTATTCCTGGGGTCCAATGGAGTCCTTGTGGGGTTTCTCTCTAGTGCAGCATCTCCTTGGCCTGAGAATAACCTCCTATGTCTTTGAACTTGTGGCCAACAGGCTCTGGCCAGATATGCAGAGTACCCAGGAGAGCCTCTTGTTAGTGCTGAAGGTAAACTTTGGTTTCCCTTTCTCAGTGCTCAACAGGCAGCAGCTTCCTGAAAGAGCACGTCAGGCTAAACATGTTCCTCTAGGCTGGGACAGCTTTCCCCCACAGTCAGAGGTATTCCTAAATATTCCTAAATATTAGGGATGCCAGCATAAGCCGTGGAATTGAAGAAAGAGGGGGAGACTTTGGGTTGGTGACCTGGGTCTGCCATGCAGGACCTGCAATTGCACAAAAAGAGGCCAGTCACCTGCTTTGGGCCACCCAAAGCCTATTGTCACCCAAACACCTGGAGCCATCTAAAGCCCCTCCTCACCCAACATTTTGGTTTTTCCTGAATACCTGAAGATGCTGTACCTCAGACTGTGGTTGAAAAGGCTATCACAGCTTACCAGCAAGGGGACAGACTTTGGAGGTTATTGCCACAAGGAAAGAAAATTGAATGCAGGGCAGGTTTTTCTCACTGCCTGTGGGGTTTTTTTCAGCCAGAGCCTGGGTCTCAGTAGGGCAGAGTAATTCAGCCCTACAATGAGTAACTCACCCAAAGTCTGGAATGCAGAGGTGCTGTTGGGCTCGGGCTTGAGAACTGGAGGAACCTGACACTAAAAATACAGCTCAGTGACTACTCCAAGCCCTCTTGGGCTGATGGGGACAGCACACAATGACAAGCCACCGCCTGACACCCATTATCACCCAGACAAAGCACCCAGCTGGATCGGGGCACACAGGTCTGTTTTCAAAAGCTCCTTTGTTCTTTGTACCTGGCAGTGTCAATTCATCCACACAGACAGCTCACTGAGGATGAGCCACTTAACCCAGCTCTCTCCTAAAGCTGTGTTTAGTTTTTATGCTGTTTTCACATGGGGAGGTGCTCAGGAGGCCCAGCAGTTTGCTTGTTGAGTTTACAGTAGTTTCAGAAGCTGCACATTCCCTCTTGTAATCTGATTTACCTGCAGTGAAAAATGGAGGTGGGGAGGAGCGAGCAAATTCTGCCCTGGATTTTTCCTCCTTCTTTGCAATGGACTGTACCTTCTGCTTCCAAACTGGTGTGTTATGATATTCTTTTCAACTGCACCCTGAGGTCAGTCTCCATGGTGTACACACGCTTGAAGTACTCCTGAATTCCATCTCTCATTTGCCTCAATGCTTTTTTTCCTTCCTAAATTGTACTCTGGGTTTATGACACTAATGAACAGTTACCATATGGGGATAGAGCAGATACAAGTGTAGTTACCTTATTCAGTGCTTGTAATAGAGAACTGAGCCCATACATGGTAATATTTATTATATAAATGGATCCAATAAGTTATTCTTGTTTTCTGGCCCCACCACAAACTCCACTTGTCCACCTCTCCATCACTCACAAGCATCTGAACTGGAAGAAGTTGTTCTTTCTCGAGCCCAGTGAGCAAAACATGGAAAAACCAGAAATCACCTCAGTATTTAAACTGGAGAATCCATTATACCTTTCTCTGCCCAGATAAATTTCTTTCAGCCCCTCTGCTTTTCCTCAGACAACATTTCTTGTGATGTTATTCCAGGGCTGATACCAGGCTCCTTTGATGCGCTGAAATTCCCCAAAGAACAATACCCAACACTTATCTGCATGTATATATTCCTTCTCTCTGCCTCCAAGGAATACTTTCCTATGATCTTCCAATGTTTATTTAGGTCATTTTTGTCTTGATCCAATTTTCTCTTTGGAGAAGAAAGCCTATATGTTTCTTCAGATGTCACTCTCACTCTGTACAGTCACCATAAATATGCAGCTGTGAAGTCTTTCCTCTGTGTAAACATTGAAATATGGAGAAAGTATCCCCGTTATCTCAAAGATTTACCCTTGGGGTAGCCCTTCCCCTTGAAGTCTGTATTAGCTTTAGTGTTCACTTCAATTAGAAGCATTAACCCAACACCAGGACAATTTCCAAAGCCTCCACCCAAGTTTCTACTACCACGGTTTGCTTCTCCCAAAGTTCCCAAGACATATTCTGCACATTTCATGCTAGTGCAGCAATTCCCTGTATCCACAGGAACTTAAAAGACACTTTTTACACATCTGATTTCAGCTGATTTCTGGATATGAAGCTATTTGAGAGCAGGAGTGGCCCCAGTCAGGAGGCAGCCCTGTCCTGCCTCTCCCTGGGTGAGGTGCCCTGGCCTTGGTGACCTTGCAGCTGTCCTGCTACAACCAGGCACCACGAGACTGCAAAAGAGGAAAACAAGGCTGGTTTTATGTCTAATTATCAGACAGTGAAAGATGTTTTGAGGCTGCCAAGCTGGCTTTAGAGGGATTTGCTCTATTTCTTCTGGTTTCTGCAATTTACCATGGCCCAGGTATCACTGGCACACACAGAACCAGTTTGTTCTGCAGTAAAACAGCCTCCAGCAACACCCAGCTCAGCAGGAGCAGGGCTTGCTCACTGCCTTTCCAGGTCCCAGGCCAGAGGGACTGGAGCAGAAAGGGGCTTGAGCCAGCTTTTCCCACGTGGGACAAAGAGGACAAATGAGCATCTGCAGCATTCAGCTCCAAGGCTTTGGGAGATGCTGAATGTCTGCCCAGGGCTGCTGGTCCTTTGTAGGCACTAATCTGCTGACATGACAACTGGAGCCACTCGGGTGGATCCTGGGATAAGCACAAATTTCCATGGCAGGAGACTGCATGGGCAAAGAACAAAAGCCCCTTCGTGCCAGCAGAGCCAGGTGCCAAATTCTGCTCGCTGTAATCTCTCAGTGAAACCACTTATCTGAAAAGGCAGGAGGAAGCTGGCTCCAGTCCTTGCCTTAATTAAAGGCCTGGTGCTCTGGGCACGTACCTTTGGAGTAGAAATCTTATTCTCCCACTTCTCAGCTCCCAAGGAAACGTGGTTTAGCTGGAGTGGCTTGGAGATAACCAGGATCAGGATCTCTATCCCTCTCTTGCCATCTGATGGGTCCAGAGCCAGCTCCAAGCCAGGCAGGAGCACACCTGATATTTCAGCCAGTGAGATGAGTATTTACATCTCATCTTTAAGTTTTGGGAATAAATAGTTATGTATTCATATATACATATCTGTGTGTGGGTGTGCATAAAAGCACACAGGTGTAGGTGAGATAGAGGGCTATTTATATCAAAAGCAGATTTGGTAAGGAAAAAAAGGTATTTTTGAGTGTCTGGGGATGTGTCACTATTGGTCTCTCAATGCCTTGTCCACTGGAAGTTTTTTCTGACAGATTTTACTAAGAAGTTCATTTTTTTCACTCAGAGAAAAGCATTTATTTAACCAAGCTCCTGGCAAAGAGTAAAGGTTGGACTGTCCTACTTACATCAAATAATTTGGCTTTAAAGGGTTTTTTTTTATTCCTCTGGTGGACACGAGTGGTCAAGTTTAATCATCTTTTTAATCTCCATTTATAACTTGTCACAGCAAGGTGAGCAAAGGTCTTTTTGTACTCCTGTACTCCTTTTTGTACAGAGAGGAATGCAAACTCTTTAAGGAAAAATATCCCCTTGCTCTGTTATGGCTCTGCTTTCTGCTCCAGCAGCTGCACGACACAGGCTCCTGGCTTGCTCCTCTCTATTGGTTTTACTACTCATGGTCCCTGTTTCTTGCATGGCTGCTCCCCCTGTGAGGGACATTCCTGCACTTTTCACCCCCTTTCCTCAGTTTTTTACCTGGAAGCTTTGCCAAGAGCAGCTCCTCACAGCACCTGCCTAGGAGCAGTCCCATAAGGCTGGGATGGGAAAGGCAGAAGCTGTAATCAAATATTGGGCCAAATTTTGGAGGGGAGATTTGAAAAGAGACAATCACAGGATCCCAGGAGAGTTTAGGCTGGAAGGGACCTTAAAGATCATCCAGTTCCAGCTGCCCTGCTGGGCAGGGACACTTCCCACTAGGCTTCCAGCACAAAGCTTTTCCACAAGAGATGGAATTCCACCCACTGGGGTGAGGACCAGCATCTTCAGAGCTCACCTGTGTGGTCCTGCCCTTATGAGTGCTAAAACTCATGCTATTTTAATGTCCTCAAGATGCTGGACCAGCTGTCAATCTGGTGGATGACCTTATCCAAAGCAGCAAATCTGGATGTGTTCTGGCTCTGGCTGGAGCAGGGTGAGGGTCTGAGCCAGTGCTGCTGATGGGAGATGGGCCAACACTTGGGCTCCTTCACATGGCTCTGAGCTCCTGGAGGAGCTCCCTGGGAGGTGGGTTTGGCTCTCTCTGGAAAGACAGGTACTCCTGAGCTGCTTCTCAGCTGCTGGTGGTGAAATGCTCAGGCTGCTGAGGAACAGCCCTGGCACACTCACTCAGGCAGACAGCCCCAAAACTCGGGATGGGATTGAAAGTCTGGTGATAAGAAGGTTGTGTTCTGCATCCAAATGCAGTTATAATTTTGCTGCTGGGTAGTTTATATTCAGGCACTGTTGCTTAAGGGTGTAGCTGTAGAATCAATGATGTTAAGAAAGCAGCAAATTAACCAACAACTCATTTGTAATGTCAATTCTGTCTGGAAAAGTGACTATTGCTGTTGGTGCAGGAAGAAGCCTGATTGTTCAAGTGGGTTGAAATGCATCTCCTGTGTCCTTTGCTGGCACAAAGGTGGCACCTCAATTGACAATTGATTTCATTTTAGACTAACTAGTCTTATAACTAGGGGCTCATCTTTGGGCTCTGTAGGTGGCTCTGGGTCTTCATCTGCATTTAAAATTATGCTCATGAACAGAGATTGCTTTGAAGCAAACTGATTCAAGGTCCAGCATGACTGATGTAGTCAGTACACCAGCTTGGGGTGGGGTGAACTCTTGGCAGATGTGGATGGTGCTGGTCCTTCCCTTGGTCACTTCCTGCTCTGTTGTGCTGATATTTTGCAGGCAGTAAACACAAATCCTTGCAGGGTTACTCTTTCCACTGACATGCACCTCTCAGGTGCTCAACTAAAGCCCTAATCCCAAATCCCTGCTAAAGTAGAAGGAATCTACTCCTCAATACTCTCTTCTTTAAACCTGGCTGCTTCTGCGGTGCCTTGAGAGGTTTTACCCCTGAGATCTGGGGAACACCTCTGACACATGCAGTGGATCTGCCCTGATCATACAATAAACCCACTGCCTTGAGCAGGACAGTTTTCCAAGATGGGTTTTTTGCCTGTCAATATCGATGCTCTCGGCAGGGATATCTAAAACCAAATTTTTCAGAGTTCATCCAACATAAATAGAAGAAAAAGGTAATAGTGTAACAAGCCAGCTCCTACTGACTTCAGAGTGAGCATGGATGCAATCCAACAGTGTTTCAGGCCCAAAGAGCACCTTCCCTGTGGCTCCAGCAGCCTGTGCCTGCTTTGCTGATCAGGGCACTGTGCTGCATCAATGCACTGGTGCTGCTCACCTTCAGCTGCACAATTTGCGAGCTCCAAGGTCCTGAGCAGAAACCCAGCCCTGGTGACAATCCTGGGATGAGAGCTGCCACTGGCACATGCCTGTCTCAGCTCTGGGATGCCATTGCTGGGTGCTGGTCCCTCAGCAGAAGGGAGCAGCAGGAAGTGTGAGGCTCCTGACAGCCCCTCACAGCCATCGGCATGGGAGCAGCTCCTAGAGGGAATGCTTGGCAGATGAAAGATGTTTGTTTCCAACCTTATCTAGCTTGGACAAGCTAATGCTTTTTGTCATCCCTCAGACTTAGAAGTGACTGTGTGATAAGGCCTGACAGGGAAACTGTCAGAGCAACAGGGAAAGCAGACCACTGCTGTCAAACACTTGACTTCTCAGTCCCCCCAGGTCTCTATTAATCCATTATTATGCACTTGGGCCATCAGTCTTTTGATCCAAAGAGCGGGTGACAGGAGTGTCCAGCATGTGAGCAGGTCTGAGTGAAGCCTGTCCCAGGCATTCTCTGTCAGCTCAGCAATCCCTCATGGAATATGAGCATCCTTGCAGATGCCTGCCCACAGCCCTGGCCGTGTGTCCGCAGCCGACAGGAGCCGCTGTGCGTGGGGGCACAGCTCCCCAGAGCTGGGAGGACAGAACTGTGTGTGCTCCAAGAAAATGGAACAGGGACCTGCCCACACCAACCAAGCAGCAGGTTTCCAGGTCACAAGTCCTCCTTTTGCTGGTACTGAATTACAGAAAAGTCCACAAATTAAATGCAACCAACAACAAAGATTTTGTGTACCCACCTGGTTCTGCCTGCGGGGGAGTTGAAGCTCCTGACAGGTCCCCAGGGCTATTTCACCATCACTTGACCCCTGGAGCACAAGTCCAATGAAGAGCAGCTGAGGGAGCTGGGAAAAGGGCTCAGGCTGGAGAAAAGGAGGCTCAGGGAGGACCTTCTGGCTCTGCACAAGTCCCTGACAGGAGGGGGCAGCCAGGGGGGTCGGGCTCTGCTCCCAGGGAACAGGGACAGGAGGAGAGGGAACGGCCTCAGGCTGGGCCAGGAGAGGCTCAGCTTGGATATTAGGAAAATTTCTTCCTGGAAAGGGCTGTCCAGCCCTGGCACAGGCTGTGCAGGACAGAGGTGGAGTCCCCATCCCTGGAGAGATCTTAAATCTGTGTAGATATGGCACCTGGGGACATGGGTCAGTGTGGCCTTGGCAGTGCTGGGGGAACACTTGGAGTTGATCTTAGAGGTCTTTCCCAGCCTAAAAGGTTCTGTGATTCCATGACCTTTCAGTCTGGGGTGTTGCTTACCTTGACTCAGGTTTCTGAGGGCTTTCATAATAACCTCATTCTTGGGTATTTACTGTGTCTGGGGACCAAAAAAAGAGACACATTCCCAAAGCTGTCCACAAAACCCAGAACAATGCCTGCTTTGAATATGTCCCTAAGATGTCCCTGCTCTGTGCAGGACAGAGGTTGATGTGACACCCATTCCCACCCAAGAGACATGAGCTTGGACTAAATTTAATCAACTCCTGTAGCCTAAGAAATGCATGGGTGAAGGTAGGAGCTGATGCAGAGCGAGCCATTTACTGCCCCTTGCAGAAAGGATTCAGATTTAAGATTTTTGTTATTCCATTCCCTTGTTGTGTCAGGGCAGTGGAGACAAGCACAACCCATCCTTTCTTCTTTCTAGTGGATATTCCAGTAGGAACTCTGACACTCCAGAGCAAGCCACCATGAAAAATTAAAGGATGCCTTACATCTGACTGTGAAGATATTTATTCCATGTTCTAGACTGATGTGTTAGACACAGCAGTTCCTGCTGGTTCACCCTCCCCTCAGGATGCCCTGGCTGAAGCCTGTATTTCAGAGGTGGGAAGACATTCTCTCCACAAGTTTCAAGCACAACAGAGAGGCAGGTCTGGTCTAACGAGCCCAGTGAAAGCTCTGTTGCACCACTGAGGATGCCTGGAGAGGCTGCCTGGAACAGAGGCTGGGCAGAGGTAAAGGGTAAAGGTAGGTATTTATTGAAAGGCCTTCAAAGGCTGCACCTTGGGCACTGCAGGAGCCTGGCAGAGGCTACACCCAGGATGGACAACAGTCATGAGTTTTTGGGACAGAGATAAGTTTGGTCTATTTGCATATCAGAGGTTAATTGTCCAATTACAGCTTCAGGTAATGACGTCACATTCCCCCAGCTTGCTCCCCCTAATTCACTGTTGTTTACATTTTTGGGGGGTGGAGACAGTAAGATGTCTGTGAGTTTCAGGCCTAGAGAGAAATTGTTTTGTCTGAATAAAATGGGAGAACAGCAGCTGACAGGCTATGGAGTTTTAGAGTTATGCACTAAAGCAGAACTGATCTGAAAAATATAAAAGCTAAAACTTAAGGCATCACCTCCTGCTCTATACCAGCTGTGCAGAAACATCTTCCTAAAAGGTGCATTTTTACTTTGATTTTGTTTTGGTTTAAATAGCCTTTGAGGCCTCAGTTTGCCTCCTGTCAAGTCTGAGCCAAGTATTCCTGAAGGCTCAGTAACCCCACCTACAAAGAAAGAAATATCCTAAAAAGCCTCTGTATAGGATGTGAGAGATTCCCAATTCATGAACAAAATAGGAGAAGTAAAACAAGCTAACAAAAACCCACTGCTTATATTGAAGCAAAATGTTTCTGTGACTTAGAACCTGTTTTTATGGCCTTGAATGGCTTAATGGGGGATTATCTTACTAGCTCTGGTGATGGGGGATGCACAGGATTCCTTACAGGTTTCTTTATTTTCAGCTTTTTTTGGATGCAGACATTGGCAACACAGGAATTGGAGGCCAACTTGGCTTTGAAAGAAATCCTGTATTCTTCATCTCAGCACTTCATCACTAGAAAAGATACACTTGGAGAGCCTTGGAAATTTGGAAAGCCAGACTTTGCCCCACTGAAGCCACAAAAGTTCAGAACCAATGCTGGGGAAACCAAAGGTGCTGACGTGTGCATTTTTCATCATAAGGATGGACACATCCCAGGGCACATGGCATCCAGGTGCAAGGGATCACCTTCATTTCCTTGTTCACACAAGCTTCTTTCAGCTCCAAAAAGCTCATCAAAGGCCATGAGATCATGGCTGGAATCTAAACACTAAAAAGCTTTCAGCTGTGATAATACTTTAAAGAATAAGCTTCCAAAGAGCAGGTGGGGAGAATGGAAATGAGACAAGATTTCCCTCTAACCCCCAATGTGATGGACAGCATTACCCTGCAACGTGTCTTGTTTCTGCAGCCTCCAAAGCAGAGCTTGTGGAAGAACAGGGCTGGAAAACATTTATCTGAATTCTCAGCAGCTGCTCGGTTCAGCCACGCTCGAACCTCTCACTTATTCTTTGCAAGTCATCTGTAAACAGCCAGGGAAAGGGGTTTTTGTTCTCACAAAACATTTGGGAAGTGCCTCTGTGTGCTAAACATCCAGAATTGTGCATGTACAAAAATCTATTTGTTCTTCCATTGACAGAACCTCCCAAACATCATTCATAAATAGCAGCTGGCATGACCGTGTGCTTTGAGAACTGCTGAAAATGGTTTTTGATAGTTCCTATCTTCATACTTACTGAAAGAAACATTCCAAAAACTAAGAGGAAATCTGTGAAATAAGGGACTTTTTTGGTCCTTTGTACAGCTGCCAGATACTACGTGCAAAAAAAAAAAAAACCAACAAAAAACCAAACACATCATTTAGGTTCCCTGTAAGGGTAATTCAAAGTTCATCTGCTGGTGGGGGCAATTTAACAAATTCCTCAGCTAATGTCCAGATCCAACAGGTCCCCCTATGGCTGCACCTCTGTCCATGCCTGCCACCATTCCTGCTGAACCCGATTCTGCAGCCATGGTGTCCATTCAGAAACCTGTGCCTGTTTTTGGAATCCAGTCATGCAGGACGTCCCCTCTGCCTTGCCTGTGTGTGTTGCCAAGGCAATTGCCCTCTGCAACACCACCAAGAGTGCTCCCAGCCTACCACTGCCATGGAGTGATGAACATGGGGCATAAAAACCCAGAAATGCTGCAGAACAACAACAAAAATCAGTTTATCCACGTTTGTGCCTCATTATTCCCTGCCTAGAGCATAGATTCCCTTCTCCCCAGACTTTAGGGTGTGCTGCTCCACAGCCTCATCTCTTCTCATGCAAATCAGAGCTCCCTGTGCATGAATAAGCAAAGGAGTTTGTGTTTCCCTCCCTCTTTAGAGAATTCAGCCTGTCTGGAAGCAGAAATGATGTTACTTAGGTGATGGCACAGGGCAGGAGGAAGGAATAGCAATGGCAATAGAGACGTGTCTGAAAGCTGAAGGAATACATCCAAACTATTTCACAAGCACTTAAAATACTAATTAGCAAGTCAGGATGCATCAAGGACAGCAGTTATAATTAAACAAATAATTTGGCTGCTGATGCTGCTGGGCTTGCTGTAGTACAGGCAGTGCCTTTTCATGGCACCAGACAGGAAATCTACATTCATGTCCACCCTCCCTCTCCTTCCAGCTTCCTCTAAGCCATGGGAGCAACTGTTCCCTCCCAGTATTTTCCACCTTTTTATGCAGGAAGGAGAAGGGAGGGAAGCTGCAGGTGGGCCTGGGCTGGCATCCAGCTGGGCTCTGCCCCCAGAGCTTGTGTAGCCTGAGGTGGCATCAGGATGTGGGGTCACTGCAAACAGGGAAGATGCACTTGAGACACAAATCCTACCTGGCCCCACTGCTGCTGTGTTTCCTCTGAGGTGCCAATCATTGCCCTTCTGCATTTGCCTCTTATAGAGGAGGTCAGCAAGGACAGCACTTTGCCTTATTTCTGTGCAGAGAACCTCTTTTGGTGGCTCCTTCTTCCAATTCCCTTTCCCTTGGGCCAGGGACACCCACATCCCAAGCTGCTTTTCTTTACAGGAGACCGTTTGCTTGGTAATAAAATCCAGCCATTTGGCACCTCTTGTTGATGGGGTGAATCCCTCCTGTATCCTTTCGTGTGGTCCCACAAACCCAGTTCCTTCTCCCTGGTTTCCCTTTAAATGCTTCACACAGCCTGGTGTCTGCCTTGTCAGGTCTGATAGACTTTCCTGAGGGACATCAGAACAGTGAACAGGCAGTTTCCAAGAGCCTTCCTTCTCCTCACAAAGGTGAGGAAAAGTGCAGGACACACACAGCCCCTGAGCCATCCCTGGCACCTGCACGACGGGGACAAATCCCGAGTTTCTGGAATTGAGGGAATTCCATGGTGGCACTTTGACAGCTGAGCTTGCAGTAGCCACCCAGTTCCAGGAGATGTTGCTGTGCTTTCAGCTAAATGCCTGGAGGAGAAGCACACAGAGCACGGGGACTGCAAAGATTGAGGGAAAACATTCTGAGTGCTCTTGGAGCAAGCTGAGTTGGGGACTGTGCCAGCATGAGTAAAAGCTGTGTTTGGGCAGTTGTGCACTTCCCAGGCTGCTGAGTGGAGATGAAGGAGGCATCTAGCAAAGAGCAGATGGGTGTTGGCATCAAGGGTTGGGTCCCTGTTTCTGGGCTTCTTTCACACCTTAGACAGATGCTGCTTTTCCATAGTAGCTGGTCTGATGCCATGCAGGAGGTAGGCCCATGCCTTAAATAAAAATCCAGTTCTTCCCTGTTGCCTTTTGACCTACAGCAGGAAAAACGTCCCACTGCATGGCTGGTTAAGCACAACTCTCTAGAGAACAAGACAACAGAAGATATAAACTAAAAAGATGTAAACTTCATCTAAGCATTTAGACAAGAATGTTCTGCATGTTCTGATAGCACCAAGGCTGTGAGCAAAGTTGCCAGGACGGCTGGAGAAGGGCCAGGGCTCAAGTCAGAAAGGATCTGACTGAAGGATGTACTGATGTGCCCAGAAGTCCTGGTCTAACTGGGTCTGTCCTGGCAGGATCAGTCAGTGTGGTGTGTTGGGGTTTGCTGGGGGCAGGGGCTCTGTGCTGTCTCCTGTCACGCCCTCCCAGGATGCAGCCCTGGGAACAAGCTCATTCCCAGTGCCTGCAGCAGCCAGGACAGACATCTCTTTGCAGGGTCACTCCTGTGCTTGTGGTCACCCTGTGTGACCCAGCCTGGGGGCCTGCAGCCTGTGTTTGTCTGCAGAGAGCAGGAATAAGGACAGTCAGGCAGAACAGGAGCACCAGGGCTGTGTTTGTTCCCCACGTGCACAGAAGGAACTGCAACGTGGCACTGTCAATACCCACACAGAGCTGATGGCCAAGGTGTGCTGCCAGCCCACCTCAGCCCTGCTGGCAGCCAGGAGCACTGTGCTGACCTGTTTGCTGTTGGCTCACCCTGCTGCGTCCTCCCCAACCCAGCATCCACTCCTCCACCCAAGAGGGTGTGGAACATCCCTGCAGGTCCCTCACCAGTGAGGAGAACCTCAGAGC
Source organism: Drymodes brunneopygia (assembly GCA_013400955.1). Taxonomy (NCBI): domain Eukaryota; kingdom Metazoa; phylum Chordata; class Aves; order Passeriformes; family Petroicidae; genus Drymodes; species Drymodes brunneopygia. Next base: position 312,132 of record VZTZ01049693.1, read on the forward strand.
ATGGCACTGCTGCAAGCACTGTCTCCAGCCCAGACACAGCCTGTCTGTTGGTAGAGCCATTTCCCCCAGCCATGGCTTCATCCAAACAGGAGCCATGGAAGCCAAGAAGGGTGTTTGGGGTAATTAAACTCCTCTGTGTGAGTTGTGCTCCCTGCCCCAAGGAAATTTCCATCTCATCAGGGACAAACACAGATGTCACAGCACAGACTCAGACATGATAACAGGCAGGGACACAAGGGCTGCTCAGAGGGTTGAGTCAGCATCCGTTTGCCCGCAGCACAGGGGACAGGAATGCTGAAACAGCTCTTTGTGGGGCCAGCAGCACTCCAGTGCCTAATCCCTGTTAAACTCCACTTCATCTGCACTGCTCCCAGGTCAGTGCATCCAGGCAGGGTTTTCCCAGGTGGAGTGGGGTCTGGGCAGTGCAGGCCCTATTCATCCACCCACGTGTGTGCAGAGTTATGCTCATGTCTGGGGCTGTGCACACACAGCCAAGGACCTGAGGCACACATCGAAGGCTGTTATTCTTAGAAAGGAACTGAGTGTACAACAACTAATGACAAAAAGCCAATAGTGTCTAGACACAAGTCTGGTAACAGCAGTTCTTTGTCATGCTCAAGCCTGCTGTGGAGGGGAAGCGACGTGTCAGGAGCACAGGGTGCTGCTTTGTGCCCAGAGCAATTCCTTACTGCAGATGGGAGACACTGCCTAAAAAATTCAGAGCACCTCCATGCTTTGCACAGAGCTTTGATCCCTAAATGCAAAGCACTCCTTGAAACAGAGCCTTGCTGCTGCTGCCTCCCTGTCCAGCTTTTAACCTTCTAGGTTTTGCTAACAATATGTCAAAAATAGGCTAGAAATACAACTAGGATATGTCAAAAAGAATGGAGAGCAGGGGAAAAATGTGCTGGTTTTTAAGTATTCTGTTTTTCTGACTGAAGGCAGCTGTGGGCACAAGGGATTGGATGCTGAGCAACGCAAGGACTTGAAATCTCCATTTGCTGTCACTTCTGCCCATCCTAATGTCTTCACCTCCAGACACGGAGTTGTGCAAGGGGAGCAGCTGGCTCCAGAAGCATGGCATGAGAAGAATTAATGGAAATACTTCCCTTGTGGTGACCTCTGTGTTGGCAAGCACTGAAACATCAACTGGAAAAGCAGAACATGGAGGTAGTGGTGTGTGGGAAGAGGTGGGATGGAGCTGGGCTGTGGGATGAGCCTGCAGAAGCACATGGCAGAAAAAAGGAACACATGGCAGCAACCTTGATCACCCCACAGAAGGACATTTGGAAAGCGTGTTGCTGACATGGCAACATGGGATAGGTCACTTAGTGAGAATTACCATGGCAGGAAATTCTGTGCCTTGAAAAGTGCATAAAGCCAGCTCATTTCTCTGAATAAACAATTCAGATTCCCTGCCAGTCTGGGTCTGTGCCCTCTCGCTACAGGGGTGGGCAAACCCTGGGTCAGCCACAACTGCAAGCCTTGAGCAGGTGGGAATCTGGATTGGGGAATTCATTTGAAAAGTATTTGCATTCACTGAAGTGTCTCAGAGTTCAAAACAGCCTCAAGGATGCTGCAGAATTGCAGCTGGGGCTCCAGAGGCTCCTGGACTGTCCTAGACCAGGTAGCTCTACTGAAATATCTCTGAGCAACCTCGTCCAGTGGAAAGTGTCCCTGCCCATGGCAGGGGGTTGGAATTAAATGATCTTTAACATCCCTTCCAAGCTGAGCCATTGCAGGATTCTATGAAATAGGGCTGTGGCAGGGACTGTTTGACCTTTAGTCTCCGCTTGTACCAAATCTGCTTTTCCAAGCAGCACATGAGAGAGCAGCAGGCCCAGGCTCCCCCCAGAAGGCATCTTTTTCCTTTGTCCATGAACAAATGAAGCTGATCCATGCAAAAGCATGCAGGAGTTTCCAGGTGTGGCCATCCTGGCAGCACTGACAGGCAGCAAAGGTCTGAGGCAGAGCTGTTCACATCATGACATTTAACATGCGTGGCAAAAACAGAAGTTGAGCATCAGCTGTTAAGATTAGATCCCGACGTCAAAGAGTTTGGAATTAGAAGCACAGGCAAAAGGGAAAGCAATTCTACCTCACAGCAAGCTCCTGTTTCATTCTTGAGACGCTCTAATTGCTACTATTTTTAATTGCTTATTTATACCACAGGCTATTTCTTTCCCTTTAACAAGACAGGAGTAAAATCAGCTTATGATAATTCTACATCTTTTCGTGAAGGTGTTGAAGTAGCTGCCTGCTCATTTTTACTGGCAAAGGGAATTGATAAATGCCAAAGAAATGGAAAGTCAGAGTTTCATCCCAGCTGGAAGATTTCAGTGTGGGTAAGGGAAGGAGCCCAGGAAAAGGGGGAAAGGGGGTCCAGGTCTGACACATGTGAACTCCTGGCCACTTCTCCAAAACAGGCTCCACCTGAAAATTCTGGTTCTCCCAGGTCAGGGGGGTGGTGAGAAGGCTGGGACCAGTTTTCCTGCACTTGGAAGTTCAAGCAGGAAGGCATGGCAAGACAGGGGGTATTGCCTCTCTCAGGCTTGCAGGAGCCCTCCTCTGTTGCTAGTCCAGATCTTCGCCTGCCAGACGTGCACCTACCAACCTGCAGGGTGGTAAGGTGAGGGGAAGAAGGCAAGGCAGGAGGAAGCACCCTCCATCTCATTACTCTCAGTGAATACAGGAGTAATAAAAAGGAATGAGGAAAAACAAGCCAACCTAATATTTTAGCCTCTGAATTTTAATTTTCTTCAACTAAAAAATACAGAAAATTCAAGTTTTCGCCATTTGTGCATATAGTTGTAAATTTTGTTGAATCTTTTAAAGCTGACCTGTTACACTAGAGATGCCCAATTACATTCAGGAGGGCAGGTGGAGAGACAAGAAACCTATGTGAAGGGATGCTTTAGGGATAAAATACATTCTGGGGGTGGCCTTTTTGGGAATTGGCTAAGTCAGGCAGATAAAATACCCAGTGTGACCTGTAAAGCAATAAAGCAAATGAATAAATGTGTTTGCGATTATTTGGGGTGTTTTTTTGTGTGTTTGGCACTTTTGTGTCCATGTTACTTCTGGGATTTTCTGAGTTTTGTGTGTGTGTGTGTGTAGTTTAGGTTTTTTGTTTGTTTGTGATTTTGGGGGGAGGCGGTTTGTTTGGTTTGGGGTTTTTTTAACAGCTTATAGGATCAGCACTTGAGGAAATAAACATCAGAGGGGTTATTTGGGTACTGTGGAGCAATGCAAAAAGTTTAGCTAAGCCTGGAAATCCAGGAATAGCTCCAGTGAAAGTCCTGGATGACCTGGCAGTGGGCTCACTGCTCATCCTTCCCAAACCACTTTCTTCAAAGTCAGATGCCTCCAGTCACCCTCCTTCCCAAAGCAGGAGCACGACAGGGCCTGGGGGAATCCCTGAGTGACCCCCCTTGCAAGATCCTCCAGACAGAGCACAAACCACTGACCACTGCTCTGACCCAATGATCCTGGAAGCTTTCCCACACTTTTACTTGTCCACCCCTCCAGGCAGTAACACCCCAAACTGGAGACAAGAAAATTGAGGGACACTGCATCAAAGCCTGACTGAAGACAAGGCAACGTGGCAAAGTGGCATCCACTGCTTTCCCTCATCCACACATTCAGTCACAGAACATCCAGAGTTGGAAGGGATCCACAAGGGTCATCCAAGTCCAGCTCCTGGCCCTGCACAGCTTCCTGGGAGCAAAGGGAAAAGCACTTTTAGGTTGTAAATCAGACTGTCAAGAAAGAGCTACAGAAGCTCCAGGAGCCACAGGAGCCACTTGGAAGTTACAAAGAGCAAACTGAACCTCAGGGTAATAAAAGCTGAACAACAACAACAAAAAGTGCCCCAAGATATAACAAACCCTACAAGCAAACAGCAAAACCCAAAGAAAACCTCACCCCCAGAAAAGTCTGCCTGTGTAAATAATTCACAAATGGACAAAAAAACAAAACAGGGAACCACCCACTGCTAGAAATGGAGGGGAAAGACAGCAACAACAAAGTCAACAGCCATCCAAACAAACTGGAACAATAATCCCCCCACCTCCCCAACCTGCTGAAAAGACACACAGCAGTAATGTTCCCTGCTGAAAAGCTATCCAGAAAAAAAATAATTTAAAAAAATTGAACAAAGACAGAAGCCAAACAATAGTTTGCTGGTTTCTTGGAAATATTTATGAACAATATTCAGAGGAAATGTTCTCAATGAGAAGTCACGTAACCAAGTACAGAACCCAGGCAGAGGTTGGGAAAACAGATGGATCTTGCTCTCCAGAGGGGATTTCTGATGCCTAACAAGTCCAAAGCCATCCACTCATTCCTACCACACAGATACATCCAGGCTCTGACAGAGAACATCCTCCTACCTTACTTACTGGCACTCCTGATGAGACACTAAAGCTTTGATTTATCAACTCAAGAGCTGACTGATGCCAGTAGAGTCATCCAGTTTTCAGAGGGTTTTCCAATCCATTTCCTTTCTTCAGCTGAAAATTTTGAATGTTCTTTAACTAAATACCCATAGGATGATTTGCTGTCAATGGTCCTTGCAAGAGAGAATTCTGCATCAGCAGAGATCATTTTTGCACAGAAAGTAACAGACCCCAAGACAGGTATCGATAAGTTTGAATAAAATAAGGCAGTAGTGATGAATTCTGGTCCTTGGAAAGATATCTTTGTCATTTAGCATCCATTTGAAGAAAATGTAGTTAAGCACTGGGTTCATATGAAGATTGTAGTATTGTATTGCTTTAATGTATTTTTTGAATGCATTAGGTAGGAAATAATTATTCAGAGGATATCACATTAGAGCACCTCTTCATAAAGTCCACCTTCCATGTCCCTAATCAATATTGACATTAAAAACCTCACTGGGAGCTTCTGAACAAGCAAGGGCCTTACTCCAAACGTCTACTGGGGAAATAATAAATAAGCAAATTCCACCAGGAATAAAACGTTATCCTCAGCAGGCTGCCTGAAGTCTCTGTTGACACCCACACAGCTTCCCATGGATTGGTAATTAGTGGTGCTGCTCCCAGCCACAGATGACAATTTATTTGGAGGTCTAATTGGCATCTTTAGCACTTGTAATTGTCTCTTCCCTCGGATTTTGGCAGCTGAGGTGACAAGTGGCCCCCC
>VZTZ01049693.1:317320-353633 GCA_013400955.1 Drymodes brunneopygia
GCTGTGTTGGAAGGTGCCCCCCCCCCCCCGTTTTGCATCCCCCTGGGGCTGTGCAGGTGAGATCCCCAGTCAGGGCAGGACAGCACTGCACTGCACAAACATGGGCTGAGCTCTCCTGCAGTGATCTGTGCCCCCCGGGCTGAGGCTGCTCCTGAGTGTCCCCAACTGCTGTGCCAGCAAAGCCCCAGAAATGAGTGCTCAGCATCCGAGGGTGTCCTCCTGCCTCTGCTCACAGCAAACACGGGAAAAATACTTTCTGTAACTGTGTCTGAAAACCCTTTGCTGGTTTTCCTTAAAATTTAGCTTCAGACAGGCCTCACCAGGACTGGGATCCTTGTCCCCTCAGTGTCCCCCCGTGAGCAGAGCTGTGGGTCCTGGGACACGTTCCATTTCCCAGAGTGAGAGATCTGCTTACAGGGCACCCCAGCTCATGTGACATGGGTTTGGGGACTGATTTACAGTGAGCAGACCCAGCAGCCTGGGCAGAGCTGTTGGGACATTTATAATTGTGTCACCAGGCTATGTGAGCCCTGTCCAGGAGCAGGACAGGCTGTGCTCTGCCCTTCCCAGCCTCTTACCCACGGCCTTAATTGGAGGGTGACATCACTGCTTTGCCCTACTCTTCTTTAGCAAAAGAATAGCATCTGTCGCAAATGCACCAAGGCCAAAGTGCTGATTGTGATGAGAAATACTTAATTTGGGGCTTTTGGCTTCAAGAAAGTCACATGATCTGCAAGGAAATCTAAATAAATTCTAGGCAAGTCTCCACGCACCCCCATACACAGCCAGCCAGTACTCATCAATCTTGGGAGCCATTTAAAAGTTCTGGAAGAATAAAAATCTGGTTTTATGAACATTTTAAATATACTGTACATTTGATATCCTGCATTAAGTTTCCAGGAGACATTCCCGCTATGTTAATAATCTTTTATCTCCAAGTAATTCTCATTTTTCATTCACAAGTACTATTGAGTCTCTTACAGTGCATTTTTCTTAAGTTCCCCAAGTGCTTAAGCCAGGGAAGAAGGGAAGGTCAAAAGAAACTAAGCAACTTGCTGAAGGTCCCTAAAAAAAAAAAAAATAAAAAAAAGAAGAGGCAAGAAAACCCAGGTGTCTCCACATTGGCTCAGCACTCTTATAAACAGATTGATTTCACTGTCCTTCAAAGGTCAAAGCCAAAAAGAGGCTGCAAGGAGACAATAAAAATGTATGTACACAGAAAGCTTTGCACACCAAACCTAGAGTTATGTAGATATTTAAAAAGCCTGAATAAAAGCACTCCCACTTGTTGACTATCAGAACTCAGAGCTCTCGTGTTTTAGGAAACACAGATCCCTTCTAGGTGCCCCCACAACACTTGGTGCTGTACAGGTACTGAGAGAAAAATAACCCCACCTCTTTCTTGAGTATTCTTTTTGGCAAGTTGCATAAAAGCCAGTCCTGCTGATGCTTGAGCAGGGAGTCTCAGGCACCAGAGGCAAACCTTGGCCAGATGGGCCATCAGAGGTGAGCATGGAACCCCAGAACCTCTGACGCCTTCCAAAGGATTGCCATCTTCTTGAAGAGTTCTTTTTCCTTAAGAAATAAGAAGCTTGGCTCCTTTGCTAAGGTAAAACAAACAAACAAAAACTCCCCCAAAGCCAGAGAACAAAAGCCAAAACCCACCTTTGAGTCAGAAATCTCCTGTGACTCTGAGCTGGAGGGAGCCCAAGGGTCTGAACATCCCTGCTCACCTTCAAGGCCGGTACCTGAGGGCACCTGTGCAGCAGCACAGCAGCACATGGCATGAGGAAAAGCTGAGCACTTCTAAGAATCAACAGCTACTGACTCAGCCTGCTGTCATGGCAGCAGCCAAGTTCTCTAATCCCCAGCAGTCCAACCCCCACACCCCAAAGGAGAGCTGGGAGAGCTCTCATCCCGGATGGTGCACTGGGATGTGCCCTCCGCAATCTCCTGAGTTCTCAAAAAGATAATGCAGTTTTATTCCAAGCTTTTTCGCACTTCAGGACAGGCTAACAGAGCATCCACTATTTTACCTCCCTGCCATGTCCTCTCTCTGTCTCCCCTGCCAGGACAGGGACACGTCCCATGCCAGGGAGCATTTCCAGCCTCGTTGGACACCCACACTCGGCAGCAGTGGGAGGTCACTGTACAAAGTCAGGTCAGCTGCCTGAGTCAGAGCTTGGCTTTCCAGATGAAAGCTTCTGCAGACTCTAATTCCACTGTCCTTGGCCCAGCCCCTTAGAACCTTACAGCCCAGGAAGGCTCAATTCTCCCCAAAAGCTTCAGGAATTTGTGAGAGGAGGAACCTGCTGCCACTGTGAGTTTTTACAAGCCCTGAGTTGTAACATGCAGGGCAGCTCTGAACGAAGTGCTACAGCTGATCCTCACAGCCTGATCCTCTTCCTAAAGCTGTTTCAGCACTGAGGAGCACCACAGCTGAATGCTGGGAAGCTTTCCCTCTGGGAGAAGGTAAAGGCAGCTCCTGGTCCTTGTTGACCTGACTGGCACTGGGTGTTTCAGGTCTCTTGGTGCAGAGGTTTAGCTATAACTCAGTTTATCAGAGCCACCTGCCTCCATCCCACCAGGTTCTCCTGGCAGGGACACGCTCCAGGGAGGGACTTTCAGTTTGGATGGAAAAACAGAGATGGTTGCCAGCAGGAGAAATTAACTGCTGAGGTGAAAAGGTTGTCAGCAGAGCTGTGCTGAATGTTTTCAGTGCAACCTGAGCTTCAGACACTGCTCTACAAGGCCAGGTGAGTACAGGAGGAAGTACAGCCCAGGCTGGTTTGGAGATGCACCATTTCCTCACAAACAGGGACTTGGCTTCAAGAGATCAGCTTTGAAATAAACTGCTCAACAGCAAGTGAGAGTCATGTTAAAACAGGCAGAGTGCTGGATGGTTGAATGCAGCTNTGTAATAAAGCTTGGCAGCAGTTCAGATCTAAGATTAAAATAATCTTTGTGTCATCCCAAAGCAAGAGCAGAGGGCACCTCTATGCTTTGCCAGCTTCTCTGCCCCTGCTGCCAGCACAGACTGTGCAGGCTCCAGCTCCTCCTGGACAAGCAGGAGCCAAGACAGTTCCTTTTTCATAGCCATTATTTGGACATATGCATAGAATCAGAGAATCCAGAATGGTTTGGGTTGGACGGAACCTTAAAATTCCTTCAGTTCCACCCCAACATTGGCAGGGAAACCTTCCACTANTGCCAGGGAGCATTTCCAGCCTCGTTGGACACCCACACTCGGCAGCAGTGGGAGGTCACTGTACAAAGTCAGGTCAGCTGCCTGAGTCAGAGCTTGGCTTTCCAGATGAAAGCTTCTGCAGACTCTAATTCCACTGTCCTTGGCCCAGCCCCTTAGAACCTTACAGCCCAGGAAGGCTCAATTCTCCCCAAAAGCTTCAGGAATTTGTGAGAGGAGGAACCTGCTGCCACTGTGAGTTTTTACAAGCCCTGAGTTGTAACATGCAGGGCAGCTCTGAACGAAGTGCTACAGCTGATCCTCACAGCCTGATCCTCTTCCTAAAGCTGTTTCAGCACTGAGGAGCACCACAGCTGAATGCTGGGAAGCTTTCCCTCTGGGAGAAGGTAAAGGCAGCTCCTGGTCCTTGTTGACCTGACTGGCACTGGGTGTTTCAGGTCTCTTGGTGCAGAGGTTTAGCTATAACTCAGTTTATCAGAGCCACCTGCCTCCATCCCACCAGGTTCTCCTGGCAGGGACACGCTCCAGGGAGGGACTTTCAGTTTGGATGGAAAAACAGAGATGGTTGCCAGCAGGAGAAATTAACTGCTGAGGTGAAAAGGTTGTCAGCAGAGCTGTGCTGAATGTTTTCAGTGCAACCTGAGCTTCAGACACTGCTCTACAAGGCCAGGTGAGTACAGGAGGAAGTACAGCCCAGGCTGGTTTGGAGATGCACCATTTCCTCACAAACAGGGACTTGGCTTCAAGAGATCAGCTTTGAAATAAACTGCTCAACAGCAAGTGAGAGTCATGTTAAAACAGGCAGAGTGCTGGATGGTTGAATGCAGCTGTGACAGCTGATGAACTTAACCCAACATCACATCTAGACAAATGCTACATGCCTTCTTCAGAAGCCACTTTGCCACCCCAAAGTTTCCACAATTAAGGACATATAAGGGCAGCATTTGGCAGAAATGGATGAATTTTGAAAGACTTCTTTGGCTTATGTTGTCTTCCAAGGGGGAAGGACGCAAGCTGGATAGCTGTTGGTTTCTGCTATGAAACTTTACTACACCTGAAGTTTGGAGCCCTCTGTGTGTGCTGGTTTTCCCCTCCTGCAGCTGATCCAACATCTCAACATCCCAGCAGAACACTGTCCCTGGGTGCTGGCTGTGCTTGCCACCACTCTCCTGGCAGCCTGACGGGATCAGTCCAAGGGGTGAGATTTGGGAACTGGAGGAGGGAAGAGTGAATGGAAACAGATGCAGCATTATTCACATGGCTAACATGTACCCAGAAGTTTCCCATGCTTGCCTTTAGATATATATATATATANAAGTCCACAGCTTCAAGCTCTTCCCTCAGGTGTGCTTTGCTTGTTTGAGAAGGCTCAGATTTTTAAAACCAGCCAGCAGTTCCTAAGCTCAGGGCTGCTAACCTGCACTAGACACAAGTCCAGATGGAGAAGGCCCACCTCAGGTGGTAGCAATAACCTGCAGGAGTGTTCAGTTCACCCCAGAAGAGTTATGAAACATGCAGTCAGCTTCTCTGGAGTTGCTGCTGCCAGAGAATCTGGCTTTTCATTTAGAAATAGATTTATTTCCATAACTATGAGGACCTGAGTGTTTGAGAACAAGAAGTCCATGTTTACACACCAATAAGCAAATAAAGACCCTGAGGTTTCTTTGTATTTAAAAGAAAAAAAAGAAAAAAAAAAGTTATGACTGAGGCCTGACTTGTAATTTTCAAATTCCTGGAGGCAGCGAGCTCAGTGTTCTGTAGTCCCTTGTGGATTGGGATGTTCATGAGTTTCTGTGCACGTAGCTGACAGAAGTTTCACACAAGCCTTTCAACCCCATTGCCATGCTCCATGGAAATCTGTTCCATTGAATGCAGTCCAGGAAAACTGGTCTGTGACTTCCACAGGAGATGCTCATGAATAATGCATCGAGCTGCTTTCAGCAAATCCAAACCTCTAATGAAAAGCAAAGGCATATTCCCAGTCTGGGCTCTGCTGAGCACCAGATCAGACCCTGGTGATGCAAATCCACGGCCAGGGGCAGAATGCAGACCTTCAGCCTGCCTTAAACTGGAGCACAAAGCCAGAGGCTTCACATTAAATGTGCCGCTTCACCTTTTAGAACAGGGATTTATAGATATTGGCTTATGCTATTGGATGTTCTCTCCAGCACAATCAGTGCAGAGGTTTTTTGCATGCACTGCTGCATAAAGGTTTATAAAGCAAGATTTTTTAAAATGCTTTTTTTATGCGTATAATTACAGGATCACAGACTGGTTTGGGTTGGAAGGGACCTTAAAGATCACCTAGTTCCACTCCCTGCAATGGGCAGGGATGCCTTCTATTATCTGGTTGCTCCAAGCCCTGTCCAATCTGGCCTTTGAACACTTTCAGGGATGGGATGTAAATTTTTTTTATATATACACAAAATACTTTTCATCTCCACTGCCGCCCCACGTCAAATACCCAAGGCCATTCAGTGGTTTAGCAACAGGAGTCTGGAGGAGTTTCAGACTTACACAGGCACGGGGTGGGGGTGGCTGAGCCCCCGGATGTCCCCAAAGCCTTGGCCACACACGATTTCAGCAGGACAGAGCAGCCTCTCAGGGTGTTCCTGGGAGCATGGGCTCACCCCTGCCACTCATGGTTGGGTTTAGGGGTCTCTGTCTGGGGAGAGAAGGCCAGAATCAGGGCTGATAGGTTTGCTTTGCTCCAGGTATGTCTGCTCCTTGCCCAGCCATTATTCCAGGTCCTGCTGGGGGCCATCTCCATCCCCACTGCCCAGCACTCTCCAGAGCCCTGCAAATTGATAAGGCTGCTTCATGATCTATGGCTGCTGGTTTTAATTAAAGCTGCCTCCTCTGCATCGCTCCCAGCCTTGTGCAGACAGCAGCACAAATGATTTCAGCCTCTCTGATCCACCAGATGCCAAGCTCACAGTTCTGAGCTGACATAATTCAGGAAAATTCTCCCCCTGCTCCCACTGGCCCAGGTGAAGTTGGAAGCAGAGAACTAAGGAGAAGATAAACAATGACAGCAAACCAACCCTGCACTCCTAACCCTGCCTAAGCTGAAAGCTGGTTGAGCATTTCACCTTCAAACCTCCCCATCTCAGGAGCTCCTGAGGGCAGCAGCACAGGGCAGAGGAGTCAGCCCAAGTGAGCCCCTCACTCACAGCCTCCTTCAGGGCTGCAGGCAGCTCCTGGCTCCTTGAACTCACAAGACAGGTCCCATTCAGGAGAGCACAGTGTTTCCTGTTTGTGAGAATCCATCCTTAATCCCTACTGACACATTCTGGGAGTGGGGTGCAGGTTAGGGCTCCATTGACACCTGGAGTCACTGCTGGAGTTCTCATTCCCTCACTCCTCTGCAGGTGGGACTGGGATGTGAACGGGCTGTGACTGCCCTGACCACTCTTCACTGGGCCCCACAGCTCTGCCCTGCACAAAGCCAGGCCCAGAAAGCTTTCCATGAGCACCACGTGCTGTCCTCACTTTCATGCTGCTTTTACAGCACATGAGGTTCAAGCAAGCCATTTTATCTTCCAAGCACTCTGATGGAGGGGGAAAAAGAAAACCCCCAGACTCCTGACCCTGTGTTCCAGGTGGGGATGTCCAGCACTTGGACCTTGCTTTTAGGACGACCCTTGGTAGAGATAGTACTCAAATTCTGAAGCTCCAGACCATTGACAGACAATCTTGTTTGCAGAGTGGGAGGTTGTCCTCTTGCCTGTGTAATCAGGAGAGGAGAAGACAGGGCTGCCACCAGCTCATTCCTCCCAGGCTCCCTTCACCTCAGGGCTCCTAAAATTTGGATCAGAGGCACCACAGCTACAGTCAACTCAAGACTTGCTGCTGAGGGTCTTGGAGGGAGATGTCAGACCCAGGTGCTGTGCACCAAGACACCTGAGTCATGCAGACATGCAAATAAACACAAATATTACCTGATGAGAGGGCTTTATGGCCACTGCAGGATTGCAGGCAGCTTCAGCTCTTTCATGTGTGGGATGTACAGTGTCTTATTTCTCTCATGTCTCCAGTGTTGTCATAGAAGCAAGAAACATATTTTCTGGTACAGATCTACTCTGGTACATCCCAACTGGTACATTTTGTGCTTTGTTTCTGTCTCCAGAGGACAGGAACAGCCATCTCAAACCTATGTGAACTTTGAGGACGTTGCAGCATGCTGGGTGTTTTCAAAGGACCTGTGGTATCCATCTCCAGGAAACAGATTGAAATGGCAGGGGGTGAGTGGTTGCACCAGACAGTGATGCTGCTCCACGGGTTTGGACTGTTAAGGCAAAAGTTAAACAATTTATGTGAAAATACCAAGTATTTTTAGAAATTATTTGTACATTCAGCCTTTAATAGAGGTGGAGGGGAAAGATGTTTCGTGACTACAATTGACAAGGAATTTGACTCAAATGAGGAAGCTGAACAAGCCCAAATTCACACTTAGAATTTATTTCTTCATTTAAGCTTCAAAAACTACATAAAAATGGGTGCAGCTCTGAAATCCTTCCCATCATGGAAGTCAAAGTGATTCAAATCCAGCTAATTCCTGGGTTCTGTAGCCAGTTTGCTCCCACTGGTGGCACTCAGTGACCCCACAGAAACCCAGTTCAGAGCTGGGTGCCTGACCCAGGGCCCTGAGCTCCAGCTGTGCTCCAAAGGGAGGCCTGCTATGAAGGTGGATCTGGGGGCACAAGGCACCTGGGAGTGTCCCTTGTTCCACCCAGCTGGGGGACAGGGTCCCTGTGCTTCAGCTGGGGACCAGCCTTTGCTCAAAGCTGGGTGTTGTGGTGACTTAAATGAGCATTTCTGCTGTGGTCTAGCAGGAGCTGCACACTGTGCTCTCTGTGTGTCCTAGCTGAGGAAATGTTTGCCACAACATACGGAGCTCCAATCTCTGTTTGTAACAAGGCCTGTCACTTCAGAGTACAGCACTCCCCCCCATGCCAAAGAGAAAACAATCTCCCAGGAGATAAAGTTCTACCCATAGCTATGTCAGAACCAAGTGTTTTTCTTCTCAGTGAAATCAAAGTGCAGGGTGATTAGGACTGCCAGCCTGAACACAGAGCTCCATGCAAAATTCATTCAAATTTGGTTTCCTGGGTCCCTTTCTTCCTTCCCACCCAGGCACCTTGTACAAAAGCATCACAGCACAGTAAGCAGCACCCAGCTGGTCCAGTCCCTTCACCAAGAACATCCCTTCATCCTGCAGAGTTCAGAAAGTGCTGGATGGAGGCTCTGGCCCTCTCTGGAGGCAGCAGGACACACTTGAAGCAGGCATTTGCTCTGAGCTCTGCCTGGCCAGGTATCTGCAGCTCTCTGGTACCCTCAAAAAGACACTGGTTCCCTTATCCCACCACTGCTCACACTCCTGGTGTCTGTGAGGGCACTTACCAAGCTGTGCCATCACTCCATGGGCTCAGCCTGGGAAGAGCTTCTATCTATTCTGGCAGGAGTCCTTGGGCAAGCTACTCCAGCTGGTCCAGCTTTGTGGAGGGCTGGGTTAGACACCTCCAGAAACACATGGAGAGATCCCCAACCTCAACTCTTCTGTGATCTGCTCATCTCAGCTGAAAACATCATTGTAACTTTATTGACAGGAGCTGCCAACACCTTTCTGTAGCATTGGACATGCTTCCCCAGCCTTTTGGGAAAAAGTTTGGCTCTCCAAGGAAGCACCATAACTGTGCCCCTTTCCCTGACCCTTAAGCAAAAGTCTTCCCTAAACAGAAATCCAGGTCATAGTCTAATTTTCGTTATTATTTTCCATAAAGTAATGTCCCAATCATTTTTGTTCTTTCCTGCATGTGGCAGTAGGCAGAAATCAGGGAGGATGAAAGCCAAACATGGGAGAACTGGGAAGCAGCGTCAGAGCCACTGAATTACCTCGGGGTTGCTGTCAAATCCATTATTATTCATTACAGTGACCTCCTGCAGACTAATGGACATGTGTCCTATTAGTCCTGCAGTCACCGTGGGTAAAATAAAAAGCTTTGGACAGTTCTAGGAAGGGTCTCAATTTCAAGCCAATTTTATATCATAGCCTATTTTTGGTCAGTGCTGCTCACTTGAGTCCTCCTCAGAGCTGCTGTTACGGGAACAGAATTTCTTCCTTAAAGATGACCATTTGTTGTTGATTATAGCTCATGCTCTGGGTGATAAAACTGCAGGGAGTTGTATCAGAGTCAGGGTGCAATCCAGACCTGAGCCCTGGTGAATTCAGTGGGGCCAGAGCTACCTAGCTGGCTGCACAAATAAAAATATGTGTTTGGGAAATTTTATTCAAGACTGCAATCAATTGCGTTTCAACATTGGACACTATTTGCTATGTGCTAACATTTTTTTTTCTTAGGAAATAAATTTTTAGCAAAGAACACATCATTGTTCTGCAAAGCTTGCTGACCTTGTGCTAATTAACCACGCTTGTAGGCACACAGCATAACCTCATGCTAAGCTAAACAATGAGCAGCCTATAAATAAAAAAGAGCTACTGCTAAATTTCACGTGTTTGGTTTTAAACTCAAAGACTTCCATGGGGGTGGGAGGTTGCTTCACTCTGCATTTATCTCTTTAAAATTAACAGAGAGGAAAAAATAGGCCCCTTTGCCCTCGGACTGGAACATAAGGTCAGGATGACAAGTGGCAAGGGCAGGGCTGGGGGAATCTGGCAGCTCCACCATCACCATGGATGTGCTGGCAGCGCCCTGGGCTCGACACACCACATCCAGCAGGAAATGATCTTCCCCTTGTGCCCTGTGTCACTGCCCTGAGATTTTACATCCATGGTCTGTTAAAAGAAAAGAAAATTAAAAGTAGTATGCTCAGTCTTTTCCTACCAGTTCCTGGCATGTGATTGCTGAAAACATCAAGAGAAAAATACTTTCTGTTGGTTTCCCGAAGCCCTGGGGAACAGAGACGTGGAACCTGGGAGTGGCTCAGAGGCTCTCCTAGAAAATGGCCCTTGTCACACAGGCAGACATTGCACAGGCCCCAGGAGCTGCTGGTGGTGAGGGAATGAGGCATCCCCTCAGCCCTGAGCTGTGTCAGGGTGTCTGTTCTCTGCTCCCTCTGCAGGCGCCACTGCCGTGCTTGACCACGACGGGAGCTGTCCTTGGGCTGAAGGGAACAGAGACCCTCAGGCTCTCTTGGTGTCCCTGCTCTCCTCTGCTCATCCTGTGGCCCTGCTTGGCTCCAGCCAGGCCAAGGATGGACCATCTCCATAGGGAAACTGGCACAGAATCTGCCAAAACAGGGGGATGCTGAGCTGAGCCTACCCTGAGCTGCAGGACAGGTGGTGGCTCAGATGCCATCCCAAGGCAATGCTTTATCTTGGATTTCTAAATTACCAGCCTAGGCCTCCAAAAATGGCTACTTTTGTCTCTCTGATGGGGTGGGGAGGCTCTGGCACAGGGTGCCCAGAGAAGCTGTGGCTGCCCCTGGATCCCTGGAAGTGTCCAAGGCCAGGCTGGACAGGGCTTGGAGCAACCTGGGATAGTGGGAGGTGTCCCTGCCTATGGCAGGGGTGGGATGGGCTTTAAGGTCTCTTCCAACCCAAACAATTTCATGATTTTATGATGTTTGGACACAGCAGTGCCCCAAATGCTAGAACAACTGACAAAGAAATTATTAGAAAGTGGATCTTGTTTTGATAAACTTGATTTTGGTGTTGAAATCATTCTTCACATGTAAACTTTGATTCAACCTCAGTTGCAGATCCAAGGTAGCAGGTCATAAGGGTCACTGGTAAAACAGGGGAAGACAGGATGGATGTGGACTGAGGGGTCTTTGCCACTAGTTAGAAACACAAGTGAAGACAAACACAGAAGACAGTGACTTTGACAGTCTCATCCCTGAGAGGAGCCAGGGAGCAGCAGGGACCCTGAACATGAGTCTCAGATCTGCTGATGGAAAGTTGCATGGCAGGATTTTCCCAGAAGCATCCCAGGGTAGCCTCCCTGCCTGCAGGAGCCCCTGGTTACTGTGCTCTGCCTGCAGGAGCCTGTGGTCACTGTGCTCTGCCTGCAGGAGCCTGTGGTCACTGTGCTCTGCCTGCAGGAGCCTGTGGTCACTGTGCTCTGCCTGCAGGAGCCTGTGGTCACTGTGCTCTGCCTGCAGGAGCCTGTGGTCATCCTGCTCTGCCTGCAGGAGCCCTTGGTCACTGTGCTCTGCCTGCAGGAGCCTGTGGTCATCCTGCTCTGCCTGCAGGAGCCCCTGGTCACTGTGCTCTGCCTGCAGGAGCCCATGGTCACTGTGCTCCACCTGCAGCCACGTGAAGGCCATGAGAGCCTCGCCATAAGCCACTGGTCAGGTCCTCTCACCTGCTGAGCTCAGCAGCACCACAGCAAGGGGGGAGCTGAGAACACTGAGCATTATCTAATGAACAAGAAGCATCAGCTGCATCCTTTGATCACTTCTGGGTTAACACCCATGGCACAATTTTAATGCTGAAGATACAGTCACACCGCTTGGATCTGTCCCAAGGACAGAGAAACTTGAGGACACTGCTTTTTTTGTGCCTCTCTCTTGCTCATCAAGTAAGGCTTGCTGTGCTGGGCAGATGCACAACATCACTGCAGTGCCTTAGGCACCCAGCTCCAGTGGAAAAACCCAAGAAGTTCATCCCCGTGTCATGCCGAGCTCCATCAGCCTGTGAATAGCAGTGATGGCCCTGGGGGAATGAGAAATAAATATTCCTTCCCCTGAACACTGCTGGGCTAAAATGCATCATCCAAAGGCCCTGCTGCAGGACGAGATTCCCCCATGGGGCTGAAGATGAGGATGTTGAGTTTGAGGCTGCTTATTGGCATTTGGAAGGAATTTGTTCCACCACTGGAAACTTTTGTGGCCAAAGAAGTTAGAGGGGGAAAAGCCAGTTAAACTTTGGCCTTTTTCTATGGAGTGTAAACTTAGAAACATGACTTAGATGCATAATTTAGAGAACCAAGATAAAAGTCAAGCCAGCTGCTTATCCCAGAGCTTTTTTTATGATTATTGCTTACCAGGCTTAGCCACAGGGACTAAGTGCCATGTTTGGAGTGCAGGCTTTTCTGGCTGCTAGCCATGAAACCCACCAAGTGTAATTTCTGACCATGTAATTCATCCTCCCTGAACAAACTCAAAACCTAGTGGAGCAGGAAGGAATAGGATGTGAATTGCAAAGCATCTTTGTGCACTCAGCCTTTGGTAACCAGTGATACCTGTGTGATGGTGTGATGAGATTTGCCAAGGGGTTTCCTGATTGGTAGATGATAAAGCTGAAAGCCTTGACACACCAGGGGAGCTGTGTTTGTGTATGGACAGTGAAAATAAGTTTGCCACTTATTTTGTCTTGGTCTAAACTAAACCAAAATAAATGCCATGGTCTCATCTCACCCTAGACTGGCTTCTAGTTAACAGCTCTGAATAATTCAGGGGAAAGTCTCTCTCCTGCCAATTACTGCTGCAGACAGCACCTCCAGCCCCTTCAGTGTACCCAGCCTTGGCTCTTTGCTCCTCTGGCAGACCCTGCCTACCCGGGGCAGGGGGGCACTGCTGTGTGAAAATGGGGTTTCTGTCTGCTGCACTGGTTAGACACTTCCATGTGATAAGGGAAAAATCCAGCTCTTCTTCATCATGTTAGGAATAAACTGTGTTGGTTAGTGCAATACGTAGCTTTAATTTATCCATTGTGCAGTTAAAAATCTCTCCCACTGAGTGAGGTTGTAGTTAACAAGACAAATTATAAAAATCTGTGCATTTTCACAGATGCAAATCAACAGTGGGACACTCTCCTGCTCCATGTTGCTCCTCGAGCACCTCTTGTGACAAAGAAGTTTTCTGCAAACATAGTTGCAAGAGCATACTGGGGTGTACTGAAATTTCCTCAGTCACATTTTGTACTGGTGCCTGACAACTGTCAGGTCTTTCAGCCATTTCATCCTGCGCTCACACACTGTGCCAGCTTCCAATAAGAAAATATTGAAACCCTGGCTTTTTACAGACTTCTGTAGGCATTGAGAAATCAATCTCCCCAGGGTTCTGGGCACTGTAATTAATTTATTCTCTTTCTAATGTTAAAAGCTTTGTTGTGATTTCACTGTCTCAGACAGACATCATGGAAAAAATGGTGCATGTCTCGTCTCTTAATGGATAAAAATAGACTTGGAGGTACAAGGTAAGAGCAGAAGGTGGTGAATCAGATCATGCACAGGTTCTGTTTCCATTTGCACCCCTTGAGCAGAAGCCTGAGCTCCTTCCATAGTGCAAGAAACTTCATGCCAAGCTCTTGAAATGACTGTTTTAATATGTCCCCGTGGTGATCTGCACAAATGCAGGCAGCCAGAGCTGCTGGCAGGCAGGTTCCACCTGCTCCCCTCACTGGGACTCAGGCAGGGCACCCCACCCAGGACATGGGGAAAGCCAGGGAAGGATTTCTGCCAAGCTGTTTGCCAACTGGTTGGCCCCCAGCACCTTCTTGTGCCTGGAGTTGTTGCTCCAGAGGGGCAGGACCTTGCACTTCTTGTGGAAGTTTGTGTGGCTCCTGCCACCCCATTTCTCCAGGCTGAGGTGCCCATGGATGGCAGCACATCCACCTGGGTCCATCAGCCATTCCTCCCAGGTTTCAGTCACCTGAAAACTTGCTGAGGGTGCTCTCGACCCCATCATCCACCACTCAGGTCATTGAGGCAGAGGTCTGGAAGGATTTCAGCCTTCTTGGTGGTCCAGGTTGGTTCTGATGAGCTCAGGGTGGGATTTCTGCATACAGTCAGGAGCTGATCTTCCTTTTAAAAAGCCTGAACACTTGCAAATACTGGTGTTAAACTGGGGCTGTTAGATTTGAAAGTATAAGCATTTCAGAAGTGCCAGCATTAAAGTTTCATATCCAACTTAAATCAGTTCTCTCAGCTGCTGTTCCCTGGTTCTCAGACGCTTTTCCCTGGAGCAGACAGAGCTCAGGAATGTGTGGTTAACACGTGGTTTGACATGACACTGCCTCCCACTGCAGAAGGGGGTAATGGGCCCAAAAACTGCTATCACCAGCTAGTCAAGGACTTCCTCTGGACCACAGTGTCTTGTCCCCAGGTGGTGCCAGGACAACTCTTTGTAGGGCCGGGCTGTCAGGTCAGTTGTGGACATTACCTGGTTTAAAAATGCATAACGAGGAAGAAGCAGCCTGCTGTGTTGACTTGACATTAAGTGCTCCTCTAAAGATTAAAGCAAGGGTTCCACTCAAAAACTGGATGAACTTGCAAGGGAACTGAAGCTGAAATAAAGTTGTGATAAGCCATGCCCTTGTCTAACTTTGGAGTGGGTGACTTCTTTTGGAGCTACTAATGAAAATAAGTCCAATGGACTGTGGCTCACTTTTGGTGACTCCTGCTCATTTAGGGAGCAGTTAGTAACAGGTGGCTGTAAGGAGCAGCCAGCACGTGTCATTCCCAGACACCTCATCCTAAGGGAGATCTCCTGCCAATTCCTTGTTTGTCTGAGGTCAATGACCTGGCAGTTCACCTTCAGGCTCCATGGGAAAGTAATTGCAGGGGGAAGCATGGGGAGGTCTGCTTTTGTCCAGCAGGCTCTGACAGATTGTCAAACTGGCAGCTTCCAAGTGCAGGTGAGGAGAAGGCTTTTAGCCTGCTTTCCTGTGGAAATGAGGCTGTTACCATCAGACTGTGATCAGCTTAACCCAAGGAAGCAAGCAGGCTGCAGTAAAGAGCTTAAAAAAAATTAAATCCTCTAAACTTCATAAGAATAGAGAAGCACACAGAGAAAAGTGATGTTATTATTGGTGCTGCCACGGAAGGAAAGACAGGGAGAACTTTCCTCCTGGACACTGTGTTCAGCTGATGCTGCTGGCCATGGATGTACTCACCAACTAATCCATGGAATGGAACTCCAGGGAACAGCTTGTGCAACCCTCTGGCTGGGTGACACTCAAGGAAGAGAAGAGAGACACATTTTCAGTGGTGGTCATGGATGACATGAGAGAGGAACTGATGAAAGGAAAGATCCAGGAGAGGAGGAGGGCAGAACTGAAGCTGTTTTGAAGAGAGCAGAACTCTATGATTGTGTATTGTAGGAGGTTTGCTGGACCTGGGGCTATAGCAATGCAAGAGGTGCAGCAGTGTGTGACTGTCTGCAAGAAACCAGGCTACATGAATTATGTTTTATCATTTTGATAGCTGCCACAGTAACTTTTGTGCCAAGGATTAATGTTTATTCAGAGAAAAGGATCAGAAAGCTGGGTGACTTGTTCATGGGTCTTTCTGCATCAGCAGAAACACATCTCACATTCAGCCACACTTGGCAAACCAACTTGTGTTTAGCCTGTAGCTAGAAATGTTTATAATTTGTTTTAATATTTATAATTTGTCCCTGAAAACTGCACTGTGTATGTCATCACGCTGGAAAGTGTTCAGCTGGTGTCAGCTGAATTAAGGGAGGTGGGCAATTCTCTTGCAAGGAGTCTGTGGATTCAGGTATTGAAACACCCACCACTGCTGCAGTCTGGCCCAGGAGAAAGGCTCAGCTGCTTTGCAGTCTATCTTTACAACTCCTTGGGGTCAAATCATCTCTGCAAAGGAGGATTTAGTGAGAAGGACTGACCTGTTCTGCTCCTCCTGCTATTCAACAATGACATTTTACCCAGCTTGTCTTCTCCTCAGTAGACAAACCACTTGTCAGGCCCATTTTGTATGATGGGTATTTCCATGGGATTGCCATGGCACCCCTGGGGGTTTCAAAGGCCTCTCAAGGAAAAAGATTTGCCTGGCACTTGTGTACCCTGACTAGCCAGTCTTGTCCCCTAATGTCATGGCATCAGTGCAAGCAAGCCATCAGCCACCCTTCTCCACCTCAGGAGCCTGTGCCAGGAGAGGAGAGCAGAAACATTTCTCCCAGCAAAACATGTCCAACCCAGCAAGTTCACCAGGGAAAGGTTTGGCAGCAGCTGGCTTTGTGGCTGCTCCTCAGGATCCCCACCAGACTCCTTGCTCTGAAACCCAGTCATCCAAAATCCCAGGAGGAGTGAGAACATGCAGGTAGTGTCAGTCTGACTTCACCAGTAAACTAAGCCTTGGTCTGAGGGCTCTGTGGCTCCTGTTATGGCCAAGCATTTTGCAGCCATCACAGAAAAGGGATGGGGGGAAACAGGCTGTAATTCCAGCAAGTCCATGAACTTCTCCAGTCAGCCACAGATAGGAGGGTCTTGAACTCAAAGCTCCAAGTATTTGCAGGTATCCCTCCTTCTTCTATCAGGAGAAAGAAATGTTCTTGCTAAAATAGCGGCTGGGGTGCGGTACATGGAGTCACAAAATCTTCGAATCATTTAGGTTGGAAAAGACCTCTGAGCCCACTGAATCCAACAGCTGCCCCAGCTCTGCCACTGCCACAACTAAAACATGTGCACAAGTGCCACATCCACGTGGCTTGGAAATCTCTCCAGGGATGGGGACTCAATAACTGCCCTGGGCAAACTGTACCAGTGCTTGACAACCTTTTGGATGAAGAAAATTTTCCAATATCCAACCTAAAACTTTCCTGGTGCAACATGAAGCTATTTTCTCTAGTCCTATTGCTTTTTACTCGGGAGAAGAGACCAACACCCCCCAAACCTGCACCTAAGCACCTTCCAGCCTCTCAGGACACTTGCATTTGAAACCTCAGATTCATCTTGAGTTAAAAGGAGAGTGCCCAGCACAAACCTTAAAACAGCTTGGCCCGGGGTCTGTGTTCCTCTTGCCTCAAACACTGAGCTGCATTTTCCTGCAGCTGTGACTGGTGCCAGCAGATCCTGATGGCAGCTCTCCATTTCAAACAGTTAATTTTGCTTTATGAGATCAATCCCTTTAGTAATTCGTTTTCTGCCATTACTGCAGACAGCAATGATCAGAATATTTAAAATATTGGACTGCGGCTTTTCTGTAATGGACAACAAAAAGTAAATCTGGAGTACCAGAAGGTAATGGCAAGCTGGTTGGATGTTAGGGGCTTTTCGTGGTAGGCAGAGTTCCTATTCCTGGCCATGATTTGGTCTATATTAGGCAGGTAAAAGGAAGTTTTATTATAAAATTTGAAGGACTTGTGGTCCTGAAAGCTGAAAAGTTTCTTCTACCTCCATCTACCCTGAGAAAAGATATTCTCCCCCAGTGTTTTGTGTTCCCTGCCCAAGCATACAAACCTGAAGTTACCCAGACCATGGTCTTTGTAACTGCTTGTGGCAGCAGACGGCAGCCAAAAAGCAACACTCACCCAGGGAGATGCACCTGAATATTTTCATTTTCTTTGGTACTATCTTTGCATTGCAAAATCATACAGTCTCATCTATTTGTGGTCTATGGCTTAATATGGCCCAGGTTTATAGAGTCTGAGCAATTACCAGGATTTGCTCTGTGAAGCAGAGGAGTTCTGGGCAGACATTTTAATTTCCATCAGCTGTCATACCCTGGGAAGATAATTAAACACTCTTCATTTTCCATTTTAAATGGTATACAAACGCCGGACATTAAACCCAGAGAGCTTTCCAAAAGGGAACATGTGGGTAGCTTCAAACTTTCCTTTGGCACCCAGCCACCAGCCAGGGTCAGCCTGAGTTCACCATTTCCCATTGTGTAAGGCTATTTGTTTAACATTTCTTTTGTCTGAAGTGGCCTTGTCAAATGAGATCTCCACATAATTTTCCTTTGGCCCTTCACTCACATCTGAGCTGTCACTCCCAGGGAAGCAGTTTGACTTTCAGCTTAAAAGGAATGTAGGCATAAGTAGACAAAGCTATAAGAAATTCACATAATTTTTCAGCCTAATCATAAAGGTATCCCTAAAAAAATGGAGTAGGCAATCTCAGAATCTCATGGTGTAAAAATCCAAAGACACTTCCAAGGACCAAGGTTCAATAACTTGATTCACTCTGCTGTTGTAGACAGGCTGGCCCAGGTTTTGCAGCCAAATTTCAACCTCTGTATTTTGACTAGATTAAAAAAATAAGCCTCACATTGTTTTGAGTGAGGGACACATCCTTCTTCACATCCTGTCGTGCATGGCATTGCTGAGCTGGGCTGAAAGCTTCCCCTCCTGCTCCAGTGTGAGGCCACCACGTTGTAGGCTCACTGCCTCGGGGTCCCTCTGGCATCAGTGTGTTTGCTCTCTGTGATGCAAGGACATCCCCCAAAACCAATTAATGTCATCTCCAGGCAGGTCTGTGTTCCAGGTTTTAGCTGGGGACTGGAACTGCAGTGGCTGCTGCCATCCTGGTTAATCCTCCTCGGCTGCAGTTGTGTTCCAAGATTTGCTTGTGTGCTTGCTCACCCAGCTGATACTGAACTGGAATGGTGGCATTTTCTCTTATTTTAAATCTAAATTAAACACAATATGGAAAGGGATGTTGCTGAGGACTTTTATAATTACAGGTAATATCACTGAACCTGGTACAGATCCACCTCTGCTGGTATTTGATATACAAAATGAAAGAGACCACGTTGCTGTTGATACAGAACCACACGGGCTGTAAAGGGCCTCCAGAGGAGCTCTGCTCACTCCCACCTGCTCATCAGGGCAGGTACAGTGAGTTGTTTAGAACCATGTCCAGTTAAATTTTGGACATCTCCGGAGCTGGAGCTTTTACAGTCTCTCTGGGAAACTGATGTCAGTTTTTCTCCACCCTCATGGTAGAAAATTCTTTTCTTCTATAGAGCTGGAATTTTAATCTGACAGGTACAACAAAAGGAAAAAGCATCAGCTCTAGCTGCATCTAGAAGCTACACTCATTTCTGATGTGGTTTGTAAACCCCTCAAAATTTCTGCTTCTTCCTTAGCATTTTCCCACTGATAAAAAAAATGACATTTCTCTAATCATCTCCATTGTCCCTATGCCCCATTTGTGTCCTGGAAACTGCCAAGGTTGTGTCTCATTTCAATTTCTTGATGGCCTTGTTCAAAGGCCAGTTGCCATTGTATGGAAATCCAGTATATTTAAAATAATCTTTTACAGAAAATGACACAGTTCCAGCTGCCTTCCAGAAGGCTTCTTTGTCAGGAGTTAAACACTGCAGCAGGAGCACATACAGGGCTGTCTTCTCGTGGGTAAATGCATGGAGCACAAACTGATGCAGGGGGTGTAAACAGCCCCAGTGGGATCACCTGCTAGCCCTGCACTGCACCCTGACAGCTCTGCCCTCCCAGGGCCATGTCCTGCTGCTGGCCCTGGCCAGTCACTGCCATTCCTGCTTGCTCATGTCCCTGGAAAGGAGGAGGATGTGACCTCAGGGGGTGCCCTGCGAGCTGGGAGTGACAGAGCACACTGCACATATCGTGGAACATCCCATCACCTGTGTGTGTGTGTGTGTCACCTGGAGACACAGAGCTCCTTCCCAGGGACCAGCACACATCCCATCACCTGTGTGTGTGTGTGTGTGTGTGTCACCTGGAGACACAGAGCTCCTCCTCAGAGAGACCCTGCACGTCCAGCACACATTCAATACCCATGTCTGTCACCTGGAGACACAGAGCTCCTCCTCAGAGGAACCCTGCAGGTCCAGCACACATCCCATACCCATGTCTGTCACCTGGAGACAGGGAGATCCTCCTCAGAGGGACCAGCGCACATCCCATCACCTCTGTGTGTGTGTGTCACCTGGAGACACAGAGCTCCTCCCCAGAGGGACCCTGCAGGTCCAGCACCCCAGCACTGCAGCGCAGGATGAAAGGGAGCTCTGGGTTGGACTGATGCTCCCGCTTTGTGTCTCCCTTCGCTCCCAAGGCTTTGATTTTTCCTGACTGTGATGACCAGAGTGTCCCTGGCTGTCACACGTGGCACTGCAGGAACACCTTCCTGATGCTCCATCTAATCTGCTGCAGCCTTCCAGCGCAGCACACGTCCAATGTCAGCAGAGATGGGCTGTCCCCCAAAGGAAAGTCATCTGAACTGAGAGGAGATTAACCACTCGATGTGATCACAAGAAGTAGCAACACTAAATATATGTATGAGAGGCTCTAGGCAAGGCCCTGATGGTCACAGACATTCCATGAGCTGCTCTTTGCTGCAATATTGCTGTCTTTGATTTCCTTAGAGAACACAAAATAATGCAAATTAGTTATAACTTTACAACAAGGATGCTTTAGCTCCTCCCTGTTATCTCACTCCCTGAGGGATACATATCTGGCTGTACAGTATAAATCAGAAAATTACTGTCTTTAGCACCTATAATTGGAAAGGTTCTTCCTCTAACAAGATGAGAAAATTCTGAAATAGTGCTCCATGATGTTAAAGAGCTGCTGTTTCTACATTTCTGCAGTGGGAGACACTGGGAAATTTGTAAATGAACAGCTATTTCAAATTTGAGAGTTATACAAATTTGAGAGGAATACATATTACTTCAATGAGATTTTAAAAATACTTTTTTTAGTTACTCATGACACTGTGGAAGAGCTTTGAACAATCTCTTCCCCACTCCAAATTCCAATCACACCTTCCAAACATGACGTAGAGTAACAAGGATGATTCAGATTTCAAAAATCTGAAAACATCTGAAATTGTCATTGAAAACGAAAGATTTTATTCTTCATTTTTTCAAAGCGGAAAAATAAAATACGATGCTAAAGCAAATCTTTAACGTAGCACATTTTTCATTTGACAAGAAAAACCAGGCAATGATTTCCATCCCAGTGGAGGAAGTGCAGCTCTTTGCATGGTGCTCTCAGGCAGGCTCCCTCTGTGTTAACATGCACCACAAGCTGTAGCTATTTTAATGCTTTTTAGCTTCAGCATTCCTACTTTGAAAACATCCGGCTTTCCACAAAACAAATCTGTACTTTAGTGAGGTGGCTGTTGAGAATACATATTCCTTCCCATGCTATCAGATAGGGAGTTTGGAAATTAATACACAATAAAATACACAAAAACTGGACCAAAGATTAATGTCTCGTGTCCATTGTACAAGGCTCTGCCCACGTCCAGTGTGGCAAACTGTTCTTTCTCTTTCCACAGTTCTTTTATTATTCTTTGCTTTTTTTTTCAGGGCTGAGCATAAAATCTTGTCACTTCCCTGGTTCTCTGTCTACGTGACTTTGCCTTCTAAGAAGAGATCTTAATGAATATGATTAAGCTGGCACACCCTTAAGTAGCATTAAGCTACTTTAAATATATTCCCCCTAATATACCAGCTGTTTCCTGTTGAAGAAAAGATTTCCTTCAAGAGATTTCCTTCTAGAGATCTCCTCTCATTTGCCCCAAAGGAGTTACTTCTTTACCTTTATAGTGAGACTATTTGTATTTTGAATTTGTCTAGTGTTCTCCTGCTGACCTTCACTACACTTTCCTTCTAAGATCAGAGCTGATGGCTGGGTCTGCTTTCACTCAGCTTCCCACAAGGTCATAACTCTGGTGTGGTTTTGCTCTCAGAAAGCAAAAATCCCACTTGGAGATTCAGGGAAGTGCATTGCCATTGCAGACTACCAGTTGCCTTTTCCCTTCAACCCTCAGATGATCCTTCTATGCATAAGCTGAGTTTCAGTAACAAATGGGCATTTTGCACACCCAAATGGGCATTTTCTCCTCTTCCTGGTAAGGAATTGCTGCAGCATTGGATTAAAAAGCAATAGCTGTGGGTCCCTTGGGAACCCACCTTGCCACTTGTGTGTGTTTCTGTACAGGTTTCCCCAGACTGTCAGCAGAGAAATTCCTCATTCTATTGGAAATGCAGTGAGGGCTGAGGACTGAATCCACAGGGGTTTTTATTTTGAAAACTAATAATTTCCCAGTTATTAAGGTAATTCTCATCTCCTTTACTTCATTCCTTGCCATGCGGCACCTAAAACATCTTCCTCAGTTTTCACTGAGCTCCATCCTTCCGTGGCTCACTCCTGTGGCACTGTGCCTGTCTGCAGAGCAGAGCTCCTGCCCCATCCTCACAGGAAGGCTGCTGCCATCAGCTCTTCTCCTGATGCAAGGTGACTGTGTCCCTCGGGGGGGTCATTCACAGTTATGCTTCCATGCATCCAACCCCAGGGCCTTAGGAGATGCTAAAAAATCCCTCTCCCTCTTCCTCAGACAGTGCAGCTTGGCTGGGCTGAGCCAAATGTGAATTGGGCTCTACTGACTGCAGGCAGAGCCAAGGCAAAGCTTTCTAGTGTGGCTGTTTAAATTAGGCAATGAGATCATCACCTGCACCATCCCTCTGATGAGTATCCATCACTTGTCCAGCACTCTGTTCAGCTTTGGCCACTGCAAAGAGGTGGGAATTACACCTCAGCTCACCTCAGCTCACCTCAGGGAAGGACAGGATTTTGTCATGATCCGGTCAAAGATTTATTTTAACTGCCCACAAACCTAGGGCAGGCTGCTGCTAGCAATGACTCAGGATAAAAGTGGCATTGTGGCCCTAATGACTAAAGGAACTAAATTGTATTAAAATATTTAATGTTGGAGACAGATTGGCATCAACCCAGTAACAGAATCATTGAATATTCCCAGTGGGAAGGGACCCACAGGGATCATGGAGTCAAACTCCTGGCCCTGCCCAGACACCCCAACAATCCCACCCTGTGCATCCCTGAGAGCATTGTCCAAACACTCCTGGAGCTCTGGCAGCCTCGGGGCTGTGCCCATTCCCTGGGGAGCTTGGGCAGTGCCTGACCAGTGAGGGACTGCAAATATTCCAGGGCATTTACAACGTCATTCAAGTCTTCAAACGCTGCAGCAATAAAGCCAGTTCAATGTGTAAATTTATGAAGAAATTCCCTCTTCAGGTCTCAAAATGTGTATGTCTCTGCCAGTTTTTCTCTTCCTTGCAAATGAAATTTTTATCTTTGCATCAGTTTCTCCCACCATCAGGTTTCAAAGAGGGATATTCAGTTATCTAAACACTGAAGCTGGTTTGGGCTCTTGCCAGCTTCGGAGGCATAGTGTTCACTATCCACTGGACTGCTTTGAAGGATGCCTTTCTTCTAAAATACTGCATCCTTTAGAGGTACACTTTATTTATATTTTATTGGGTCTTTATTTCTAGAAGTTTCTTTCATCCCTCACTGGCATCCAGAGGAAATTTTGTGGCAGGGATGAGGAAAATGAAAACCAGCTATCAGAAGGGAAGTGTAATTTTTGCTAATGAAATCAGCAAATGCCTCTGTCAGGAAGCTGTGGATTCCAGGAAGGACAGTTGCTTCACATCAAGCGGGAATACTGTGTTTCCTTAGACAGCACATTTTAGTCCCTGGGCAGTGGTCACGAGAGATGCCAGTGGACAATAACGGGGAGTGCTCAGGACACTTCTGGTCTGGCCCAGAGGAGAAGCAGCATCCTGGGGCCATGGGAGGCAAGACTTCCTCATTTTCCCTTTTAGTTGAGGATAAAGAAGCAGCAGCACATTGCAGCCCCAAGGTGTGCACAAACAGGAGCTCCAGAGACACCGGCAGCCATCTCCCAACACGGACACAAGGGAGAGCACAAGTACTGCAAGGCTGGCAGGGAACTCCTCGAGCCCACCTACCAACCTTCCCTGCAAACCTCTCTCTGCACGAGCTGTAGCTCCTTTCCACACCCAGCTGCCTGAGGAGCCTGTCCCGAGGATTTACATCTGCCTCGTGCTCTGCCCTCTGTGAATCAGAAGAGCTGCTGTTAAAATATCTCTGCTCACAGCCTGCAGCCCCCGTGGAAACAGGAGCTGTCAGAGGTGTCTGCAGGGAAAACGCGCCTGCTCGCATTTCACTGGGCTCTACTCACTGCTGTGGAGCCACTGCTCCTTTGGGCACTGCTCTGCACCAACGTGTTTGCTCTGGCAGCAGCTGAAAGGAAGGCACGGGTAAGTTCCTTCGGTGCTGGGTGATCCAAGCCTGGAGTTTTAGTCACACAGTGCAATATTTCTTCATTAAGAGCACAGTGAAATCCTGACACCAGTGAGATAACAGTTGCTGAACTAAGTCACTGCTGACAGGAGATTTTCATTCTTTGCCTAAGACACGGTTTTTCTTTATTTTAGAAATAAAGTTTTTTCACTATGTTGAGTTTTTCCACTAGTTTTTTCACCATTTGGTTCACTATGATGTCTTTCATTACATCAGTGTGGATATTATCTAAAGAGCTGAGTAGGACCATCAGATGATGCAGAGCTCAAAGTGTGTTTTGGTGGTTGAATACAAAGTTTGGAGTTAAGAGTTGGAGTTATTTTCCTGAGAATTGTTTGCTAGGGAAATATTTGAAAAGTGAAAAACTACCATAGATGACTGATAGACTTGGTTCAGTGTAGACTAACTTTATGAAATTCATATGAATAATTTCTTTCTGTAATTTTAGATTTCACCTAAATCCCTGCCACTATGCAAAAACCCTGAATGATAAAAACACTTAGGAGCATGGCAGAGGACTATTTTGCCATCACTTTTAAAGATAAAAAATATTAGAATAGGTGAAGTAACATGAGCTTAAGCCCAGTAACACACAACAGACAGAAAATGTCAATCAATGGTTACTGGCTAGAAATGGAGAATTTTCAGTAGTAAAATAACAACTTCTTTCTTGTGACTCTGTCTAGCAACCTCTGCTGTGAACAGAACTATTGATCCAGGGGCTGGAATTCAGCCTCCCTGTGTGCAGGCAGCTCAGCTCCAAGCCTGCTGCCCAGCAGGGCTCCAGCCAAGTGGAGATGACCTTGCAGCTCACAGTCTCTGTTTTCTGACAGAACAGCCCAGGCCCAGCCCAGGCATTGGTTTCCCTTTCAGCTGCACATGTACAGGGACGTTTTTCTGCATAATTTCAAAAATGCAGTTCCTCTCTCTCTCATTGATCCAGATTTCAGGCCAGCTTTCACTTGCCTTTCAACCTTCTTATCATCTGCAGCTGAGTCATCTCCCATGTTTCCTGTAGCCTGGATTAATTCCTTCTTTGGCAGATGGGATTTCCACTCCCACTCTTCCTCCACAGACTCCTCGAGCAAGTCATCTTGCTTTTCTGCCTCAGCTTTTCCATCCTTACCATGGGAATGAGGACACTTTCCTTCCTTGGGCCAGTTTTGAGAACAAATCCACTTCTGTCCCAGAATTCTGTGATGACTGCCACTGAAAACTGCGTAAGCAGTGTAATCTATAGCGTGCTTTCACAAGGGTATCCATGAATAAAGAAATTCATTGTGTTCCTCTTCCCAGCTAACTACATCCTAGGAATGGAGAATTACTGCCACATCAAAATTATAGTACACATGCTGAAGGACAAGTATCAACTGTAGCAAAGACAGGGGCAGTGTGGCAGGAAAAGGACAAAAATTGAGGTCTCCACGTGGAGCTGAGGGTTTGTGGGGCTCATCCTGAGCCCATAGAGAAGGAGGAGGAAGAGAACATGCTTTATGGATCAAGCACAGAGATCTGATTTCTGGGACAGAAGCAACAGTGATGGAGAATAAAGCTTGGGTCCCTTTTAGCACCTCATTCAGGAAACAACCTGAGATTTTAGTAGACAGCCCTATAAGTGCCCTTCCTCCACAGCCTTGGTCACACTATGGCGACAGAAAACAGTCTCCTGGGGAAATCCACAGAGCTGTAGAGTGCTGAAGTTAATGAAAACATCACCCAGCTCTCCACCTGGCACTCGGACTGTGCCAATATTGACCAAAACGCTGACAGTGTTAAATAGACTCCGTTTCATTTGAAATGCAAACAGGTAAATATTAGTGCTACCTCTAATGAGACTTGGAGAATGCACACACCAAGCCCTGCTCATTACCCTTAGGCATGGCCTGGAGGGTACAGAGCAATGGAGAGGATGTGCTCTGTCCCAGCTAACTTAGACCAACTGGAAGAAAGCTATAAGCAGAAAGCACTCTCAGCTTCTGCTGGACACAAGCTTGTGCATTGGAAATGATTCCAGAATGTTCTGTATTCCTGTTTTGTCTGTATTTTCTCAGCTCAGAGTAAGGCCTGAACAGCTCTCCCTGCAGTGATGGGTGTGTGAGGACACTGCAGGATGGATGTGCCTGAGGAACCTTCCCATCCCTCCCTGTGGAGATTGGGACCAAAGGACACCTGAACTCCCTTGGCTTCCAGTCATGCTTTAATTTATTTTCACAGCCACACCAAACCAAAGAGGACACAGCCCTGCACACTCTTTGTGTACATTCTTAGCTATGAGTATGGATCCTTCTTTGGAGAGTAAATAAAATATTTACAGTCTATATATCTAGGAAAATAGTTTCTCTTTCAGCAGCAGATCGACTTCCCTGGCCTGCTGCAGGGCAAATTGAGTACCAGTCTCCAGCTCATCTCCTAGCCTACAAGATTTATGTACTTTTGGAGCATCTTGGAAAAGATTTTGTGTTTACATATGATTTTTTTGCTGGAGAGGATGCTGAGGGCTTCTTCTACAACACAAATTATATTCTGCAACTATTGTTATGAGAGTCTTCTGTAACACAGCTTTTTAGGACACAGACTTTCTTTTGTTGGCTTTATTTACATCTGCTGTGTTTTATGGGCTCTGCACCACTCACATTTCTGAATAATTTGCATTGTTCCTCATACACTTTTGGCTGAGAGGAATGCTGGGTTTTACACAGCACTTTAGTACCAGGACATTCATGTTGAAACAAATAGTGATGCTTGGGATTTGTATCTTCAAAGTCCTCCTCAAATACAGCCAAATACAGCTTTGCACCATTGGGGTAGGGAACCAAGAAGAGTTTATTCCTGTTTCACTGGACAGTGAGTGGCTGAAGCAACGCTGTGTCCCCACAAACCCAATATGTGCCCTGGGGGGACATCAGTGCTGGCCCCCACCACACCGAGGGAGAACAGGCTCTGTTTATTTTGGAAATGGTCAGCCACATTCAAAGGAGAACTAATGCTTTTTTGAACCATAGGAGCACGACCTCTGGTGTGTTTCCATGCAGTCTCAGAAGTTATGGGGCTGATTTTCTCCCTGTCCAACACCACGGAGCTGGGCCAGGCTGAACCTCCTCCAGTGCTTCTTTGGTTGTACACACAAATACACAAGGAGATTGTGTGTGGTGTGCAGGCCCCTGTCTGGTCACAGTATACAGAATATAGATAACACTTAATCCAGTTACATGGAATAAGATTAATGGGAGCAGCTATTTTCCAAAAGGAAGTACTGGAGCACAGGTGGTTGTGGAGATGAGTCGAATAGTCTCATTCCCCAGCTACTGGGATGTGTGTTGGGACATTTAGGAGCCTGATTTGGTCCTCATTGAAACAAAAGTAGAAAAACAGTCATTCTCTGCTTTTTGATAACTGGGATGTGCTCAATCTCTTAGTTCCTCTGTTTTTTTCTTCATTTAACTGCTCCACCACCAGCTGAAGTCACAAGCGTGGGTGTCTGCTAGAAGAGTACAAATAGGTGAGGCTTTTTCCTCCACCTTCTGCACATTAAATGAACTAATGGACTATGAGGTCCTGCTCATGCAGGCACCTCAAAGCCTGACATAGAAAAGGCCAGCCTAAGGAAGATGTTTGAGGACAAACTGACATCTAATAAGACACCAAATGCTGTGGCCACTGATGACAGAGGCCTTCAGACCCCATGATTTCAGCTAGTCCTTACACTTCAGGTTTAATCAGGCTTTTCACACCACTCAAACATATCTGAGGAAAGGAGATGCACAAGGAACCATGAGAAAGATTTCAAACAAAGCTGATGGGACAATGTTCTTCCATTTGAGAAAGGCTTTGCTGGACGGACACTGGGTACTGAGAACTGCCTTCCCCTTTTTGGTTGAGAGCAGAAGTCACAAATAGCATGAGCTGTAGGTTCAGGTTTGCCCCACACCTTTGCAATGCCAACAGCAAGTCATAGAGGCAAGCACAGCTCCAAGGCCAGAGAGGGAGGAAATAACACTTTGCATTTCCTTAGCATAGTTGTGCAAAGGTGGGAAATCTCCCTTTACCATTGCTCGGATGATAAAAACCAAGGGTTTTTTAGAAGGCAGATGAAGTGTTCCACCTCTGAACATTGACAGAGGCTTGTTTAAGGATCTTTAAAATGTTTTCTTTTCATCTGGTCCAATCCAACTGTTCTTTAGCATGGTACCTCAGCCTCTGAGTCACAGTGAGCTCCAGGGACTGGCAGTTCTTTCCCTCTCTAAAAAGCACACACACACACACACACACACACACACAGAGAGACTCAAAACAAACAACAAACCAGTAACAGATGTTTGCACGGTCTCAGGTGTAGCATGCCATAAAAAATGACACTGCCACAGTCCTTGGAGGTAGGTTAATATTTAGTTTGGCTTACAGTTTCTTCAGACTCTCAGGGCAAGAGTAATCTTAGGGGAGATGCCTCCCTCTTTTTTGAAGCCTGGAGCACCCCATCCCAGCAGCAGCAGACTGCAGATGCTGGTGGAGCTGATGCAGAAAGGTTGCAGCTTTCCTTTCTTCTCCTGTAGCACTGTCAATAAGACTTTCAACTCTTGCCCCCACCCAGAAAAGGCTGCATTATCTCTGTGTTTAGCTGGGTGGGTATTAGTACGTAGTCATGTGCCCAACTGCTGCCTCTGCTGTGGCTCAGCAATTTAGGGAGGCTGTTAGTGACCCCCAGCTGGTTCTGTAAAACTACAATTAACATGGACTGTCACAGGCCCAGACTGTGGAGGAAATGTGTCTCTCTTCTTCCCAAGGTCAGATTCCCTTCCAGTCCCCATGGTCACTGGCGACTGACATTCTTCTGGGTATCCATTGTCTTTTTGCCATGAAAAGCACCATTTGACCCACAGGCAGACTTGCATCTCTCCTCCTTGCAGAAATTTGTTTTCTGAGGGGTGTGACAGGAGACTGGCACCCTATTCAATCCTTTTGGGACCCTGCACAGGGGTAAGGAACACCAGTAGATTTTCTGTGCAGTTCTACAGAGGCAGGTTGTACCAAAGGAGACTCAGGGAGGGTTGGGCAAGACGTTCAACCTTCTTCACATCATCCTGTGAACCTGTCCTAGCTTTCCCCTCACTTCTCCTTATTGTTCAGCAGCTGGTTCAGAAGAAGCTGGTGAGAAGATTCCACTTCACAGAGGTCTTTGAACTTTAAAAAAAGAAATATCATTGAATTCTGTGATAACAAATAACACAGAACTGCATATTGCTAATGCTCTTCAATGGTTTGAGAGTGGCCAGAATGTTTTCTCATACCATTTTTAACCAGACAGCCTCTCTACAGCCTCTCACTGGGACGTACAAATTTCTGAACTGGACATAAAATCTGAATTTCTAGGTCCATAATAGTCTCCATTGTCCAGACATTATGATGGAAAGTGCATTCTTTCATTCTGCTTAAACATGCATGAATAACACCCAAACGATGTGTCATATATTAACCCATTTCAATGGAAACATTCTGACTTGTCCCCAGACCAACTAAACTTATCTGGAATGAACTCGTAAGTGATTTGCAACTTTTAATCACCTTGAGTGTCTATCATGACTTTGTGGAAGACTTGCCTTTTAATGCCTCCTATTGCCATCCCAGTTCCTCTCTCTGTGTCTGACCTACAGAGATCATTAAGACAAAACTGCTGGTGATGTGGCCCCTGCCTTTTTGTAAGGAATATCCTTCTTTCTACTAACTTTTTGCTT
This sequence comes from Drymodes brunneopygia, assembly GCA_013400955.1. Classification (NCBI taxonomy): domain Eukaryota; kingdom Metazoa; phylum Chordata; class Aves; order Passeriformes; family Petroicidae; genus Drymodes; species Drymodes brunneopygia. The sequence continues at coordinate 347,078 of VZTZ01049693.1, forward strand.
CTTCATCACAGAGAGAACCTTTAGAGCAGCCTAGGGAGCAAGGGAGTTTGTTTGGATAACAAACTGAAAACCCCTTTTTTTCAGTAGGTACTGCTGAAGTGGGAGCATTTTCACAGATCTTCAAGCTGAAAATGACAAGGAGCATGAAGGACAGATAGTCACTAAAAACATAGGAGAGTAAGAAAGGCAAGACTTTTGACATGGTTACTGAGAGGAAGCTCCCCAAAATGATGAGGAAATTATTGTCTTCCTAAACACCATCAAATTGCCCCAAGGGCAGATTCACCTTACATGGCTTAGACATCAGGATATAGGTGCCTGTGCTCATGCCAGTTATCCCAGCAAAACACAGTCTCTGGAAAGTCATTCACTTCATTTCAACACTGACCAGCCTTTGGACATCCTTATTTCCCTTTCCTGACTCTAAAGGGATCCATGGAAGACTTACTGTAGCACTGAGATGTCAGGAGAAGGCAGGCAAATCCTAACCCACAGCTCTGTACCATCACCTATAGGTAAAAGCTACAATGAAAATGCATTTGTGATTAACCACATATCCTTACAAGTTGTGAAATTCCATGCAATAGTTCCCTTATGAACCATAACACACACTTCCTGTCAGCTTAATGTTTTCTGTAAAGGTGCACAGCAACAATTGCTCCAGAAGAGCTCAGTGCTTTGGACCGAGTTACAGTTTCTAAGGGAATCATAACTTTGCCTTGATTTGAATGCAATTAAATTCTCTGCCACAATGCAGCATAATGACAAGAATATTTTTTCTTTACTTCCTCAGCTTGGAAGTTAAAAGGGAATAACACACATTGGTGCACAAGGAAATAGACCTTCAATTCCATACAGACAGCAATATTCTCAAGTTGGTGTGTTCTCCCTTCTGGATGAAAAGGGATGCAGGAAAACCCAGTTATATATTTCTTTTTAATGCCCACTTCCAGTGCATGAAAAGGAGGAAGTTGTGCCAGCACTTAGTGTGCCAGGACTCTTAGGCATGGCTTGTAGCTTTTCTTCTCAGCCCACTCTGGGCTTTAGGCTACTTATTGAATCCCTGTTTGCCTGCCTGAGATGTTGAGACCTGAGCCTTGATCAGATAAAAGCTGTGTACAGGTCTAAGTTTGCACATGGCACACAGTCCCTTGCTGTGATGCTGATAAATGCCCTGGGTAGAGGACAAGTGATGACTTCACCCATACCAGTTCTACTGCTCTAAGCCATCCTTCAACTAGTTATGGACTTAGAATGTTGTTTGTTGGTTTTTTGTTTGTTTGTTTGTGGGAGTTTTCTTTTGTGCATAAAATACATGAAAAAATTCCCAAATTCTTCATTACTGTTATAGTCACCAGTTTTTGCTTCATGTTCTTGCAGGCAGCGTTTTTATGGGCCCCTGAAAGACGGATTTGCATAAAATTTAACAGTGTTTATCTTCTGATGTAGGAAATACAGTTGAGATCTTATCACAACAAGTAAACTGCTGTTATTGTGTTCCAGCACTCTGCTAAGGAACCATGACATGGCCACTCTTACCTCCTGTCACACCCACCCAGCCTTTCCCCAAATCACCAGACAGCAAAGTGCAACATCCCTGTGTGAAGGATGGCTTCCCAGTAACCCTTCTCCTGGAGCCAACGCCTTAGCAGGTTCCCTTGAGGCATTTGCCACAGGAGCACATCCACATGGATGTGGTCTGTGATCAACAGCAGCCTGTAGATGTTGGTAGTGCAGAGCCCAAAGTAGTGCTGTACAGAGGGTCCCTGGTGGGGACAGCTTCTCTTTTTGTCACTTAAAACTCTAACTTAAAACTAGGCTTTAACTTAAAATTGAGTATATTCCTGAGAAAGCTGAGGAGTGGGAGCAGTTCTGTGCTTTGCAAACACCTGTGCCAGAGAAGAAACCACCAGTGAGCACTGTTCCTCCCAAATGGAGACGCTCTCCTTTCCCCAAGAGGAGGTAGAACAGCTCACACAAGTGTTCTCTGTATAATTTAGTGTCAGAATAAGCTGTGTTAAAGCATAAGAGGCTTAAAGAGAAATTCATGCAAGCCTGAGTGGCACTGAGAAACAAATGTGCAGCCTAAAAGAAAATGTTCTTGGCTTTCTTGGTGCTAACTCAGTAATGAGCATAACTCAGCCTGTGTTTTGGATCCAATTCCGCACCTTGAAAGCCAGAGGGACCTTCTGCTGGTGACCTGAACAGGACCACAGTACCCAATCCTCACTTGCCACTCCTTTCCTGGGTTTTCACACCATATATTGCCTGTTTAGAGAAGTGGCATAATAAAGGAGGAGGGGTTCTGGTGAACTGGACCTTCAGGCATACAAATAAAAGTCAATCTTGGGAGCTGGATTTGATGATCCTTGTGGGCCCCTTCCAGCTCAGGGTATTGCATGATTCTGTGATTCTGTGATCTTCACTGATTTATCTTGTAACAGCACAGGCACATGGCCTATGATTCCAGTCCCAGCACGAAGCATACTTCAGGCTAAAACCCCAGTGTACCAGCTTTGGCAGTATCTGTGCTGCATCCAAATGTTGAGCAGTTGACAATTAAAGTTCCTGCTTATTGTTTCCTCTCTCAGCCCTTGCCTGAAATTAACAGACAGTTTTGCTAAACTGTTAATCTGGAATTAGGACCCCAGGATTGGATGTTCTGCCATTGATCTTTTCTTCTTGTTTATACAGCTTCCAAAATGTGGGTGGTTTATTGGAGGGTTATCAACCTATTTTGTCTTATCTTCCCTAATAAAGAGAATAATTGAATCTGCAGAGTAAATAAACAGTGCACATAGAACTGGGATCAGTAAAGACTGCCCAAAAATCTCCAGGTGTATCTGTAGGTTTCTCCTACAGCTGGGCTTGCCTTGTGTCCCAGGGTTTTAATGTAGGCCCTGTTCTGTGGTGGTGAAGTTGTGAAACACAAAACTCTGGAGAATTATGCAGTGTTAAGTGATGCAGAATAATCTTTGACTCTTTTAAAATATTTCATTCTCCTTTTTGCCCTCTGAACAGGTGTAGTGCTGGGTCAGGTGAATGAGTGCAGTTCCTACTTCCAAGGGCATTATTTATTCTGAGATAATTATTTATTGGTTTAAATGCATTCTCTTCTATGCCCAGAATTTGCAATCCATGTTTTTCTTTATTGCAGATTACCATCCATTTCCATTTTAATAACAACAGTGAATGCAACAAGCAGGACCAGACTGTGCAAAACAAACATCCGCTAATTTGTCGTCTTTTAAATATGTAAAGCCAGTCTTTGATGTTAATACATGATTAAAAAGGAGCTGGGAAGTTCACACGTCTGTTCCCGTGTTGCTTGTCAAGCAGCAGAACAGCTCAAAGAGCAGCTTGTTGGTTTGCAGCATCAAACCTACCTCAACGACTCTGGCATCCTGTAAAAAAATTTTGGTACCTGACATCTTCAAATTTTATAGAACATGCAAAATCCATGGGAGGAAACTGCATCTGCAGGGCTCGTGCCTTTCTGTGCTCTTTCTTCTTTGCCCAGCAGCACCAGCAATGTGGTCCATGTGAGCCTGACTCTGATTCTCCAGCAGTCCTTGGGGATGGAGGAATGGCTTCATCACCCTGGCAGTCAGAGTCCATGCCCAATGACCGTATTTTCCTACCCTGGTGATTATGTTTACAAAAATCTGTGAATATCAGCACAGTTAGGAAATAGTTCAATGCTCTGGGATGACAATCCTTAAAGGGAAAATGAATTTGTCATTGTGGGGTTTACTTTAGCCAGGATCGAGGTTATAACAATTAATCAAAGTCCTTAAACTGTTCCTGGCAGCAGCTTTTAGTTTTTCTTCTGAACTCCTGTTAACTGGGAAAAATGTGCAGCAATTTCACTTATTCTTCTGTAAGGTGGGCTCTCATTTCTCCCATTTCTGAAGGGAAGAGCTTCACTGAAGTATCAGGAAACCATCAGTGCCTTTCAGAAAATAAAACAGGATAACTTAGGCATTTTTAACAGTTTCCAGCTTGCAACATAGACAGTTGTGCTGATAGCAGCTACCTGATCCAAATAATGGTCTATTTTTTACCCATAACAAGGAGGACACAGGTACAATACATACACTTTTGGCATAGACAAGTGAACTGCATTCCCATTTTTAGGGGAAGACAGACAGATCCTGATTAGCATTGCTGTATTGATATAACTGAGGCAACATGTGAGGCATGCACACACTGATTACACTGCAGTATTGTGATGAAAGCCAATTTTCCCCCCATAAATAGGCCAAATTGGTGTTTCTAAACCAGTGTTTTACCTGCTATCTTAAGAGGCTTGTTCTTTTCTTGTGGCACAGAGGCAGAGCTGCTGTCAAAGGAAGACAAGCAGGTACAAGCCACTGACTTTCCATACTCAATTATATCCTCATCCTTCCTCTTTCCAAGAGTTTTGAGGGGTTTATTATAACAAAAATAACGATAATTCTGTCTTTGCAAATATTTGTCTCTGGCTGCTTTTTGTCCATGACTCTCCCAGATCCAAGTTGATTCATTCCCACAGCAGCAGGAGAACTGAAGCAGGAAATCCAATTTGGATTTGCTTTCAGGATGAAATTTGTCCTCTTCTTGCAGGAACAACCCCCAGCACTTGGTTTTGATATTACACCCATAATTTATTCTTGAGTTAATAAACTAATACCTGGTTTGAGCATCACTACAGAGGGACAGAGCACCAGGCACAGTTGTTGGGAGCTACTCTTAGTACCAAATATGTCCTAGATATCAGAAATTGTTTACACTGTTTATAATTTTTCAGCTTCTAAAAATAACTCTTCAGTATGCACTGTCTCATCTCAGAAATGAGTAAAACAAACACCAGAAATCAGGGAAATAACTATTTTCTGCTTTTAGACCTTTTGTTGACTACACGAGAGTGACAGACAAAGACTCCATCAACAAATTTGTGCATAAGGAAATGGATTTTCATGTAAATAATTATTATGAATGTTAACTAGCCACACACATAAGGAAAACATCAGGTAGGTTTGTTTGTGGAGGCTAAACAAAATATGTGTGCTTCATGCTTTTCTTTTATGGTCATTTTTATTGGAAGCACAGTTTATAGAGGCATGGCAATCATATATGTTTCACTGTAAAAGCACCACATTTCTTTGGAAACAGTTATCAGGCTCTCTGAAGAAAAACAAAGTTGGCCAAACTTCACAGTTATCAACGTAGAGTTGAAAATATTCCCTCTTCTGGAATGTCTTGATGTTATTTATGTGCACCTTTCTGGTAGTGATTTCCAGTGCAGCAAAAAGTAATTCATTGCTGTAAAGTTGAAGGTGGAAATTACTTCAAATAGGATCTTGCCAAGGATTTGGTAAATGTTATTTATTTCAACATTTTGATCATGGTGAAGCAAAAATGTCCTTAGATGAAAACTTACCTGCTTGGATTATTGGATGATACTAAAACTGTAAGTGATAAAAAGGATGTAGGCTTGCTGGAGTCTTCCTAGTTCACATGGTAGCATTTTCTGGCAGGAACAGTCTGAGATAGCTTTTATAACTCAATCTTCAAAGAGGCCTCACCTCCATCCTCAGCTTTTCAGTTATTTTTCATGAAAAACTCTGCTTCTGCAAATGGAAAAATACGAGTTTCCAGTGAAAATTTGGGTGCATGGTGCCCTAGAGCTGATTTGCATTGCATTCCTGGGAAAGCAACTTCCATGCTAAGGAAGAGAAGCATACTGCTGTCCCCCTGCTGAGTGGGACGTGGACACCAAAGGCACAGGAGGCTGTGTTTGAGATCCACATAAATATCTCAAAGGCAGGTGCCAAGAAGATGGTGCCAGACTCCTTTTGGTGGTGCCCAGTGACAGGACGAGGGGCAATGGATAAAAACTAAAACACAAGAAGTTTAGCAACATGAAACCACGGAATATCCAGAGTTGGAAGGACCTACATGGTCATCAAGTCCAGCTGCTGGCCCTGTACAGACACCCCAGCAATCCCACCCTGTGCATCCCTGAGAGCATTGTCCAAACACTCCTGGAGCTCTGGCAGCCTCGGGGCTGTGCCCATTCCCTGGGGAGCCTGGGCAGTGCCCAGCATCCTCTGGGGGAAGAACCTTTCCCTGACCTCCAGCCTGACCCTCTCTGGCCCAGCTAGAGCCATTCCCTGGGTCCTGTCCCTGGGCACAGAGAGCAGAGTTTGGAGCTATCCCTCCACTTCCATGGGGAAGAACTTCTTTCCATGGAGGGTGACAGAGCCCTGGAACAGCTGCCCAGGGAGGGTGTGGAGTCTCCAACTGTGAAATATCCCAAATCCACCTGTGCCACCTGCTCCGGGTGACCCTGCCTTGGTGAGGGGTTGGACTGGATCATCTCCAGAAGTCCCTCCTAACCCCACCGATTCCATGATTCTGTATTTGTGCATGTGTGACCTCACCGGGCACCTTGTGCCTCCCCGCTCAGAGCCCCTGCCCTGCGACACCGGGGGTCCGTGTGCGGGATGAGCGGTGCGGGCACCCCCGGAGCCCGTGTGTGCGGGATGAGCGGTGCGGGCACCCCCGGAGCCCG
>VZTZ01049693.1:353662-385595 GCA_013400955.1 Drymodes brunneopygia
CCCGGCCCGGCAGCGCCGGGGCCATCGGGCCCGGGGGGGCTCGGCTGCGGCTCCGCCACCGGGGCGGGAGCGAACCCTGCGAGCCGCTCTCTGGCGGGTTTTATATGTATAGCCGTATGTCGATATCTGCATCTGTTATTCGGTGTTCTTTCTCGATATTCGGCAGCGGCGTATTGCAACACCCACCGCTCGTGCGCCGGGCGGCACTTACACCATCACCGAGTTAACTGTAGATGTCAGACTGTGCTTGCTCTGGGGTGATGTCAGATTGGTCATAACGCGCAGAAATGGGAATTCAGTGCGGGCAGAGCGTGATGGAGACGGCACAGACCCAGCTGGCGCAGACAGACCCCGCCGAGCCGCGCTGTTCCCCGGTGCAGGGCCTGCTGCGGGGGCAGTGCCCCGGCGCGGGCGGAGCGTGGGGGCACTGCGATAATTAGCAATTATTTGTGGGTAGCTGCGGACTCGGAGGAGTAGATATTTATGCCTGGAGCAGAGATACTTGGCTGGTTTTGCCTTACAAAGGTACTCAGGCGTGTTTTGGTTAAGAGAGTCGGCTGATGCTTGTCTTGTCTGCCAGTTGTGCCATAAGGCAACCTCCTCGGGTATCATCAGTCCAGAGGAGTTCTGTTGTGTGCTGTGGAAAGCTGGCTGTGATCAATAGGCTGTGTCATGTTAGCTCCTGATAGCGCCTCTTGATTTCTTCCAAGCTGATCATGGACCAGTGAACTAAAGCTGAGAGGTGCTGAAACATGTCCCTCACCTCATTCAGTTCCCCATTTGCCTGCCCTTCACTTTCCCTATGCCCTGGTTGGTTGGATTTCATTGGAAAAATTCTGGTTCTGAGCCTGTTCAAGGAAATCCATGTGTTTTGATTTTGCTTGTCTCACTTGCTGCTTAATAATAACTGTGAGGCTGAAGATCCCCGTGCCCAGGGGCTGGGGGTATTTGCCCTTCCGTACAAGTGAATTTAACTGATACTGCTTGGTGCTGTTTAACCTTGTATTATCTTAGGCGTCGTATGGTGAGGCAGCTTGATTTGTTTAAGGCTTTGTGATGATGCAATACAATAATAATTATAAATCTTCTCATTGTCTGAAGAATCTTTAAATACTACTCTGTCTTGGGAGGTACTTCATGTGTGTTTATTCCCAAGAGGCGTGGGTATGGATGAGCAGGGTTTGATATTAATCATCTTCATTTTGGGGTGGGAGGGTGGGAGCAATTTTGCACAGGTGCTTTAAGTTGTAATTTATGGGTGTGATGTCATGTGCTAGATAAGCTTTCTTAGGATCTGCCATGTAAATTATGGCCTTTGTTTATATACGTGCAATTACATGTTTTGAAAATCCACGCTGTACAGTTTGCTGGCGAGCCTGCACCAGAGCTGTGAATGAGATCCAGCAGAATGTGCTTCATTTGCGCAGTGGATCTCAGTGGTTGAAAACATTTTGCTTTGCCTTGTGCTCGCAGCCTGCTCCAGGTGCAAATGTGCTCAGTGGCACCCGCACGCTGCGATGCGTGCGGTGGGTGGCTGTGAAAGCAGTGGCCAGGTGCTTTGTTTATTTTCTTCTTTCTCTGTGATCTGGTTTGTTCCATTTTTTAGAAGAAGCGGGATGCTGAAATGACTGATTTCAACTAATGTGTGCCGGAGAGAGCAGCTCGGTTATTTCAGGCTGCTGTGGTTTGTTATGCAATCAGATTAACAAAGGTTGAAATGATCATTCAGCTTTGGGTAAACATGATCTATAGAGCAGCGTGGATTAGGGCAGCTGTTTACATTGGGCAGATCTGCTGCAGTCGGCGTGTTGCAAATACTGGATGGAAACACAATGAGTGGACACAGTAATGTACTAAATAAATTTTTAGCAATCTCTTTGGGATTATGATGTACTTACTATCGATTGTCTGTGCTCCAGGAGCTTCTGCAGTGCCTTAGGTGCTGCCTGCATGCATGGGCAAACTTACTTTCAACTTCATTTAGTTGACAGTCCAAGGCCTCGTGGAACATCTTTGTGCACAGCCTGGTGGAGCCTGGGGTGCTGTGCGAGCTCTGGGCTATCGCAGTCCAGGGGTTGGGTCGAGCAAGATGACACTTGATATTAATCATCTTCATTTTGGGGTGGGAGGGTGGGAGCAATTTTGCACAGGTGCTTAAAGTTGTAATTTATGGGTTAATTAACACTCAACTGGAAGCTTCCTAAATGAAACAAAAATAATTACCATTCCAGCCATGTTTGGGCTGGCAGCCCCTCAACTCGTCCATTATTAGTTGGCCATTTCTTGTTGTTTTGGTGGAGGCAGCGTTGCTGTAGGAGAGGTTTTCAGGGCTTATCTCCCTGAATCTGCTCAGCGAGGAGGCAATGATGCACAGGCATCACCGCTGTGCCAGAGGTGAGACCCCGCTGGGAGAGACAGGAGCTGAGAGGGGAAGGGACAAGCTGGGATATGGGGGAAGTATCTGGAGTGTGGGGAGGAGAGGGAGGTGTTGGTCAGCATGGACCTCTCCGTGTGTGTGTGTGTGTGTGTGCAGTGCCTCCCTGGGACCCCCGTCTGCAGCTGAACTGTGGTGTGCTCAACTGGGCTCTGCTGCTCTAGGAGTGCGTCTTGCTGTGAAAATACAGGATGTGATGGCAACGAGTGTTTGGGGGAAAGGAGAAATAACCAACTCCTGCAGTTGGTTTTCCAGGGGCCTTTGTGTTGGTGTGGAGCCTGAGCCTTCCGAACTTCCTCTCATTCAGGGAAAGGTAAGGGACCCTCGAGGATGCTGCTTTTCCATCTTCTAGCAGGAGATGGAACAGGACTGCATTTTGAACACATGTTCAAAAATACTCTGGAAAGAGTTTATTAATATTGTTGTTATTTATTTCCTTGCTAGCTGTGTTTAATTCAGTATAAGGATACATGTAATTGCAAAGGGACTTCACAGGCACTTGCAAATGTCTATCACTGTGCTAGTGGCTGCTCTGTGTGCTGTATAACATTTGTGATAAATGTACACAAGCACATTTTGGGTGCACTGGAATCTAAAGACGTATTTTGGGGAATAGGTAACATTATTAAGGCTGTGTTGTAGGATGTTCAGAGGCGGAAGTGTGGAATGTGATATGCAATCAGTCATGTTAAGACTGTTTCTTTTAGTGGTATGAGTTTACTTCAGCTCTGATTTATTAACAGGTTGGTGTCTTGTCATCCTCAATATTGTGAATGAAGTAAGAGCAGTTATTCTGTGTCTGACTAGAGGTCTGTCTAGCTCAGTAGCTCTTTTGATGGGACCACTCCCAGGTGCCTAGAAAAACTGGAACAGTGAAGTTCACTGCCTGGTAAACCCTTGTAGCAGTCACTACCCTAGGAGACCTTTGGGCTGGCAGTTCCAGGGAGGGTTGTGTGTTTAACAGCTGCTGATGGATTGTCTTCTCTAAAAATTGTCTTAATTAGTTTTGTAAAACTTCATGATATTAGTGTTCACAACCTCCTGTGCTGGTGAACTGGAATAATTGTCCAGTCTGAAAAGGATGTTTTTTTCATTTTGCAGTTTGACTTTTGAAGTGCTTGTGATTTTATCTGATTTCTGGAAGAATATATTTCTTTTTAGATTTTCACACAGAAATGAACTATGTGTGGGGATGCTGAGTGGTCTTAGAAGGTACGTGGAGATAACTGCTTTATATTTGCAGTCAGGTATAATCCCAGCCCTGTTTACAGTCACCTTTCATGCACAGGTACCATTATGGCCATCATATTTAGGTGACTGCATGCAAAAAAATGTTCAAATACAAGAAGTAATTTCTGCAGCTGTGCATCCTGGAAATAGGTTGGGGTAAGTCTTGATTCAGAAACGCTCAGATGACAGAGGAGTACCTGCAAGCCAGGGAGCAACGTCAGCAACGTTGTTGGAAGATTTACCAAAGTAAATCTTTGTAAGGGATCTGGTGCAACATTTTAGGGGATGTGTAAGAATGTGGAGAAGAGAATTTAAAAGTTGTATTAAAGAGCTTGAAGTTAAGTAATATAGAGTCCAGTAAGTGCCACATGATGCAGAAAAAGCAGTGACTCAGTCCCTGAACTGTTCTATAGGTTGGCTTCCACCACGCCATCCTTGACCATTTCAGGAATAGATGGGTGGTAACGAAGTTGTGGTTTAAATTCTGCTTTTTCTTTGTGTGGCAGGGAAGCAGGATCCTTTGACTGTGAATTGCCCTGCAGGATTTGCTTTTGTGCTGGTGATTCAGGAGTCTGGTTTACAGGAGCTCTCTGGGTCATGGACTTCTGGATACTGGTGGTGAAGTTGTGTTTGGTTTATTACAAGAAGCTCTACAAAGGTTGGTAATTTATTATTAGAGTCATACAATCAAAGAGTATCCTGAGCTGGAAGGGACCCATCAGAATCATTGAGCCAGCCCCTGTCCCTGCACAGGACACCCTACCAATCCCACCCTGTGCATCCCTGAAAGCATTGTCCAAACACTCCTGGAGCTTTGGCAGCCTTGGGGCTGTACCCATTCCCTGAGGAGCCTGGGCAGTGCCCTTATTGGGTGCCTTTTGAAGTCCTGTTGATTAAAAATGGGTAGAATTTTCATGTTTTTAAAGCATCTTGTCATTTCTGCTACTATTCCATCCTTAAGCCTATAAACTTATGATTAAAGTGGGTGGAATTTCAGCCTGATGGTTTATGGGTGGGATAATAGTAGAGACTGACCAGACAAACATTCTGTTTTAAAAATAGAGAGGCTTACATAATGATGCCATACACAACAGTATATGCATATGGATAAGATCTCTGTAACAGTGTTAATCCAACAGCATCCCTAGCCTGCATGTCTGCTGCTGCTTGCTTCAAAGGAAGGTAATTTTGGAGTGAAGAGATGCCAGTGCCAAGTGATTTAACTGGAGTATTGATCCAATCCTGAGCAGACTTTAGGCAGGGGTATGGGTAAGAAGTTTGGAGAAACAGGTTTTTAAACAATTGGGAGCTCCTAATTTGTTATCTGAGTAAGAGAAAGCCATTCTTCTGTCTCTTTGTATTTTGAGTTGTTTACAGAGATTCGTGTCTTAATGTGTGGCATGTGCTTAGGAAATCTGAGGCCCCATTTTGGAGAATATAAAAGACAAACCAGTGAACATGTCCGAAGGAACTGGGATGGATTAGAAGCTTCCCTCTTGCTGTGAAAGTGGCTTTAGTTTCTTTTCCTTCTGTCTGTATCTCCAAGAGAAAAACACAGACTTTATCTGTCAGGTTTGGAAAAAGATAAAGAGCAAGTTCACTTGAAAAATGTATTTAATAGGGAAAATTTCCCAGGATCTATATATACAGGTGGGTATTTTCCCAAAAGTATGTTAGGTGTTGAGGCCATAAAAATGTTGCTGCTAACCAAAATTCTAGCCCTGAATGTATCTATAAATACCGTAGACGCACCCCTTTGGCTCTGTGAAATTATATGTAGCTGGAATCATTTCATACATCAGGACATAAAAGGACCTTGGTGAACTTGTGCTTTTATAATAAACAAGGAGAAGTTTATCTAGGTTGCCCAGTTCATTCACACAAAGACAGCTCTTTACTCAGGGAGGGGGAGGGACTTACCTCTTAGGCTTTCCCCCTTAGGATTTTTATCTCATCCTGTCCCAAGATTTTATTAATACAAGAAAGCAAAACAACTTTAATGTTCATGCATTTAGGCAAACAGAGCTCTGCGTTTTGGAGTCGTGGCTAATTAGATTTGTGGAGCCTGTGCAATTTTGGATATTGGGCAGGGAGGTTGTTTTTGCAGGAAGACACAGAGGAAGGAACACATAGCTTGTATTCCCTTTTTTATGGTGGCAGCAGCATTTTCTATGCCCTGTGCAGGTTCATGACATTGATGTGCTGTTCGTGGGGAAGCAGGCTTGTTGAAGTTCACCTTTGTGTTTGGAGAATTCCTTTTAAATTGCTATTCAGTAAAGCTCTGAGTGTCAGATATTTGCGCTTCTCCAGTGGAAAACAGTCTGAGGGAAGAATTGGCTTGTAAACCAAAACAAATGCTGTCTTTCTAAGGGCTGTAAGCCCATTTTTGCTTCAACTTTGAGGGATGACTAAGATGTTTCTCTGTTCTGGCAATATCCACTTTGGATCCTGCTGCTTAATTTCATCTACAGGGCTGCATCTTGAAGGGAGCACAGCTGATGTGCATTGCACGGTCAGACTGCAATCTTTTGTTACCGATGGATGTGGATGTGCCCAGCTGCAGGGCGTTCTCTGAGCTGGGGTGTTCCAGGCTGTGGTTTGGGCTGCTGAGCATGGCCAGCCATGTGATGCTGAAGGACAGGCTGCTGCTGCTCCTCTCCTCCCAGCGCAGCCGTGCCTCTTACGTGCGTGCAGTAGCTGTGGTCTGGTGGATGCCCAGAGGCTCAGCTTTCCCTGCCGAGCCTTTATTCTTGCAGGAATCTGAAACAGCAGAGCTGAAGCTGCTGAATAAGCCAGACTGAATCCAGGGGAGCAGATCTGGCTCTCCCTTCATCCGCCACAGAAATGTGGAGAGGAGAAACTCCTGCGAGTACTTCAGGGAATTGTTTGATTAGTGGTTAAAAGGAAAGCCAGCCAGGATTTTCTAATCCCATCTCTATTCTTTTTACCACTCAGAGGTTTTATGGATCTAATTGTTTTTTCTTATGATTTATGTTTTTAGATTACTCCCTAGTTTTCAGGTGTGGGAGTCTATCAGCCAGGGCTGTTGAAATTAAAATGAAAATCTCATGACGAACAAGCTCCTGAGATGATCTCTGCTTAATAGTTAGAGGGAGCTGTATTCTTTCTGCTTCCGTCATGTTGGATAAGGTGTATCTTTGAGATTAAAAAGTCCTGATGCTCATGGGAGGAGGGGAGTGCTTCTTTCTTTTGTCTCCAGCATTGCAGCAGAGGTGCTAATTAAGCACCGAACAAATTGGGTTTGGGCAAGTTTGCCTTTGCTATGGAAGTGAAAATATTTTGTTTTGGAGAGCTGCACAAATTACACCCACGGGCGTTCATGCAGGGATAAATCAGCCCCTGGCTGCCCCACATGTTCCTGCTTCAGTCTGCAGGAATATGCCCAAGAAGCTCTGGGAATGGCAGGAGTCAGTGAGCGTGTTCTGGAGCAGATTGTGTACGGGCACAGCCCTGAGCAAAGACGTCACAGTGAGGAGTGACTGTGATCCCAGCACAGAGGGGCTCTGTCAGAGCGACAGGCATGTCGGGGTGAGCAGCTCGGAATGTGGGGCTGCTCTGCTCTTCTTCCCCAGCACAGGGCTCTGGGCTGGGTTTTCCTCTAACTACCATTCTGCATCTTTGGCATTTTGGCAAGAGGGGGATTTTCTGAAAAATCAAACCTTAAAACATGGAATAAGAGACTTCAGGCTTACTAACAGCGTTTAGGAGAACAATAAATGTTCAGCCTTGTGAAGCTGTGTTTGGTTGTACATTTATTTGGGGATTTTTTACAAGCATAATGGAAAATTATGCACTTGGCTCTTCTCAGAGTTGCCATGGGATTCAGGGGACTGAATTTCCCTAAGACTATGAAAATCCTGGGCTTTGCCATGTAATTTTTGTTTGCCTTTACACTTCTGTGCTAGTCTCTGAGCCTTCTTTCATCCACAGCAAATGCTTGGGTGCTGCGACAGAAATAGTTTAAAAGCCAATGATTTGACAGAAAAAGAGCTGGAGCTTCTTAGATGTCTGGGGACTGGATGAAGTAGGATTAATCTGGCATTAAGGCAGAAATTTGTGAGAGAAGCTCAGTCAAGTGACTGGCTGGAGAGAGGGAGGGATTCATGAAGTCAAAGTCACTTCTTCAGCCAAAGGGGGATCAGGCTGACATATTTCTGACAGGGTGTTTTGCCTGGCCTCTCCCACAGACTTTGGGTAGCTGTCACATATGTCCTCTGCAATTACTTGGCATTCTGAGAGATCATGCCTTAAAAAAAGACTCTCAGAGTGAGCAGCTTTCCAGAAGGTCATTGGAAATTTAATGCTACAGTGTAATGAAGTTTGTTTGTGAGTTACCTGTAACGCAAATAACAGTGCTGACAAGTTGCTTTTCAATTATTAATTCTTGTACAGTAAGTTGTTGACCATTAAGATGGGTTGTCTATGCAAAGTGGTTCCATAAAATGCAAATTATTAGCTTGTATGTGGGTCAGAAAACATTGCATACTCGGTGTAACTCTTATAGTTAAATAGACTCCTTTGCTAAGCAAATAATTTAAGCACTGGTTATTCTCAGCATTGTCAAAAACATACATGAGTTCTTGCTGAGTGTAAATAAAAGGGTTTCAGCTTTGAATGATGACTTCAGGATTTGGCTTAAAAGCTATTTTTGGGCCCTGGGCACAGCCCGAAGCCGGGGGATGTATGTGGCTCTGCTCCTGGAATGGCGTCAAGATGGAGGATGACTAAGTCACCCCTGCAACTTCCTTGTTGTTCCAGAAAGGTGGTGATTTCTTGCAGCTCTGTGTCAGCAGTAAATCGCCGTCCACCCGCGCTGATTCAGCCGCCCAACTTAGCTGGGAGTTAGGGATGTGCCCCGGGTCCCTCCCGGCTCCTTCCCACCCAGCAGCTGCTGAGGGTGGAAACGGGGCCATCGCCCTTCCTGCCCCGAGCCCGAGCGCTGGCCGGGCCGGGAATCCTGTCCTGGTGTGTACATGGGATTATTGGGATGGTGTTCCTGCTGAGTCAGGGGAGATTGGCTGGGGAAAGCCTCAGGGCTCTGGGCCTCTGAAGGTGCTGAGGTTGAAGTGATAGCAAATGTGGCAGAATCAGCACGTAGTGATGTTGCTGCTCGGTGAAAAGTTGGTCCAAACCCTTCCAGGCCCTGCCCTGGCTTTCCTCTGTAGGCAGAACAGGTTGGGCTGCAGCACAGGACTAGGGAGACTACACAGAACAAGGGGGAGTTCACTGAAGATATTCATTAAGTGTAATGTGTCGAGGGCTCCTGTTTTTCTGGGGTTTACAATGCCTTCAGTGCATGAGGACGGTTTTCTTTCCTCCTGTTGTCATGAGTAAGGCAAGTAGTTGTTTTACTGCTGCCTTTCCCCTCCTGCCTGCCCTCCAAAAGAAAGCCCAAGGTGCAAACCCCCACCAGTCTAAAGACCTGATTTTGAAATACAGCACTTCATTTCAGGTACAGGAATGATCTGGCTGTGATTGAGACTGATGGCAATGCCTCCTCTGTTCTGTTCCACCCTGCCCTCTGAAGAGCTCCTGGTATCCTGGGAAAGCATGTGAAGAACCCACTTGCTCGGTCTTACTGTCACAGCCCTTATCTCTTTAGTGGAGAGTAAATAACCAGGATAATTGTTGTGTTCCTGTATGTTTTGTGCCCTAAGCCAAATGCAGAAGAAACCCCTCTTTTCTGGGGCATTTTTGCATCATCCTGTGCTTTGAAAGGGCCCAGACAGGCTGTTGTTGGCCATAATCAGCCTCAGCTGCTTCCCAAGGCATCGTCTCACCAAGCAGGATGCAAGTTTTGATGCAGAGGTGGGAGGGAAGATCCCAGTTGAATTAACCATGCCATGAGGATTAGGAAATTATCCCCCCAAATCTGTGGGCTTTCCTAGTGTGTGGGGTCAGCCCTGCTTTTGATCTTGGTTGTGACTGAATGTCCTCAGGAATAAAAACTGCACGTAAGAGTGGAGGCAGCCCTGAAGACTTCTGGATTTCTGTTTCATGGTTGCTACTTGGTGAATGGCACTGTCGTTTCCTGATGGATTCTTCTAATGGGTAAATTGGTGACCTCTCTGCTTCTTTAAGTGTTCAATTTCCCATTCTTCTTTTCCTTGTCTATAATTTTCCATTCCTTACCTGCTGCCATCTCCCCTAACATGTCATGAACATGCCTGAATTTTTGTGTTTAAATGGTTTTATTGCTTTCAAAATACTGAGTGTGACTGGGTGTAAAAATGAAAGTAGCATGTGAGCTTCAGCCTGCTGCTTCAGTGCTGATGAAATCAAACTCTGTGAGTTAGCATCCAAATCTATAAGGTTTTTTCCAAGTGCAGACTAAGCTGAGGTGCTGACTGTGGGAATGCTGATCAAGGCTGAGGGGGAAAAACCCCAGCACTGGAGGAGCACAGGACCCTTTCTGTATCATCAGACTGCAGGACTGGTTTTGGGACTTGATTTAAATGTCAAAGGAGTGATGGAAAGCAGAAGATGGTAGTGACTTTGGCCCTTAAGGCAGAGTATGCATGTTGGTGGTAGGGGTTGGAAGTTCCTTGTCCTTACCAGGTTGAGTAGGTTGAAGGAGTTGAGGTGCTCTAGGACCAAGTTTAAAACTGATGGACATTACAGTGGGCTCAGGGGCAGTGCCTTAGACCTTCAGTTGTTTGTACTTACCTGGAAACATAGGAGTGCTATGTGCATCCGTCTGTGGCAGTTCCCCTGGTTTCTCTCCTGTTTGCTGCTTTGTTTTAAGGAATACTGGGGAAAAAAGTGTACACTGGTAAAATGTCTTCAAAGCCTGTGATGAGGAGGAGAAAATGTATGTACTTCCAGATATTGCTGGAATAGGAGAAAAATTACATGGGGTAGGGAATGGTGCACTGGGATGGGAGTTGGGAGACCACAGCTCTTTTTCCCTGGGGTCTGTGGAGCTGCTGTGGTGGGAATTGCCCATCCAGACTCTCTGCTGCCACAGCAGTGTCTTTGTGGTAAGACTCTGAGCTTGTTCTGTGCTTTGCTATCACAAAAATAAAAGCTGGTTCTTTTTCTCATCTTTGAAGAAGGTTTTTTTAGGTTTTGTTTGACTTTTATGTGTTTGTTTGTTTGCTTGTTTTTTGGTTTATTTTGTTTGGTGGTTGGTTTTTTTTTTATCCAGAGTGAAATCTGGATTATTTTTCAAAATCCTTTGATCAACTTGAGCCTCAGTAGCTTAATTCTGTTCTCATAACAGATTTGCTTGTCAAATACTATTTTTAAGTTCAGAATTATGACAGAGTATTTCCCCTTGCTGTCTATGACAAGGACTAATGCTCAGGAGTGCAGTCCTGGGGCTCGGGTGTGTGTCCCTATTTCCTGATGTTTTTCGAAGCTTCACCCACCTCCGCAGGGCGAAGGCAGTGCTGATGGACTGCAGGCTTGTATTGCTAATAACTGTAAACAACAATCCTGACTCATTGGCCATGGAAGACAGAAGTACAGTCAAATATTGTGGCTATGTTAATGTGTTTACAAATAGGAAAATTTATGTAAATATCATTGCAGATGAGGTTAAGCACATGTCTCTCAGGTTGCTCTCTTCAGAAGGTGTATGGCTCCCCTGCACATCTGGCATTTGGTTGTCCCCCAACTTCAGCTCCCCAGCACCTTTCTACAGTTCCTACCTACCTCATACTGGAGTCTTTAGGTACCTTGGGCTTAGCATGTGTTAAAAATTAATGTCTAGGAAGAAGTTCAGAGTAATGGTTGCCACCATGATGCCCAGCAAAGGAGGTGTTCACAGATGTTCGTAGCATGGCCCAGGTTGGAAGGCCCCGTGAAGGGGGCAACACCACACAGCACAGAATGAATGATATTCCAGCCCCTGGAATGGCAGGGACACCTTTCACTAGGCGAGGTTGCTCCAAGCCTCATCCAGCCTGGCCTTGGATATTTCATGTTGGCTTTCATTTTGGGGTAAAGGCAGAGCCTGAGCTTGTGTCTGGGTTGTCACCATCCACAGCTGGTGTCATTAACCAGAAAAATGACATGGAGAGTGGGAGTATAATGTTCATAAATGTTATAAACAAGGAGGTGGCAAGGTGGAGGGCTGAGATGGAATGTGAAGAACTAAACAGGTGATGACACAAGGCTGGGAATGTGAGCAGGAGAAACTGAGGCATGGCCTAGCAAAACCAAAAGGAGGCACTTGGAAAGGAAATTGTGTAAGGGCAGGCTTGTGCTTTGCGTTGCTGTCTCAAGGTGTGTGGTTGGGGGCAGAAATGATCAAGTGCTTCTTTCTCCTGTCCTTCATACGGTGTGTGTTATGAATAAAACCTTTCTGAGTGAGTACTCAGGGCCAGAGCTGATTTCTGTAGGCTGCCATGGCTTTGTGTTGCTTTTCCTCTCTTCTAATGGGTGACATACAGTTGGGCTGGATCCAGACAGAAGATTTGTCACTTGAATCATGCTGAACAGCACCACCAGGGCAAGGCAGAAGAGGAAAGATTCAGAGTTTTTCTTCAATTCTGAAAAATTTCAGCCAAAAAGCTTCTAAATATTCCAGTTGTGAACTGCAGTGATTCTGCTTAATGTGCTTTACTGATCTTCCTGTCATCTCTTATGGGAGAAATGTTAATATTCCACTTGGGAGCAGTATTTCTTTTGATCTCTGGCTGCACCCCTTGTTTGTTCCATAAACCTTCTCTCTTTCTACCACAAACCACTTAGATAACTGGTGTTACAGGAAAATAATCACTACTTGTGTTAATTCACTGATTCTCAATAGTGCTGGTTTGTGTTCTGGGATTTGATTGCAGGACAGACAAGTAGATAAGTAAGTAAAAGGCAAAGCAACAGTACCAAGAAAAAAAAAGGAACTGTATTTGATTAAAATCCATTTTAGAATGGCACCTTAGTTGTGTTTAATCAAGTGTGTGTTTTTGGGGGAGAACTGAGGGTGTGAGTGAAGTTTAATGGATGAGCCTTCACTTGTTAAACTTGGGATGGGGCTTGATGGAAGAAATCAGTCTTGTTGTGGCATGGATGCACTGTTGGGAAAGAGGGAGCACTGGCTGTGGGAATACAGTGGTCTGTGATTCCAGTGGCTTTGGCTGGTTAAAGGCTCTGCTCTGTAGATGGAGGCTTGTTGGTATTTCTGTTTTATGTCCCCACCCGTGCTGTGTGATGTTGCAGTGACCTGCAAAAGCCAGAGCAGCATGAATTTTCACTCCGTTTCGTGTTGCCGCTTGTGCTGGCACACGGGATGTTTGACAGGAGAGGTCCTGGCAGGACACCAAGGAACAGGAGCTGTCTTGTCAGCAGAGGTAATGGAGGGAAGGCACAGAGCTGGTGCAGCAGGGCCTCATGTCCTGGACAGAGAGCTCCTGTGCTGGTTTGGGGCAGGGAAGCTCATGTGTGTGGTATCTGCAAAGTCTTAGGCAAGATAAAGTTGTTCGGGGGGGGGGGGGGGGGGGGGGTGTTTTTTTTTTTTTTNGGGTGTCGGGTCTTCTTTATTGCTTTAAAATTTTAAGGCATTTCTGAAAAACTCTTAAGAAATACCTTGGTTAATTTTGCTTCCAAGTCAAAAGGATGTTCTTATGGGGTTTCCTCTCACCACCACTAGCACCATTTCCCACTTCCTCTTCTTGAATTTCCCCTCACCACATTACCAGTTGTGTTACGTTGGCAGAAGGAAACCCCAGATGAGATCAGGTGTAGTTCTGGGAAGTGCAGGCATGCCTTTCAGCAAGGAGACTGGCTTTCCAAAGCTCACAAGTGGGGAAGAGGGAAGGAACAAGGAAATGGGCAGGAGAGCCCAACATGTTTACCTGCTGTGTTGCACTTCTATGACTTCAGTTACTCTTTGAAGAGAAAAGAGTTGCCCCTGTACTTGGGTTGGGGTAGGAGGGAGTGTTACTACATGGTGGTTTCTGTATTCCTACACCATTTCCCATGTATCTGCTTTTGGTTTCTCTTGGGTGCAGGATGAAGTGGACTTCATGGACTGGATGTAGTTGTTTGGAATAACTGCATTGTCAGTTCATCTTTAAAGTCTTGGGTGGGCTTGTGGGGTCTGTGTAGGATGGTTGGGGGGATTGGGGGGTTCCACAGAAGGCTTCCTAAAGAAGGAATTGCTTCTTTCTTTGTTTCTGTACATCCCCAGCTGAGTTTTTGGGATAACGACAGTTTGGGAAAGCAAAGGAGTGTAATGAAAGTTTGCTGTCAATTTGAAAATGATAAGGGCCTGTTTCTTCCACGGATATAAGAGCAGAGGGATGGAAAGGTGGAGCTTTCTTTTGCCTCTGCTATGCTACTTGTCCTTTGCTTTCCTGTCTGTGAAATGGTGTAAAAATGCCAACCTCCTCTCAGCACAAGGGAATGAAGGGATAAAAGCTCAGTGAAATTGCCAAGTGTTTCCCCATTCATAAAAAGGAGCAACTGTTCTGTTGGGTTTGGGAGGGGGTTGCCTGTCTTTCATTTCTTTTACATTGTTTTCTCATCTTCCTCTCCCATGAGTGCTGAAGGAAGTGCTGGTATTCCTGCAGTCTCTGAGAAATGATGGATTATCATCTGTTAAGGGACTGACAGTTTAACAGAAATGGTGAATTTTGAGCACGCTGTGAATACACTTGTTCCTTGTGTTCTGTTACTCAGTGTCTGTGGTGTACGTGTGTTTGCTAGTGACAAAACTCATTTTCATGTTTATAGACTTAATGATTTGTTTTGGTAAAAGCCCCTTATTTTTAGTCTCTTTGAAGCCAGTAGAAAAATTAATTTAGTTTTAGAGTTGGTCATTTTTTTTAAGATTGCATTTTTTTTCATCCAAAGCCTGCAAGTAGCATTTTTCCTCATGTTTTCAGCCTACTCAGCTATGCACAGCCAATCAGAATGTTTTTAGTCCTACTGTAACTTGTATGGTAAATAAGCAGTTTATTCTGTTCTCCATCAGATTCCTGCCTTAGCTGAGGACAGGATTAAATGACTGAAGTGGTTGTGCAGTGACTCTAAGAACAAAGGGTTTACCATGTCCATGAATTGCCTCTGTGCAGATGTGGGAGCAGGGATGGTGGGAATGCGTCTGTTCTTCCAAAGGAACTCTAATCAAAGGTGCAAGCGTCCGTAACTGAAGGTATATTTGTAACATTGATAATAATAATCTTCATTGTAGCTTTAAAGTACAATCATAGAGTCATTAAAGTTTAAGAAGATCTCTAAGATCGGGTCCTGCTGTTCCCCCAGCACTGCCAAGCCCACCACTAACCTGTGTCCCCAAGTGCCACATCTGCATGTCTTGTAAATCCCCCCAGGGATGGTGAGAGCACCCCTGCCCTGGACAGCTGTGCCAGTGCCTGACTGCCCTTTGAAGGAAGAAATTATCCCTAATATTCAACCCAGTATTCCCAATCTAAACCTTCCCTGGCACATCTTGAGGCCATTCCCTCTCATCCTGTCCCTGTTCCCTGGGAGCAGAGCCTGACCCCCACCCGGCTGCCCCCTCCTGTCAGGGAGCCGTGCAGAGCCACAAGGTAATAAGGATAAATAAGAAAGTCATAAGGATAAACAAGAAGGTAATAGGGATGAATAAGCAGCAGGACGCACGCAGAGACAATAGGGCAGACTGCAGCATAGGACAGCTGTCCAGGTGAGCACCCAGTGTCACCTGTGATCCTGAGATTAGCACTGGTGACAGGGCCATTATCTGTGAATCTGGGTTTGGTGTCTCTTTCGTGTTCCAAGTTAATTAGTGATTTGTGTGCAAATGGAATTGGATGGCAGTAATTACTGTGGTACCTGTACTGGAGGAGAGTGCACAGGTTTGTCAGGATTTTGGGAGGGCAGGTGCATGTCAGGATGCAGACAGTCCATGGCAGCAGAGAGCACTGGCTTTAGGTTGGGTTTGCTGCTGACTGCTTGGCACCAAAGCTTCACTCTCCCCCCATTTTACATGTGCTAATTGGCTTTAGCCAAAAGATGTTGCTGTGGAACTTGTTACAAGTGGAAGCCAATCTAAACCACGCTGTAGCATTGTGCATATTCAGGCACTTTGTCTGAGGTGATCTTGAGAAATGTAACATAACAGCAGCAAATGTGCTGCGGCTTTGTCTGGAGCTGTGGAAACCTGTCCTGGCTATGTGTTTGGTGTCAGCAGTCACCCTGCTCTTGGTGGCTTTCCATTCTGCTTTGTCATCTTTGTGAGGATGCAAACTTGAAGCAGGAGGGGAAGGTAAGCAGAGACGGAAATTAATATTAAGCACTTCTAGATTAATTTCACCGACGAAATTGCTGCTTGATTTCTGTGGGAGGAACATTTGCCAGAACCTTGCCAAATTCTCCCAAAGAGGAGCTGGAGAATGTTAAGCATAAACCCCACAGCATTTCACGGGAGTTTATTCTGTTGTTTCAGTAGTGACTCATCTCCAGAATGATCCATCCTCTTCACTATGTATATGTGGGGGAAAAAAAACACTGACAAAGGTCTCAGAGCTGTACAAAATGCAGAGTCCTGTTTAATTATTAGTTAAGCATCTGAGTGTCTCAAGCCCTTAGGCAGTTTTGAGAGTTATCCTGGCAAAAGATGTTTGCAGTCAAACCTGGTTCACTTTTTGTTAAACATCCTGAATTTTTGTAAGAGTGTGGAATGAGACAGAAGTGGTAGGTATAGACAGAGGAAGAAGTGCTAGGTATGATTCTCTAAATGGACAGGATTGTTGTTTTTGAAACCTCAGGGATTGTTAGAACATCACTTTATCCTTTCTGTACATCACATCTTTGGGTAAATGACGTGAAAATTAAAGATCAGCATTCCAGTGTGTTTGTTAAATGCTTTGCTTCCTGAGGTGGCTGTTCAGAAAGCTGAGGGCTTTCGTCTCAGTTTTCCTTCTGCCCCTCCTCAGCATCCTCAAAAGGCAGCAGTGAGTACAAAAACAGGAAAAGGGAATGATAAAGTGTGGGAATCAAGGGAGTGCTGAGTTAGCAATGCCAGGAGGAAACAGCTCTAACAGCCTTGCTGCTGGTGAAAAATAACTGAAGGTGAACTGACTTAAAATACTTCTGAAAATGGAGTTCTCTTTCTTGTCACATTTTTCTGTGACTTCTTCTAACAATTTTTTAATGCAGTAAAGTAGAAAGCACACCCATTGTAGTGACTGGATGCTGGCATTAGTGTTTTAGCAAACACCTACACAGCATATATATGGACTAAATTATCTAAAGGGCTTGTTAGCATATCATCTGCATGCAGAAGAAAGTGATGGTGGTGATGGATGCTGCTTAGAAATTGTGTGAAGGACTCTGGCTCCTTCTTGCTTTCCTTTTTCTCTTCATTGTTTTCTCCTCGGTAAATGTCCACTGTGTTTGAGGAGGTCTTTTTCTCTCTGTTGTAATTTTTTTGTTGTTTTGAAGGACTTGAGACATTTTCCCCTATTTTATCGTAGGAGAATTTTGTAGGGTATACAGCCAGTGCTTTCGTGAGCACTTTCTCATAGAGCACATGAAATAGTGGAGAGCAAAACCATCCACCAGTGACAGTATTTGATCTACAGAACAAGTTATTTCTGAGAAGAGTTGGGTAATGCTTGACTTGGTTTTGTTTTATTTTGTTTTGCTTCAATTTCTTGGCTTCCAAATCAGTGTTGAAAAATACCTGCCAACTGTAATTATTTTACTGGAAGTTTTAATGCAAGGCCTAATTTTACTGGAAGCCTGGAGGAGAGGAGGAGGCAGAGCTGGAGAATGGCATCTGATGTGGAGCAATGGTGATGTCAGGCGTATTTAAGATAAGTGAACTTGCTGTTAATAAAATAAACACACAGTGCTGCTTTTGGCCCACCATGAGCCATGGAAGTACCTGTGGCAAGCTGGTCACTTCACTGCTGGACCAAAATCTTTGCTGGTAGTTTTGGCTGTCACCATACTCTCTTGGCATGTGTGTAACCTTGAGCCCTCAAGCTTGTTGTGGTTGAAGTATGTGTGTGTTTGGAGTGCTTTGGCTGAAAAGAAAATCATTACTATTCTGAGAAGGAGATGGGAAGTATTAAATTGCTTGTAATACTAACTTTTCTCATAGGATTCAGGTTTTCTGTTAAAAACTCACTATGATACTGGTATTTGTCCATCAGGGAACCTTTGAAGCAATTTCAGCATTTTGAGATGGGTCTGCTAAAACCTTCCTTGTCTAGCTTTTCTCTTAAGAAGGACAGAAAGTAAAGAGAAGAGAGAAAAAAGTAAATTTTCAGAGGGAATCAACATGAAGTCAGGCTGTCTGGGGAGGATCCAGTTTCTTTCACAATATGTGATGCTCTGTGGTAGAGATTCCCAGATGTGCAGGCACTGAGATGTAGCTGGTGTGAGGCAGGTGAGTTACATATGATGGCTTTGCATCCAGCAGAAACCCAGTGATTTATCTTTGCTTCCAAGAGGAGTGATTTGAGAGGAAACATCTGTTGCTCTTAGAACCTGAGGTATTTTGATACAATCCTGGTCATCCCTCTGGAGTTCTTCTCCCTGTCTTCAGGGTGAGCTGCATTCATCTTGTTGGTCACTTATTTGTTTGTTTATTTATTGAGTGAAAAATCATAACCTCTTCTCAGACCCCCCAAATCTTTCATTTAACTTCACTCAGCAGGTTATGTAGTGTACCACTGACTTTTGCTACCTGTCACAAAAGCCTATGAGGAGTTTCAACTGCAGGACTGATGCATTTCTGAAATTGGAGAGATGATAAAGGATTGGTGGTTCAGATGTGTTTTGTGGGAAGCATTTACAGAGCACAAGGGTTGTGGCAGGAGCAATTAATGTTGACTTCCAGTAATTTAGGCAAAAGTGGGAAGAATGCAGTGGGAAATGATTTTTGTGTTGTTCTCAGAGGGAAAATAGAATCCATCCCGTGAGCATTGGGCAGGACAGTGACAGTGCTAGGCACAATGCAGTTTTGTAGCTTTGAAGTAGATTTTGTAGTTATGAAGAACAATGAAGGGGAAAGGGAAAGATGAAGGGAAAGGGGACTCTCCTCCCTCACCCATGTTTTCTTCAGGGAAAAAAACCCCAAACCCATAGGTTTTCTCAGTTTACACATTGAGAATAAACTTGTAAAGGTGTTTATGAACCATAAGGTTTGTGATTTGTCTGGTTGAGCAAATCAGCAGAATCTGCTTAGGCAAGGAGCCAGGGAGGGTATTGCTGCCTTTCTTTTAAATTTCAGGTAGAACCTTAAAATTAGAGGTTGCTGCAAGTCCCTCCAGCACGTTTCATGTGATTTGATATTTACACACTGAAAGCCTGTCTAGACTCTTCCCAGTTGTGTTTATTATCTACAGTGTCGATCACTGTCAGTTTGTGCATATGACATTCATCCTGGTCTATCTGCATCTCCCTTTTCCCCATAAAACTTCCCCCTCAAAAGGCTTACTCCCCTTTTCCTATAAAACTGCTCTTGCCAGAAGCCTGGCAGTGTCCTGAGCCCTGGTTTTGTCTATGAAATGCTTTAGCTGATGCTACAGGCTTGCTGCAGAGACCTCAGCTGACTGGATCTGCCTCTGGAAACCATCTGGCATGGTTGAATAGATTTTGGGGAAATGGGAGAAGAATCAAAAACATAAAACCTGTGGATTGAGATAAGAACAGTTTGATACTTGAATTAAGCAATAATGATTTTATTAGTATTATTATTGTTATTATTATAATGAAAAGGGAGACCATTAAAGAGGGGAGTACAAGCCAGCCAGATGAGTGATCCCAGGGCAGTCCCTCACCACCCCCCCACTGATGCCCAGCCCATCCCCCAGCAGCCATTGGCCCCTCCTGGCCAACTGGCCCAGGTCACACCCTGGGCATGGCATCCTGTGGTGTGGAATGTCCCTGTGCTTGGGGATCAGCTGTCCTGGCCATGCTGCATCCCAGCTTCTGGTGCAGCTCCTTGCTGGCAGAGCCTGGGACACTGCAAAGTCCTTGACTCGGGGCAAGCTCTGCTCAGCAACGACTGAAACATCAACATTATTCTCAGGCTGAACCCAAACCTCAGCACTGTACCAGCTGCTAGGGAGAAAATTAACTCTCTCTCAGCCTAAACCAGGACACCATCTTTTAAGCTGAGGGTGATTCATTGTGTTCACAGGCTGAAGATGATCTATTTTAATCTGGAACTCATTGCAATTATGTTTAGATGTCTTTTTGCACCTATGTAAGAGGGGAATTGTGGTACCCTCCATCTTCTGTGTTGTACCCACCATGTTCTGAAAACTCATCCTGATGGCTTGAATGAGCAACATTTTATAAGGACTGGATGATAGTAGTTACAGTGTTTATTGTTTAACTCGATTTGAGTTTTTTGTGTGTTCTACAGAAGTAAAATTAGTTTGAGTAGAAATTGCAAATTGTCTTCTGTGTGACCTTGTGCTAGTGTTTATCTTGTTTTATGCTTTAATCACAGACTTTTTGGGGGAGCCTGCTCTTGTTCCATGTTTACAGTGCCCAGCATGGTGGGATTCTTTCTCATGCTGCTCTTACGTACTGCAGAAATTGAAGTAATAATGAAATTGCATGCAGTGCTCTTTCCTCTCCTCCACAAGCTGCTTTAAATCGTTCAGCTCCTCCTTTCCTATCTTCAGCCCTGTGAATTGTGCCTAGAATTGTTCTGAGCTTGTCAGAGCTCTCTGCTGCCTGTTTGGTAACAAGGGACACTGTTTACTTAACATACTGGTAAACCCTTTATGTTAAACAGGAGCAGAAGCTGTTTGCTGTGTTCTGAGGAATTCAGTAAATCTTGAACAACAAACAGTTTTTCCTGTTTCTTTTCTAAATACTGAAATATTTACTTCTTGTCTTAATTTTGCAGAGACATCCTTCACAGAACATGTGTTTAAAAAGGAAGCAAATCTGAAATCTGTAGACAAGGGATTAGAAAGTCAAATGCCAGTTCGGAAGGTAGATACATTTATTCTCTGTGTTCACAGTTGTTTACAGTAGATGCAGCATTTGGTTTTGTTTTGGTTTTTTTTTTCCTATCCCTTGCTGCTTCTGGAAGTATTTTGCGTATTTAATTAACATTTTCACATTTGAATTATTCCCCACCAAATTTTTGCTTTTCATTATCGGTCTCTTCTCTTCTGCTGTCATCTGAAACACTTTCTTTCAAGTACAAGAGTTAAGGGAACACTGGAGCTCCTGTTTCTGCAGGTGTGTGGATGCAGCCTTGAGAGCATTAAATGGCAGAAGAAGTGCACAGAGTTCCATGTGAATAACTGTGTGAGTGTTGGGGCCATGGGACTGAGCATCTTGTCCTGCACATCTGCAGGAGAGCCTTGGGAAGAAGCTCCTTCCGTTTCAGGTCTCACTGACCTGCCTGGCAGAGCTGCTCTGCTCCCTTGTCTGTAGGATTGAAATGAAATCCCTTATTGCCAGTGCATTCCCATTGTACAATATACAAGAATTTGGTTTTTGTGAGTGGCTGAAAACGAAGCCTGATACTGAGAACTGTATCAATTTATTTTCTCATTTAATGGAATTGTCTTCTTTCCTTTACTTATAAGCAAAACACATGCACATGAAAAGGGAAGGTTTTATTGGCTTTTTGGGGCTGGAATCCTCCCAAAGCAATGATAATTTGCTTTATTGATTTCAGTTGATTGGAAACAACATGGGTTCTTTTTTTTTCCTGGCTATGTATGTATTGTGCTCTGTGAACATTACGTGGCCTTTCTCTTCCTGACCCATGTCAGAGCAGATATCTCTGTTGCTGGATGTTTTCCCTGGTCTGCTCTGCCTTGCTCTGTCACAGCCTTGGGTGCAGTTTTCCTAGTCCTTGGTGCCTTTGAGGGTGCTGGTTTCCAGCTGTGCAGTACAGGTGGTTTGTGGTAACCATTCTTGTTTATACCAGGGTCAGGATGCTGGGAGCATGAATCCATGTTCCCAGCTACTCTGGTGTTTAGACTTTGCAGTGCAGAG
Organism: Drymodes brunneopygia; assembly: GCA_013400955.1. Lineage (NCBI taxonomy): Eukaryota > Metazoa > Chordata > Aves > Passeriformes > Petroicidae > Drymodes > Drymodes brunneopygia. The sequence goes on from VZTZ01049693.1 coordinate 375,258, forward strand.
TGATAAATGTGACATCATGACCTGGATGCACATCTCTACATCTTCACCGGGAGTCACAGCTCATGGAACTGAATTCATTTGTTTAATATATATATATATATATGGAGTGGGGAGTTGGTAAGGGATCCAACAAGATGTTTCCCTACCTCTCTGTAAGGAAAGCATCTGCACAGTCATGGAAAATGTCTTGGTCAAAGCTGTCTTGTGTTTCTAGAGAAAAATTCCTGCCAGGGATGCAGAAACCTTCCTCTAATCCAGATTATCAGGATTATCTGGATTATTATTGTTGTTTATCAACAGAAGCACCCTTCAATAAAATCCTTCCGTAGATTTTAAGTTCATAAAAGGCAGACCACAGAGTTAAGATTGGTGGGGTTTTCTCCTCCCTTGGATTTTAATGTTGCTGAATGATAATGGTGTCCATTTTTAAACCTCCTTTTGCAGCCTGCAGCCAATTTTCTTCATTGAATTTCATGCAGGTCAACTCCATATAAATGCAATATTGTCATTAATGACATGATGAGTGGTGTCCTGAATATCTTCATACACCGTGTTTGCATGTCAAAAGTGGTTAACCTTCATTTCAGAGGTCTGATGTTTCTTCAGCAAGAAAATAATTGAATAGTACAGGAACATGCTCCTGCTAAATACTGAAGGATGCCCTGTTGCAAGAGAAACTCAAGTGCATGTTAAACAACTGCAGGCAGATCTATTTTGTAATTTAATAGAGGAGCTCATTTGAATGTTTTCCTGAGGGAATGCCACTCCAGTGAGTGTGTTGGTTGACTCGTAAGAACTAAAGCACTTGTATCAGAAGGGAAGCCCTGTGGGATGTTGTGTTGAGAGGGGATGTTGAACAGGGTATGTATTTGAATTTTTTGGATATGGATTCGCTGTCACAATGAAGTTTTGGATGAGGCAGAAAACAGAGACAATCCTTGGTCAGGCCCAAAGCCTCTCTCTAGCTCTCCTGTAGCCCCTTTAGGCACTAGGAAGCTCCTTTTTCAGTGAACCTGAGGCTTTTGCTTCTCTGAGCATTTGGGATAGAGGAAATACTGAACACCAAAATGTGTTTTTTTCTTTTTTTAAAGGAAGTTGGAAATTTATTAGCATTTTGCTTCTGTGCTTTGTTGCCCAAACCCTGTTCCTGCTGGCAGCAAGCACCTCTGGCTTGTGCCTGGAATCCAAATGCTGCTGTGGCTGATCCTGAATGGGCTCCTACCCTAGATTTGAAGGTGGCTCTAGAATCTGAGATGTTAAATTTGCAATTTCAATTATCATTGTCTGCACAGAGCTTTTGTTCTCTAGTCTGCCTTCCTGTTAAATGCTGACTTTTTACAGCTTGTGCACCTCTGGCTCTGCACTTGAAGTTAAGACTGGTATAGGAGGGGGGATTTGGTTTTGTTTTGGTTTTTTTCCTGAAATGCAAATTATTTTTAAAAGTGGATAATGTACTGAAAAATGCTTGTATGCCTCATGTACAATTGTATGTGTATATAGGGCAGGTTAGTAATCTTTGCAGAATGACAGCTTACTACCTCAGCTCTGAAATCATTGTTATTTCCTGTAAAAGTGCTTTTTTATTGCATTAAGAGGTTGTGCCCCTTACGTGTCAGCAGTGATCAGCCTTTTGGTCATTACACTCATGGCAATTGTTGACTACATAATCTCATACCTTTTGGCTTATGAGTGATTATTCATGAAGCACAGTGAATGAACTGTGTTATCATGATGCCTGGCAGGTATAATTTTTTAAGATGCTATGTTAAAATGCATTTTACTGAGCCTGCTAAAATGTTTTTTTGTAATGGTTTATTATTTGCATTGCAGTAGCATTAAAACCTTTAACTGATGCTCCCCTACTCTTTGGTTGCCTTCAGGAACACTCAGGATTTTACAAACTGAATAGGACATGATGTTTTTCCCCTGAAAAATTTCTGCTACAAGCTTTTTTCTTGGCAGATAGCCTGCATTTTCTTTAAAAAATTATACCTGCACTTAAACAGTGGAAAAAGCAACAAACTTTTCTTGATCTTTATGTCCAAGTACTAATTATAAGATTTGTTTAAAGCCCTCAGACTTCAAATGCAGCATATCTCCATTTTGAAGGGTAAACCTAGGATACTGTTTTTCCAAATGCCATTAAAAAAAGCCATGAGTGAAGGCATCTAACATACACACAATTCTGTAAGAACACCATTCCAAGGATAGCAAAATCCCTAAAGCTTTAAGCTTCTCTTTGATCCCAGGGATTAGTGGAGATTTTTGCTTTCACATGGCAAATTTTTGGGCTGTTAGGGATGCCCAGAGGAACTGTGTTTTCCAGGGAGATGAGTCAGGTAGGATCCATATCAGTCCTCCTCCAGTGGTTGGCAGAGCAGCTCCAGATGGGTTTGAACATTCCACGGTTTGAACATTCCACCTGTACTTTGTTAATGCCAAGGATTTATGATGCAGCTGTTGGTGGGGTCAGTGACAGACACATTCAGGTGGCATTGCCACACCGGCCTCGTGTCACAGGCTCTGAGGAAGACAAAGTTCTTCACCTTGGGTGAAACATTTGCAGTCTTTTTGGGTAATATAACACAGTACGTGGGGAATGTTTAGATCCTGGTGGAATGATTCTCTTGCCCATGCAATAATAACCACATAATCACTTGTGCTGGGATAGGTGGGGATGGTCTCACCTGTGGAGATGTTTCTAGAACAGGCTGATTGTGAGCAAAGCTATGGTGAGAAAGGTTGCAGAGACACTGGAAGGTGATTTTCAGGTGCAAGGAGAAAGCTCTAAGGTGAAATAATGAGATATATTTGTGGTATTTAGAAGAAGATAGGTGTTCTGTAGGCCAGCAACATTTGTGTGTAAAAGAAGGACTGATTTGTATTAGCCATTTACAGTCTAAAATTAGTATTTATAGTATAAATACTGTAATGTACTTGTAGCATCTGGGTGAACTGTGGCTTCTCTCAGGCCAGAACGATTATAAATTTAAACCTTAACAATAAAATAGCATCAGGCTAAAGAAATGCTCAAATAAAGAATGGGAACTGTCTCAAAGGATTATCACAAGCATCATGTGGTGTTGTCATAAGTCCTTCTAGAGCTTCACAAGCAGTGTGGATGTGGTCAGCTGTGGCAGGGCTGTGATCCCAGGCTGACCCCTTTCTCCTGACTGTGTGAGGGATAAGCCAGGTAGGTTTGATTACACAGGAGTTTTTATTTGGTCTCATCCAATGGTACAGTCACTCTTCATCTTCACTGCTCACCCCCAAATCAGCATCCTTTGTCAGACACTCACTGGTGCTGTACCTGGTGAAACGAGACAAGTTCCTTTCACAGCTGTGGTTGTTAAACCCCAGTTTTGTAAATAATTCACCTCTGCCAGGGCCTTGCAGCTTGAGCAGCTGCAGGTACAAATTGAGGAGGCCCGTGGTGAATATTTCATTATTTTTCAGAAGGGCTATTTTTTGGCGGGGACTAAAGCAAAGGAATTCAAGGTTGTAAAATATGTGCACTCAGAGACAAATATTTTTGAGTGTAGAGAGAGGTCATGTGAGAGCTTCCTATCAAACTCGAAGTGTGCTTTTGTAGTCTAAAGCAAGAAAACAAGATTCTGCTCAGCAGATGAGAGCAAAATTTAAAGTGGGGATAAAAACAAACAAGCAAGAGCCTTTGAATACCTTTTTTTTATGATTTAAAGTTGTACCATTCTCCTGCTGTTTTGATAGAATTATCTGTTTGTTGGTTTATCTTCTGCAGGAGATAGATCATGCTTATGGAAGGCATGAGCAATTTTTAAAATTTATTTTATTTTTCATGTGTGTTGTTTCCCATCACCATAGTGTGAAGCTCTAACAAGAGAAGCCTGCAGTTAAGAAAGGATATTATTAGTATCTGATGGTTTCTGACACTGTTATTTACTGTAGGTTTGTCAACATTTATACTTCATCCTTGTCTACTGCTCTAAAGTTCCTAGTAGTGTACAGCATGAAAAACTTCGTTTTGCATAATAAGAATATTGTCAGTGCATAACAAATGCATTGTTTTTAGTGAAAAATCCCAAACCCACCCCAGACAAAACAATTTCCAAGTGATGCATTTTCACACCAGATACCAAACTGATGCTCCTGGAGAGCTGTGTTTTATTTAAAACCTATGTTATTATTATTCATTGCAACGAAGATGTTTGCTCAGTTGCAAGACACTTCTCTTTGACACGTGAGTCTGCTGCTCAGCCAGACACTGACTGCCTTAACTATCCTTTATATTTATATTTGTCATCTCGTGTTTGGAAATACATGGAGAGCAGAACCCCAGTAGGGTGCAGCCATTCCTTTGCTTGGCATCTGGAATTGTGCTGTGATTTCATGGCTTGTTCTTAACCTGAACCATCAGAGCACAACTCAGCAGAGGCTGTTGCTTGGCATCGAGGAGAAATTACATAAATCTGAAGGCTGGGGCTGTTTCTGTCAGAAATGGAGTTTCCCAGGATTACTGAAAATTCATCTGGAGCCGTTGTGAGTGCCTTGGCTTGGGGAGCCTGACGTGTGTGTGTCACGAGGGTTATGGGCCCTTCCTCCCCCCATCCCTCCTCTCCTGCAGGCACTTCTTCCCAGCTCCTTGGAGGAGAGCTGCACAGTCACAGAATATACTGCTTTAATTTAGAAGCTCCACACAGTGTTGTTATTTAGAGGGGGAGATCTCATTTGGATTAATATTAATCAAGACCACTTGCGGGTTAGGGTAAAGGCAACAAATAAATGCAGCTTATATAATCATGGGAAGTATTTGCAACGGTTTTGGAAATTATTTTAAAAACCAGTGTTGGGATAATTAACCGGAAAGTAGTTTTAAAGCTTGCCTTGCAGCCCCTGTGGAAAGCAATTTTGATGTTTAAGAGGATGAGACATGTTTTCTGTCCTGGATACCAGTTGGCAGAAGCTGTAGCACAAAGTGCTCTTAAATCTGTTTGAGCTGAGAGAGCCTGGCACCACGGGAGGAGGAGGTAAGGACTGGCATTTTTAGGAATCCTGGTTTTGAAATGCAAAGATGTGTATTGATGCCTTCTAGATGCTTTGTTTGGCTTTACAGGATATACATACATATATATGTATATATACGTATGTACACATACTTTTTATATGTGTCTATACAGGCAGATACACCTTTGTGACATTTTCATGCCAGAGGGGAAGACGTAGAAGAGAACAGAAAACATATTCAGAGGTACCCACAGCTTCTGCTCACTTGCTCATTCATGACTTGTCCTAGATTTGCCTCATTTACGTTGGGGAGTTGGAAGATAAAAATTTTGCTCTCTGAACCAAGTGGGTATCTAGAGGAGCTGAAGGTGGCTTGGCTTTTCCCTTTAGCCAGCAGTAATTTGTTTGAGACATCTAATGAACTTTCATAAAATGTCTAAGGAGGAAAAAAAAAAAGCTCACGTAGGGTTTTGCTCCAGAGGTTTTCTAGGCTAAAAAAGCAGTCCAAAATACTCCTTGAAAAAAGGAAATTCAAGTAACTCTTACTGTGAGATGAGTGAAAATGTACAGACTCGGTGTGTGGGACCAACAGGAAATGATCCAGTTGGGAAGAGTGCACTGCCCTCAGTCTGGGGAAGTGGGAGGAAATGTGCCAGTCAGGATTGTTTTTCAGCTCTTCTTGCTCTGCTGTTTTGGCTGAGCCTCCTCGTACAAAATACGGTGCTTCTTTACAGGGAAAACGTCCATTGACAGGGCAGCTCCTGGAATGGGAAGCTTAGGGTTGAGATGAAGACTTAATGAAGGGCTGTTGGCAAGGAGCTGTCTGGAAGCATAAGCTGACTGTGATGCTGCTCAGGAATACAAATGCTTCCCTCTTAGGGAGGGCATCGGGGGGTGGGGTGCATGTGGAGTCTCTCATGCTGAGCATGAAAATTTAATCTGGGTAAACAACATCCCCTGGTTGGTAGAAATTAGGGAAGAAGAGCTGCAACTCATGGGTCTGCTAATAGTGCCCAGCAGCAAGGGGCTCATGGGGCTTTCACCAGAGATTGTAGGAGACAGGCAGAATCTGCAGGAACTGCCTGGCATGTTGTGATGCCACATCATGACACCCCTCCAGAGTGTTTTCCATGACTAGAACTTGCTGTGAAATGGTGCTGTGCCTTCAAGAAGGCTTTTTAGAATTTGTGAGAGATCTACTGAATTACAGTCTATCAGGGTGAAGTCTTCTGCTGGTAAGACCCATTGACTGTTGATGTGCATAAACAAAGTGTGTGTGAGGATGGTTGTGAGATGTGATCCTGATCACCAAAATAAAATGTATCTGTTACAGCTTATCTTGCTATACAAATCAGTACAAATGTTTTGATTTAGTTTTTTAAAATATTTGAACTCAGTATTCAGAATATCCTATGATGAATAAGGAAATGAAGGCAAGAAATAAAATGTCACAGTGCTGATCTGGCTTTGTGTGTTATTTTCTGTCAGGTTTTCACCGAGTTTTCTGAATCCGAATGAAATGTTGTCATTGAATTGTCTACAGTAAAGCCCACATCACAGTTGTACATTATTCCTTCTAATCTGTGTTACCTTGTGCTTGTCAAGATAAGTTTATTTCAAGTTCAGGCAGCTTAATTGTCTGGCTGTTCTCTGGCCCCTTGGGATTTTGCCATTTTCCCTGAATTTGCAGTTTAGTACCTCCCATCATGTATAGCTCATCCTTGGCCACTCCTTTCAGGAGATGTGCTTTAACCCATCTCTGTATTCAAGGATGAATGCTGGTGTGGGGTTTGGAGTGTTTTTTTTGTCACTGAAGTTGATTACTGTGTGTTTGGAGTGGGATTAATGAGGAATAAATGGAGGCAGGGAGAGGCTGTAGGACCACTCAGCAGTCCCGGGTTAGGCTCTGGCTCTGGAGTGTTCCCAGAGGAGTTCTTTGCTTACACTGGCATTCAGTGAAGCCTCTGGAGGGTGAACTTGATCTTGTGAAGATTTCCCTCTTCTTTTCCCTCTGGCAGGCCAGGTAACATTCTGAGGTTCCTTCCAAACTGCTTCCCAGACTTCTCCAAGAAAGCTCCTTCAAGTCACTGTCCTTGGCTTTTGAACGTTTTAAGTAACATGATATTTTCTTTATCCCAAAAAACCAAGCATGCTGTCTTCTTCAACTGAAGCTTAAAATTCCTTGATTTAACATCTTCCTCTGGTTGCTTTCAAACACTATCAGTAATTAATTCTGATTTCAAACAATTTGTAAGGCCCATCAATCTGTAATTTTCAAGATCTTTCCAGAGTGTTTCCCACTCTAGCTGGCTGGGATGGAAAATGGAATATTTTTCCCAGGTAAACTGTGAGTAAATCAATAATTTATGGCTTTTTATCCATCAGTCAACCATGCTCTTGCTAAGTGGGGAGCAGGGAAGTGTCAGGGGCACACCATGCACCTCGAGGTCTGCCTGTAATGTACCCATTAACTCCTCACTGGGCAGTGGGTGAGAAGTGACCAGGCCAATGTATTTACCTCAAGTCTTTAGTTTGATTTGCTAAAATAAACAGAATTTGTTGCTGCACTGTGCTGGCCTATTCTGGAGCCCCTTGGTTTGGTTCCCAGCTGTCCCATCCCATGTCATTGGTATTCTGTGAGGGTGTGTGGCAGCTTGCAGGGAGAGAAGGAAGTCCTGGGGGCTCAGGGGGAAATTGCTAGCCTGGGCTGGCTTTTCACTCTCAGATCATTGAGGGAAGCTGAGTGCCATGGTGGAAATACAAAAGTTCAGGATTTTATCATGTAAAATTGGATTACCTCCTTATGAATAAGTCTGCTGTGCTCTGAAATAGTGGTCTTGGTTTTATGCACTGATAAAAAAAATCTGTTAATGTCCCTCTCTGAGGCTGTACTTCGGCTTATATAAAATCAGATCCTTCCCCCCCAACCCCCCCATAAGGCACTTAAACAACCCTAAATGAAGATTAATGTTCCATTACATTTTTATCAGTTACGTTAGAGACTGAAATGCACTGGTCACATGCAGATTGATCTTTTGTGTCAAAGAATAGCAAAAATCAATACTTTTATTTTTCTTTTTAAACCACTGTGTCTACAGAAACACTCAGTTGCATCAAGTAACTCCGTTGTTCTGTGGGATCTGTATGTTGCCTAGGCTGAAGCTGCTGGAAAGCCCAGCTTTAAGCCCTGGGGTCTGTGAGCACCCACATCATTCCTCCTGTCACATTTTAACTTAATGTTATTTGTTCTTTGGATTCAGAGGCCTGTACAAGATCTTTTTGTTGCCTAAAAAGGGAGGAGCTACTGGGCTATTGGGGTTACAGCCTCTGTTCCAGCTGGTGCTGGCTGGCAAATGCCCCAGGAATTGCTGGTCTTGGTTTGGCATCTTGGATGTATTTAAAGTTTGATCTCTGGTGCTTGCTCAGAAACTCACCTTTTGGGCTGCTTGGGAGGAAGTTGTTGGCATTTGGGTATTGAAGTCCAAGTGGCTGCTTTGTGTAGATCCTGAAGGTGATCAAGTCTGCCTTCCCAAGGTTTCTGCTGCTTTATTTCTTCATTGAGTAGCTGCTGATTGCTGTTATTTTTGCCCTGCATCTGCAGCTGGCACGGGCTGACTTAGCCCATCAAAATCCATCTGAGTAATGTGACTCAGGTCAGCTGAGGACCCTGGAGAAGACAAAGTTTCTATGTTTAATCCTTTTACCTTTATCCTTTCAGCTTCTTTCACCCAACTGGCTAAGAGAGTTGCTAGGCAACTTCTTCCCTTCTTCCCATGGCATTGCTCTCCTTCCCTGGTGTTTTGGTGGACTTTAGAGGGTCTCTCCTATCCCAGTTAAGCGGTCACTACTTCCCATAATTGTGCTGTGAGCAGGCAGGAAGATACTGGTGCAACTCAAAGCTGATTTCACCTAATTCCTTATCAAAACTGCTTCTTGTGCTGCTTGGATTACTTGTGAGTTCCTTTGGCAGGTTTCCAGCCAAGCACTGGGTCTGGCTGTGTTGAAAAAGCCCTTTCAGGGGTGGTGATGGCGGTGTCATAAATAGGAAGGGCTCAGATGTTACCACACAGCAAAGTAAGGAGATGAGGGAGTGTTGCGTTACAGAAAGCTGCCTATCAGAAAGGAAAGTTAAATGATTTCCAGGCTGAATGTGCTGAGATTTTTTACATTTGGTTTTAAACTTAACAGCATTTTTGGTAAACCTGAGCACTAAGACTTTGCTTTTCTTTTAGCCAAGGGGAAGTGAGGAAAAAAGTAAGGAAAACATAAAATTTTTAGTTTTTATTTCAGCATCTTTTAAAACCCGTCATAGAATCCTGGAATGGTTTGAGTTGGGAGGGACCCCATCTGGTTCCACCCCCTGCCATGGGAGGGACATCTTTCACTAGCCCAAGCTGGTCCAAGCCCAGTCCAGCCTGACCTTGAATAGAAACTGGTAGGTCTTGGTGAACCAGACACAGTGTTTCTGTCCTTGCTCTTTTTAAACTTCAAGCTCTCACAATGACGTTCTGGATTTTACCTGGAGTTTTGAGGATGTCAACTTCACCTGGATGCAGTCAGGGTTTTTTATGAGCACTGACATATGTATTAAATGATTCACTGGAGATGAGAAAATAGTGGCTCTCTGTCAGGTAATTTTTAATTATAAAAAATGCAACTGAAGAGAAGCAAAGTGAAGAGAGAAGAATCCAGTTATTATTTCTGGGGCGGCTGCTTCTCTGCTATTGCTGTCCTGAGGATGTTTTTTGCAGTAGGATAAAGGCACCTTTAAATAGTCTGTTTAAAATATAATTGGTAAGTGCTCAGCTACAGTATTATAATTCAGTTGCACGGAATTTGCATATAGCACAGGGATGGAAAAATACAGTAATAGTGACTGAAGGATTTATGGTGTTTTGGTGCATATTGCTCCGGACGTTGATTTTCCTGAGCCTGGGTTTATCAGTTGTCTGGCAGTAGATGATTTACAGGTGCTATAAATGACATTTACAGTTGTGTTATTTTGAGTTAAATGCTGTTCTAGGGAATTGGGCTCAGTTACATAGTTTTTCTTACAAATAACATGGAATCAGCTTCCAACTACAGGCTCCTTGCATAGCCATGACCATCCCTGGTGTGGGTTTGGGAGGGAGGTGCTCGATCTGCAGGACCTTGCCCAGGCACTGCTTTATACCTGGAGCCCTGTAGCTGCACTGTTTCAAAGCTGGGTGTGTGTGGTGCAATCCCATTGCACAATTGGCTCTCCCATTTTCCTTTTTTTTCCCCTTCTTTTTCCTATTGGGACCAGGCCACGAGGACTCTGTCTGTGCCATGGTAGCTATACCCAACTCTCTCTCACTCTCTCTCTCTCTCTCT
>VZTZ01049693.1:385671-456493 GCA_013400955.1 Drymodes brunneopygia
GCATAAATCTTGTTGTTGGCACTCAATAAAAGTGCTTTTGATTTTGGTTTAAACTTAAAATATTTTGTCCCTGTTTTCCTTTGCACTCTGAGATTCAGTTAACGAACCATCACGACTCCCGCTGGGTACCAGCGGATCGTGACATATCCAATTCAATGTTTTTTGAATTTAGTCTCAGTATTGCTTTCCTAACATAATAAAAGTGTGTCTAAGAGAGCCAGCCTGATTCAGCCTTCAGAAACTTACCTCTTTTTTCTAATTTTAAAAGGAATCCTTCCTCATGCTTGACCCTAAAAGGGGGAGAGAAAGCCCATGAAGATATTGTGGAATTGACTCTCAGGAACGCAGCTGCTATTTTCATTTGCAGAAAGCTAAATATGGGAGTAAAGGGGCCTGTGAGCTGCTGGGTGGCTGCCTTTTAACATGGGATGCAGCGGTGTCCAAGTGTCTCTGTCACAGGGAATCATGGACCCTGGACAGTGGAATGGTCCTGCTGGACCTGCAGAGCTGGACATGGAGACCTCAAGCTACTGCAGTTAGTCCTTACTGTACACAAGGAAGGAAATAACAACAAAACAAAAGAAGAAACAAAATAAAAATGAAATTCAAACAACACTGTGTCACTTCCCAAAGTAATAAATGTGACAGGGTTAAAAAAACTTTTGAGACTGGTCCCTGGGGAAGATCATAAAACCTTGACAACCATTTCAAAAAGCCCAAACTGATGCTGTGCTGTTGAATGATAGAATCCCAGAATGGTTTACGTATGAAGGGACATTAAAGCCCATCTCATTCCGTGCCCTGCCATGGGTGGGGACACCTTCCACTAGACCAGGTTGCTCAGAACCCCATCCTGGCCTGGCCTTGGACATTCGAGTGTAAGCGTCTTTAAAATGTGGTGGTTTTCGTGTAGTTTCTGCCCAAATTATCAGCGTGGCAAAGTAGGTAAAGTTCGAAGGCTACTGAAGGCAGCTTTGTGGCTGTGTGGGTAGTTCATAGAGGTACCTGTTCCTTGGCCCCTTACCTAGTGACACTATGGGACACTATAACTGACACTGCATAATAACTGAGGCCCTGGTGTGTGCACACTGAACTGGAAAAGGAGCAGTGTTTGAACATCTGAATAATAAAGTAATTGTAAGGTGAATCCTTGTGGGCAGAAGGAGAAGGACTTGTTCTCCTAGAGGGTCAGCTCAGTTGATCCCCATGAAAAAGGAGATCTGCTTGGAGTACAGTGGGAGAACTTGGAAAATACTTTTGAGGCAGTGATGTCCTCAAGATGATGAAAACAGTGTGGTGGGGGAAATTTTCACTTGCCTATGGATGTTGTCCTCAGCCCTGAGGTGTGAGGGAGGGTCCCAGTGTGGGCCAGCCTGGGTGATGCGTTCACTCTCTCAGAGCCAGTCCCTGCTCAGTCCCTCCTCAAGGCCAGCCAAACGGACTGTGCACTCAACTCACATCGTTCTTGTTTTCAAAGTTGTCTCAGTCTTTTGCAATCCATCAGAAATCTGATTTCTTCAGAGGCCTTGTATTATTTTGTCCCACTCTCACAAATTGGAAAGTGTTGCATTAACTCTTCTCCCCATCAGTTTTCTCTTCATAAGAAAACTGCACAAGCATCTGCAGAGCTTTAACGTGTTTGGATGCCTGCTTTGGCCTATTTTGACCTGATCTGATTTTGAATTCTGAACCTGTAACCATTTGTATTACTCAGACAGTACAATTCTTTAAAAAAATTCCTATTATATTTCAATTCCTACTGATTGTATTCAATGGTCTTTGGAACCCTTTTCAATTATTTATAATAAATTTTTTCTCCACTCCTACAGCTGAGCAGAATGTGTAATTTTTCCCTGCTCTGTATAGGTTTCCTCCTTGCTTTGGCTGCTGTGAGGCTGTTTCTAGCTGGGCTTTTCCTCCCTTCCTGTTCATGTGTTGCTTTGGCAGGAAAATGCCAGTGTGGTCTCAGTTTAGGGGCTGTGAGGGGGCATGGGAGAAGCTCCATTTGCCCTGTGCTTTCAGGATTATTTCCTGCAGCCTGCCCCTGCTCAGTGATAACACCTTTCACAGCTGCAGGACCACGAGCCAGCAGTTCATCCTCCTGCATCCAGAAGCTTCCCAGTCCCACAGCTGGACTGGCGTGTGACCCCCTGCTCCTTCCTCCATGGGTTACGTTCCGTGTGCTGCCTAAAGGGAGTTGGAAGCAGGGATCAGAATAGTTTTGGGTGGTTCCTGGTTGCCAAGTTGGCTCCAGTTTCAGTTTTTGGTGATGAACAGCAGAGATAAGTTTATAGCCATCACTGTTCCTGCAGAGATGTGAAGGCACACATACACTTTGCAAGGATGACTTGCATTATTTAATGCCTTCTGCAGCCCCTGCATCCATGCTGTGCATGCAGGAGGCACTGGCGTGGTGTTTGCTTGCATTGGAGCTGAATCTAACCCAAGATCTAACAGACTTTTCCAAAATGATGCTGTCCCCCTTTGCTTCAGGTCTGCAGGGGTTTCCTGAGCTGGGATTTGTGGGTGAGGTATAAATGCTCTCGGAGTGCTTCTTAAACCTCTTTATGCACCAAAAATGGCTTCATCATTACTATTCTGCATGGTATTTGGTTTAAATAAATTCAAGTGGTATCCAGGAAAAGTTTACACCATGAAACAGAATGTGCTTTATACACAATTGGTTTTAAATGGTGGTTTTTGAGTTCAAATAGGTCCCTAAACGGTGGCTCAAAGCTGAAGAGCACTATGCAGGTGTATGAGATACAGAACAGGACCCAGCTCCCTATACACAGAGAATTATCATGGTCACTTTTGGGAAATGTAACATTAAGTCAAAATACAGACACAGGATGCTGCCAGCTGCAATATGATGGAGGTAGTTGGAAAAAGACAGAAGCTGGTTTCTGTATTTTAAATCCTAGTGAGGTCTGTTGCTTACTTGGCTGCTCCTTGTCATCAGTGGGAGGAGAGATGTGCAGCCCTCCCTGCTCCTGTGCCACTGATCCAGCTCTGCCCAGGCTGGTTGTGTTTGAGTTATAGCTGTGTTAACATGAACTGAAAATGCTGCAATTGGTTTTGGCTAGTCTGCTGCTCGTTTATTTATATCATAGCCTGAAACATGGTTTAGATGTTATTTTGTGAATATCTAGGCTTGGGTTATGGATGTATCCATTCTGCATCTCACCATGGAGCTGTAAATGATGCCCAGAGCTGGGACTGGAGTAAACTCCCAAATCTGTGTTGAAGGAAATGTTTTTGCCTTTGTCAGGGATGTCCAGAGGCTCCTGTGCCTGAGTGCTGCATGGGGAGGTGGGATCAAGGTAGGGAATGGATCACAACAGGTTTTACAGGAGCAGAACATGGTTCCTCTCCCACTTGTGTTTTTCCAGCTGCCTGTTCTGGGCTGGAGGTTTCTGAAACTCTGCTGCTTAGAGCACAGCCTGCTTTCTCAGCTCCCCTCCCAGCTGTGGATTCTCGGGATAACCTGTGGGTAGGGTGTGAGATTGAATAGCATATGGCATAGGGCTCTTGGATCAAACCATACCAGCACAAACATTCAAGTACCATGGCCTTCAGCACCAGAAATCCTGTGTTCTCTTCCTTGATGCTGATGAGTTACCGTCCTAAGCAGGAGGGAGCAGTCAGTAGTGTCATTTTGGAAACGCCGATTGCAATGTGCACCCCTTTCATCCCTGCTTGTGCCATTTCCATAGGACTATGGTTAGGAAATCATAAAAAAAAGCCCACTAGAAATAATGAAGCCTATGCAGTTGCTCAGAAGAGCTAAGAGTGAAGTGAGCTGCTTTGTTAGCTCTCATCCTGAGTTTTACCTGCTGATTTTTAGCAAGATCGCAGCTGTCGGTTGAGCCATGGAGGAGGCAGACGTGCATGGAATGGGTGCTTGTGCTGGGATTGCTCCTCAGCAGCCTGCATGAGTCACCTCCTGTGGCTTTGAGCAGCATCTCTGCACTTATTCCATCATTTGTATTATCAGGTTAGCGAAGAAAGATTTCTTATTTCTCTAGCTCATCTGCAAAAAGAGGAGGCCCCTTGAAACTGCTCCATCCCCTAATTGCACAGCAGCAGCAGGCATGCATATGGCAAATACTTCCTTGCTGACACATTAGCAGCAGGTCCCCAGCATCTCAGCCCCTTGGCTTCTGCACAGCTCAGTTGTTCTGTGTGAAGTTTATCCTCAGTGGCACATAAAGTAGCTCCTGCTGCAGCTCTTTGGATGAAAAATGCCTTGGAAGTGAGGTGGGGGAGTGGGTCGTGGGCTCTGTGTGGATGCAGAGACATCCAGGGACATCCAGCCACCCCTCTCCAGCTTGCAGTTGCTTTCCTCTTCCTCTGTGGGCAGGAATTTGGCCCAAACATGCTGCTTGGCCAAGCATACCAGGATGCAAGGAAAGGCCTCCAGGTGGAAGCTGGAAGCTCACAGCATAACTGGAGAGTGTATGTTCAAGGCAGAGTCAAAGCAGTTTCCCGAGGTGAAGTGGGGTAATTCTGTGCTGGATTTTTGAGCAGAGAGGTGAATTGCTGCTGTGTATGCATTCATCATTCATTGATGAAGCTGGAGATGGAGGGAGATGCCAGGGTCTGTCATTTCATTTGTGGATATTTTAAGGGATTTTCTAGAGAATAACCAGTCAACTGACTGCAGGATTTTTTGTTAGACCCACGATAAATCAGTGGGTCTAAAGGGAGGTGAGACCCTGCAAACGTGCAATTACAGATAATTGCATTAGGACCCATATCAGTGTGGTTATTTCTGTCTTCATGGTGGCACACAGGAAAGATTAAGAAGTAGTTTGGAAAGGAAATCACAGTGTGAAAGAACAAAGAATGGAGATTAGATGTTCAAGTCTTAAAATTCTCGGTCTTTGCTACCACACTAGTGAGTGATATTAGATCCTCGGTGCTTTTCCTGTTGAAATAAAGAAGTATGTGCTTCACATTTTTAGGAGAGACTCGTTAAACCTCTGCTCTTTCTGGGAGAGGGGCAGTCCTTAAAAGCACTCAGCTTTTAAGGCCAGAGTCAGTGTTGACATTTGGAGATGCATCCCCCAGCCCTGGTGGGAAGAGGAGAGGAATTCAGGAGAACAAAGCTGTTTTCTCAGTGTGGTAATTATCCTTCAAGGTTTTCCTCCAAAGCAGTGGGTCCTGTTGATGAGGAGGCTGCAGCTTCTACATCAATTATTGTAGTCTGATTTGACATGATGGTGGTTACTATCTTGGTGTAATGGTTGCTTCTTTAAATTATTTTATTAAGGCAGAGCAAGGGGAGTGAAAGTGAAGTGTGAATGAAGAGAATGATTGCAATGCAATTCCCTTTCCCTTCCATGTTTGTATTTTACTCTGTGATGTTTGAAATCCTTTTCCATGGATTTACTGCTGGTATTTCTCCGTAAGAGTCTGAGGAAGGAGAAGATGCTCCCAGGAAGTATCGTGTTGCTGTTGAGAGTTTTCTATTTGGAAATCACTTGTTGCTTTAATATATCAAAACCCCATGTATTGGATCATCAGAAATGCTGCTTGCAAGCAAAAGAAAAGAAAATCAGCTAATTTGGCTGATGAAAAAGGTGATCTAAGTCCCAGCAGAGCAAAGGCTGTCCTGTGTTAAGCTGATGATATGAATTAGTAGAATTCATTCAAACCATTCATCCCAATTCCTGCTGGGAAAAACTAGGTAGAGGATCTTCTCTGTAATGCTGGGTGTTTTTAGCTGGCAAGTTGCAGTATCCCTGTTTTCTCTTGGAAAAGGGATTTGTGATGAGTTCACCTTCCCAGAAGGGGACACACAGCAGCTCCCCTGTGGGCCTGGGCAGCTGGGCTGCTTTAGTGTCTCAGTGCTGGTTCAGTGTAAAGCCATGGTTTAGTGTAAAGCACATTTTCCCTGTGCTGCTGGTTTTACAGCATGGAGCTGATTCCCTCCTGTTCGGGGCTGCCACTGCTGTGCTCACCTGGCTCTCTGGGACAGCCTGTTTCCAGCAGGAGGCTGAAATGTGTAATAAACACAGGACTTGTGCATCACAGGGGCAGACAATTCATAGAAGGGCAGAAAATGCTTCATTTCCTGGCTCTTTGTACCCATGGGTGAGGGGAGCAGATTTTGTCCATGGCTCCCAAGGAAGAGAAATCACCACTCACTTTGACTTTTCTTTTCCCTGTTGTGCCACTGGAAGATGTTGCTGCAGACTGTTGTTTGCACCTCTCATTCTGCTGTTCATTTAGCCCTGCTCATTTAGCAAGTCAGTGGGTTAATTTTCAATATAACTGCATTTTTCATGCCAATTTGAATAATTTGAAAAGGGAGAAAGAGACCTTATATGAACATTTCTTTAAAATATTTTTTCCTTCCATCCTTAGGCCATTGGTGCGCTTCAAAGGCAAAAGTGATATCTTTTTGGCTCCAAAAATGCCTTTTGGCTGTTGAATAAAACCCAAAAAGCCATCTTTTGTGGTGGAGGGTAGCTGAGAAAGAGAGATGTCGCAGTGGAGAAGTCCCAGCTGCTAACTACCAGCAGCCCTTGTGCAGGAAAAATACAGAATTCATTTCTGCTTTCTTCTTTTTGGGGAAAAAAAATGAAATGGAAATCAAACAGGCCTATTTCTTATAGGAAATAAATGTAATTAATAGCAGTTAGTTAAATCCTTGAGTTCTGCCTGGAACAGGTTGTTGAATAGGAAAAGCCAGTGTGGGTTTTCTTTGTAACTTAGGGTTTTTTCATGGTTGCATGAAACTCGTTGCTTTGATCTCTTGAGCATGGTGAAATTTTAACCTGATTTCCTGTGTGGTCTAAACAGAAAGAAACTTGTAGATGTATCTGCTGAAGATTATGAAAGATCTGTTATCTCAATGCAATAAAGATTAAAACAAATACACCTGTTGTAATAGAAGAATTATTATGCATTTGTTGTAAAACACTGGAAGTCTTCCATTTGTATGAAGTGTTTGTGGAAAGCAAAATGTGTTTTGTCAAGGATGCTGCCTTTGACCATCAGAAATAAGAGATGAGGGTGTAATGAGTGGATTAACAAAATGCTGAAGGAGTTGGTAAAAGAAAGAACACATCATAGACATTGCTCAGAAGAAAGAAAAATGGAATTGCTTAAGGTTTCCAAAGGTAATTTCTGTTCTAAGAGTTGAGCTCTCCCGTTTTTGGCTTGGAAGAAACTTGGGGTACAAAGTACAGCATCTGAGAGTGTCTCTAGTCTTCTTCTGACCCACATGTGAGATATTAATCCTCAGCCTGCTGCATTTCATTTGGGGGTGGTGTAGACACTTTTGATCTGCCTGAGAGATTTTTCTCACTAGCGTTTTGCAGATCGGAGCCTGCAAATTGCCTCTCAAATCTTGATAATTAGTGATGGTGGGTGGTGAACATGAACTGCAAATGGTTTGAGGTTTTCTTCTTCTTTTTATTTTTGGCTTCTGAAAATCTGTGTGCCCCCAAAATGCTATGGAAGACAAAAGGGAAAATTACATTTTTGCAGAAGTGGTGGAGGAGGAGGAGGAGGAACGGATGTGTTCTGCTGCTGTGTTTCACATACTCGGGGCTTTGCCAGGCATCCCACTGAGTGCAGACCAGCACCTCTCTCCTGACTGATTCCCAAACCTCATCCCTGAGGGCTCCAGTCCTCAGACAGGGGAGGTTTCCCAAGGCTGGAGAGCATTATGATGCCCTGTACGGATTTCATCCCCTGTGAAATTAATGCTGCTTTCCTCCTACTCTGTTCTTCGTATCTCTGTCTCTGTTATCTCTGGGTTGTTTAGGTATCTGTGTCTCACAGCAGTCCAAGGAACATGCCTGGAAATGTGTGTTAGACTCACCTTGGAGGTCATTTTGCAGCAGTTTTCTCAGCCCAGTTTAGTGGCACCAGGAGAAGTTTGCCTCCATAGCCCAACTATTAATTGTATGGCTTTTTCAGGTGCTGCTGTGATGGCTGTTCTTTGATGTAAAAGGTGAAACTTCCAGTTCTTATTTTCCCATCTGTTTCCTTTAATCACAGCATGCCTTCAAACGTGACCATATTTTTAGAGGTTGATGTGTGCTACCAAAATGCTGCAGGAGAGATTTGACCGTGGATATTTTCTCCTTTTCTTCCCCAAAGAGCTTTATCCTTCTGCATTCCTGTTCTGTGTCTCCTGGCTCCTGATTGTTCCTGCAGCTCAGTGGTCCTGGGACCATCACCGTCCTGGGCACTAATGAATAATCAAGTATTTTTTAATTTGTTGTGCTGCATGTTGGCTGTATAAGGCTTCACAAAAAAAATCTCCTCCCTAAACCCAGCCCACTTCTCCTTTGTGAAATAATTTTGGGTTTTATTACTAAGCAGCTGTTTTCCCTTTTGTAAATGGTCTCGACTGAGAGACAGAAAAAGAAACAGAAAAAATAATTGAATAAGGCAGGAGTATAATTCATTCAACAGGTACTTCTGTGCCTGCAGTTGTTCTGCTCAGAGGTGCTGAGCTGTGCTAGGCAGTGATTCCCCCATGACAGCCTCCTGCCCAGGTCCCACCCAAACACCTCCACATCCTTTCCAGGGTTACATCAAGCCTTTCCTTGCTCCTTTTCCCATAGTTGGCTGCACCCTTTTCCCTGGAAAAATACTACTGGTTGTGTTTTAAACCAGCAGTTAGTGTTTTCAGGCTCTGTCTACCTGGTGGCTCCTGCTTTTCTCTGAAATCTGAAGCAAGGACTCTGTTGGTCACGTTTAGCCCCCCATTTGTTTCAGCTGGTCCGTTAAAAGCTCTTGTCTTTAACCAAATTCTTGTCCTGAGGGAAGATAAGCCCCCATTTCATTTCCAGTCCAGGTACCAGTTCCCTCTCCCAGCCTGCTGTTTCTCCTCCATCTCCCACACCCTGTGTGTCTTTGCCTATCTCCAAGCACAGTATGACTGATGCTTTAAATCCATTTGGATCCTTTTTTCCCCCCCAACAGTGAGATGAAGATCTTGGTGCAGGACACATGAGAGGATGAACTGTCAGCTGTGACCCTCCCTGAACTGCAAAAACTGAGGAACTTCCCTGGCTTTATACTGAATTTTCCTGTAAAATCTGGATTTTTCTTGGGTAGGGGAAGTACCATATAGAAAAATAGCTCCAGAGGGATGTGCTCATTCCCTTCCTAGCAGCATCCATGCCTGGTGTAAGTTGCCCAAAACACTGGCTGCCCCAGGAGGTGTCCAAGGCCAGGTTGGATGGGGCTTGGAGCAGCCTGGGATAGTGGAAGGTGTTCCTGCCTATGGCAGAGGCTGCAATGAGATGAGCTTGAAGTCCCTCCCAACCCAAGCTTTTCTATGATCCTATAAAATCCTGTGTGACTAAGTAGCTGTGGCTAAGGGGGAAGAGGAAGATGGGGCAATGAGAAATTCAGGCTCAGGTGTGCATGTATAGGAGATGGAAAAAAGGAGTAGAGCGTGTTGGGGGGCGTACTGAACATAAAACTGTGGAGGGGTGGCAGGGAGGGGTGGCTGCTGGGAACAGGGATTAGCAGATACACACTGCATGTTCTGGAACGCCCTCGCCAAGTGGAGAGCAGCAAGCTCTGTGCAGGGAAGGGGGAAGCTGGCTGTGAGTAGGAGCTGGAGGTGGTTCTGCATCCAGAGTCCTTCCCCTTGCCTGGTGAAAGCTACAGTCTGCCGTAGCAGGAATGGAATCGCCCTGAGCCCGGCTGCCACATCCTCATGTCTGTGGCTCTGGGGGTGGGCAGGAAAATCCTTCCTAGACCATGTCCTGGTGTGTCACTGAGCTGCCCTGGCCTGGGCCAGGTGTGCTGCCAGTGCTGAGTGCTCAGGGAAAGGAAGCTCAAGATTTCCCTTGGGATTATACATTCCTGCTGGAATGGATTCTGCTGTGTCATGGATTGCTTTGGGTGGGAAGGGACCTTAAAGATCATCTCTCTCCAGCTCTCCCTATCCTAGGTAAGAGTGCTTGTCTGATGTTACACAAAAACTTCTTGTGGTCAGCGTGGAGCAAAATGAGCCACAGCCTTGTAAAGTACATGCTCAGAAGTAATGAATTAAGAAATTGTGTGTATGATCTTATGCTATAGCTGAACTAAAAAACTTCGCAAAAGGGAGAGTTTCTCACTTTTCTTTCTTCTGAAAAGTCTGGCTGGTGGAAAGGCAAACCAGGTCATCTCATCAAACTTTGAGGTAGCTTTTGTTCCAGTGCAGAACCATTTAACAATAAACAGTTCAAAATTTGAATTTATTTTTAACCTAAAATATCACAGTTCTGGATTAAATTTTTCTTTTCCCTTTTGTTTTATGTGACATCTGGACTGTTCAGGGAGTGTTATTCCATCTTAAAATGGGGATAGTTGTCTTTTTGAGCAGTAGAGGTTTAATGGGCTGAGTAGAATAATGAACACGTAGAGAAAAGATAATACAGCTGACTATCGCCTTTCACATCTGGGAACATAAGATCTTTAATTGATTTAGAGGGGTTATTTTGTCTGAACACTTGCAATTAGCAGCTCTTAATCAGTCAAATGGCTTTGTAAGAAATCTGGCTTGATGGGTAGATTGGTAAAAGGAGCAGGAGGAGCAGATATTGAGAGTTTCTTGTCTCCTCTCCCAAAACCCTCTCCATTCTGTGGGAATAGCTGGCTGGGTGGGAGACAGATCTGCATTTTGCTTTCTTCAAGCCATGGATTAAAGAAGCAGGCTGGAAGAATCTGACTTTGAGTTCAACTGCTGTGCTCTGTCCCAGGGCAGGATGGAGGTACTTTTATCAAGACCTGCCTGTACCACGTGTTACAGAATGTGGTTTTAGCAGCCTCAGGCCATGGGGGCTGTGCCCTTGTGCTCCTCCTCATTTATCCAAGCTCCATTCTTTATCTCCTTGAAGCTCCCCATGTAGAGGGTGCCCTGTGTGAATATTTTCCTCTCTCTTTGGCCGTGTTTAGGTGAAAGGGACGTGAGAGCCAAGCAGGAAGGTGGATTATTTCTGCAAGGATGAGCGGGCGTTGCTAGAGATGCTCTGTGGTTCGGTCCAGCTGGAGCTGTCTGAATGAAGCTATGGGCTGTGCCTCCGCCAAGCATGTGTCTACTGTTCAAAACGAAGAGGAAACTCAGAAGGGCAAGAACTACCAGAACGGAGATGTGTTTGGGGGTGAGTGTCACAGGATTGTCTTTGTCCCAGCACCATGAGTGTTCTGGAAGGTGGACGACGGAGTCTTAACCTCTCACGGAATATAAAGCAAAATGCATGTTAAAATATAGCACAATGGTAGAGCAGTTGGACCATCTGGGGGAGGGTACCATGACACTTGAAACAGAGGTGAAATCCTTAGTGAAAGAAATAAGTGATGTACAGTATGACACTGTCTTTACCTCCACAAATCCTGGAATAGTTCAAAGACAATGACTTGCACAGCCCCCTCATGTATTTATATATGTGCCTCTGTTAAATGTTTGTCATTGGGTACCAGCGTAGTTGACTCATTTCCTAAAAATAAAAATCTGTTCACTAAGAAAAGTTGTTCCTCACTTCTGTTGTCCTGTAAAGCAATAAAAATTAGTTCTGAAGTCCTGTAGCAAACAGGGTTTGGAGGTACAATGAAACTAGAAATGCAGGGATTTAGTGGTACATTTTAGAAAACATTTGTTTCACAGTGAAGACTGGTCTGCTGTCTGGGTCTTGTGCATCAGGAGAGGTAAAGTGATAGGAGATAAAATCATTGTCAGCTTCATGGTTGGGTTTTTTTGCCCCAGATTCTGTTAGTATACACGAAATGTTTTTTAGATAAAGATGTAAATCTTTAAATACAGTTTATAAAATGTCACAAATTACCTGATAGACTGTTCAGAAATGAAATTTCTAGATCTGCCTGGATACCTGTCTGAAAGTTAAGTCATCTGTGAATAAGCTGCCTTGGTACTGTTATTTTTAAAACAGGTGCCTTGATACTGAGTATACACCAAACTTCCCAGGTGTTGTTTCCAGCCTTTCTGAGGGCTGACTTGCTCTCCCAGTGGATCCCACACTAAGAATTCCCAGAGGTGTTACCTGATGAGAAAGTAGTTGTTCAACAAACTGCAGGACTGTTCAGTGATCCTTCTCATCCCTGAGAGATGCTGGATTTGGAATTGTGAGCTCAGTACGTTGCTTTTGTTTAAAATAGGCTTTAAGTGCCATCATGAGCAGAAAATTCTATCAGTTCCTCAAAGGAATTGGAGTTTAGATTTTAGCTTTAGCAAGGGAGCAATTTTTGGCAAAATGTGAGTCTCAGTCCTTTTTTTTTTTGCAGTGGTGGTTTAACCACACGCTGTGGGCCAAAGACTGTAACTTTAACACAGGAAACTTAAAGTAGCTTCTGGAGTCAGAGGCACAAAAAGATTGAAGGTATTTTAAAGGGCTCCCATTTATAGAGCTGGACTGGTGTCAGCAGTATCATTTAGCTGTTCTGGGATCCATTTGAGGGCTGTTGTTCTGTATTTTACTGTCAGGAGTACTACCTGCTGTTGACCATTTTCTGGCCCATGCTTTAGTTTAGGTACAGGATTTGTCATACCTAAGGGTCTGAGTCCATGATTGATTCCTTCTTATCAGACTTGGAGTCTGTCTTAAACAACTCATTGAATGGTAACAATAGAAGTCACATTTTTCCCTTGCTGGTGAAAGACAGCTTCTAGATCAGGAATTGGGTGCATGAGGAGGCTGAGCTGGATTTTTACAGATCATCCAGTGCCACCCCCTGCCCTGGGCACAGACACCTTCCACTAGCCCAGGGTGCTCCAAGCTCTGTCCAGCCTGGTCTTGGACACTTCCATGGATCCAGAGGCAGCCACAGCTTCTCTGGGCACCCTGTGCCAGGGCCTCCCCACCCTAATGCTTCCTTTCTTATTTCTGGGAAGGGACAGAAGTGTCTCACCCAGCCAGTGGCCATGGGCAGAGTATCTGTGCTGCCTGTAGGGATTGAAAGTTCCCTGCAGTATGATTAGGCAGAGCTAAACCAAGGTGAGTGGCAGGGAATTGAGGAGACAGGAGGTGATGGAAAGGGAATTGGAGGTTAGCTTTTGGGGAGGAGGCTGCAAAGTGAAGGAAACAGAAGTCAAGTGGGGTTGGAAGGTGGCTGATGTGTCAGTAACAGCCTGAGAATATCAGTGAGCATAAACCATGCTGTGCATGGACAGTGGACACAGGCAGTGTTGGCAGCTGGGGACAGATGTGGCATCAGGTGCCTGTGCAGAACTAGCAGGGATGAGCCTCATGGCTGTGGTAGCCACATTGCCTCTGGTGTTTCACAAGGGGAGGAAATCCTGGGGGATTTGGTACAGCAATGAGAGGATTAAAGGAAAAGGGCAGGGTGCTGGTGCTGCCTTTCCTGGGCAGGCAGTGGGGTCTGAAGGATGTGGCTGGCAGGAAATTGCCCCTCTCTGTGTGACTACACTTGACTGGAAACAGTTCTCCTTCCTTCCTCCAGCACCTTGCCCAGACAAGCTGCAGGCAGAAAGAGTTGATAGTAAGGATTGGACTTTCCAGTTAAGCAGTGTTTGGATTTTTTTTCCCCATGAGCAGTTTTTACTCGACTCACATTTAATCCAGAGAGAATTTTCTGAGCTTCTCGGAGTGATGCAGTTTTGCTTTGGCTCTTCCTCAGGACCTCTGGATTTTTTTTTCTTCTTTCCTGGTGGGATTGGTTGCAGCCAACTCTATTGACTTTTGGGAGGTCATGGCTTCTGAGAGATTTATTTTTTGTTAATTTTCAAAAGTCGCTGGTTAAGCTTGATCTCCAGTACCCTATTTCTTCCCCATCTTTTAACATTTTACTTTAGCTGAGCAGACACATTGAGCCAGGTGCTGGCTGTGAATTTGAAACCCTGGTGTTTAAAACTGAGAAACCCATCATGAAACCCGTGAATTCTGTAAGGAGAAATCCTAGTAAATGAAACCAAAACATAAAAAATTTCCACCCTATCACAAACTGTAGAAGTCATGCTGCATTTTCCTGTAATATATATTTAAATGATTGAGTTAGCAGGCCTATCAAAGGAGATGTTCTAGGGAAGATTGAATATAATATGATTATTTTGTCTGTTGGTCTCTAATGACTTTAAAATCCCTCTAATAAGGATAGAAATAATAAATCTTCATTTACTCATCATTCCACTTCAAAGCTGATTTCCAGGGCAATAGGTAAGAACTATAATATGTAAATACCAATGAAGAACAAAATGCCATGATAGAGCCTTGAGCATTGTTGATTTCAGCATATGTTTTAATAATATAACATCTCTTGTAGATTAATTTTATTTGTGCCTTTATAGAAAAATTATGGGATGTTCATTTGGGGAGGAGGTTATTGAAGTAATTCTTTCAGTAAGAAAGTAAGTGGTAATGTGATTTGGGAAAAAATATTCTAGAATCTGTTCATTAGTCTGAGAGGTTTAATCCAGAGGTTTCCATGGAGCTTCTGGGTGCTTTGCAAAAGGGGGAGCAAACATGTCAGGTAGGATATTTCTGACAAAATGAGAGTATCGTGGTGGGATTTCTGTTATTAAGAGCAGCTCCAATTGCTAAATCTGTCTAAATAAAGCTGAAGGCAGAGCACAATAGTTTATAAACCAGTTTATCTCAGAACAGCTGGGAGAAGGCTAGGAAAGGAAATCTTCAGCAATAAAGTATTGTAATGAGATTGGAAAACTGCTGAATGCAGAAGGGCAGCTGGATGGGGCTTGGAGCAGCCTGGGACAGTGGGAGGTGTCTGTGCCCAGGGCAGGGGGTGCAGTGAGATGGGCTCTAAGGTCCCTCCCACCCCAAACCCTTCTGGGATTCTGTGACAGTATCTGATTGCTCCACAAGCTCTAGGGCAGTTTTCTTTCTCATGCTGATGTTTTCTTTCTTCCTGTGTGTTTTATGGGATTGTGCTCCTTCTGTTCATCCCTGTCTTGTGACAGGTATTTCCTTCCTTATCTCTGTCAAAGACAGCAGAACCCTGACTGACTACATTTGAAGTAAATGCCAAATTGCCAAAATAATCAAAACCTTTAAAATATGCCCACTCTATGCAGAAGTAGAATAACAAGGGGGAATTGGGACTGTAATTTACCTTTCCTGAATATGCATTGACATGTCCAAAAATAGTGTGTCCAAACCTTTGTAGAGATTACTTTGCTTTGAAGGCTCTTTCCTTAACAGGCCAGAAGTATCATCTTACTGAAAACTTCAGTCTTGCAGTGTTGCTCAGGACAATTCAAAATATCTCTAGGCCTGGCAAGACTGTTCAGATGTCCTTAATATGAAGTAACTTCTAAACCTGTCTTGTTCTGGTACACAGAATTCTGGAGGTCATGTGGCCATTTCAAGTGGGGAAGTTCAGTTTTCAGTGAGAAAAATATCTGAGAAGTGTTTTCAGTGAATAACACCTTCCTGTTGTTACATCATTATAACCCCTCTCCTTTCCCCTCAATTGTCAGGGGAAAAAGATGCTAAAATTGAAAATGAGAAGTTCTTCATTCTGGAAGACAGGGTGGCCATCCTCAGTGAACTGAAGCTGTCTGGAATGCTGTCTGGTGCCTTAAGCAATGGAACTTGTGTCATGTCAGGTGTGGATGTGTGCTGGGCTCAGAAGGTCTCACTGCACTCAGACACACATTCCCCTTTGCCTGGCAGCCTTTATTTGATGGACTGTGGTGGTCAGCTGATGAACACTCCTCAAGGAACTGCTGCAGTTCATGTGGCTGTCCTGGCATGTTCTGCAGTGCCAGCTCTTCCTCATTTTGGGGACAGATGCATAAGGGGACCACACTGTGTCCTAATGCCATGCTTTGAAACTATAACTTTTTTTAAAGACATTTTCCAACATGAAAAATATTTCCGGTACAGTCACAGGCACTTTTTCTTAATCCATACTCCATGGAAGTGAGTGAGTGGCCTGTAGGCACCCAGTCTCTGAAAACTCAATCCCAGGGGTCTAAAACCAGGTATCACAGTGAGTTTCAAAGGAGGAGATTTTCATTGCTTAAATTCAGACTCTGTCTGAGCTCCTGGAAGGGAAGGTTTCATATTGTTCATGGTTTCAGCAGCTCATGTTGTAAAGTAGGTCTTGTTCCAGTGCTTGAAAGCTGAAGAAAAGCAGGTGAGTGAGTGAGTGCATTGCAGCAGAGCTGAAGTGCACGAACGTCTTCCAGAATTGTGCTGAACTCTGTTTTTTAACTCCCAGAGGGCAGGTTTAGATTAGGGATTGTGAAGAAATTCTTCCCCTGTGAGGGTGGGGAGGCCCTGGCACAGGGTGCCCAGAGAAGCTGTGGCTGCCCCTGGATCCCTGGAAGTGTCCAAGGCCAGGCTGGACAGGGCTTGGAGCAACCTGGGCTAGTGGAAGGTGTCCCTGCCCATGGCAGGGGGTGGGATGGGATAATCTTTAAGATCCCTTCCAACCCAAAGCTTTCTGTGATTCTCTCTTTCCTTGCCTTGTTTAGCAATTTGTTGATAGCCTGCTTTTTACCTAAGTAATCAGGGGGTCAGTCCTAAACAAGTGTTTCAGGAAGTGAGAGAAACGAATAGAACCAAACCCTACCTACCTTGGTTATGCTCATGTGGGAAATGTAACAAAATTGCATGTATTATCTAGGTTTATGATGTATTTGTGTAACTCTGAGAACACCCTTGGTAAGTCAATAATTTACTATTTTATTACCATAAGGAAGCAACAGAGTTTAAAGTAAATCAAAACAAAACCAAACCGCACCCTCGGGTTTTGTCTAGTTATATATTCATGATCAATATGTGCAAAGAAAGTGTTTTCCACATGAATTAAAACTGTATTTTCACCTTTTATGTGTAGAAGTGGCTCATCTTTATAGCTCTTGGAAAAGGTGCTGCTTTTGCAGAAGAGGGAAAAGACTGCTCTGGACTATGGGTCAGCTCTGAGTAGTAGCAAAACAAGCTCTTCTCCCTCTCCAACAAGGAAATATAGATATATAAAGAATACAAAAAGAACAGTCCCAGGCATGGCAATGATCCAGATCCAGGGAATGCAGTGAGGAGCACCAGGAGACGAGGCTGGAAACAAGGAGAGGAGAGATGGGAGAGGAGATACCTACAGCATGGGGCTGAGGTCCCTCCAGGAGATGGGACCAGAAGCAGAACTAAAGACGGGCAGAGCTGCTCTGGCAGGGACTGGAGGCCCAAGTCTCAGCAGAAGCAGGGCTCCTGGATCCACGGGCAGGAGATGCAGGTGAGGTCTCAAGGGGCTGGTTGTGGCCTCTGAGTTCACTCAGAACTCTGCCAGCAGCTATCCATTAATTGTGGTCTGGATGTAATGATGGTGATTGAAATAGTTCTCCCTTCTCCTACTCTTTTCCCCATTTTTTCCCCCCTTGGAAGTGCAGGAACACTGATCTGGTGTTCTTTAGGGGTGACATCCAGGTCTGTGGAAAGGTTCCTACAGGCTCCAAGAAGGTTACCTTGCCTCTTTTTGCAAGATTGGTTTTCAGTGTCTGTTTTCACTGATCCAGCAGAGAAGAAAATCAGTTCAGAAGTGATGGTTTTTAGATACCTGAGTGCTGAAAAATTACTTAGTTGTAAATGGTCCAGGCAGTAGGGCAACAGTGTTTGAAGATATTTCTCAGTGCCTATTTGAAAAAAAAAAATCAGAAAGACCCTAAGAGAGATGCCTTTCCTGAGTGGATAGAAGATCTTTGCCATGGAAAGGTTGCTGAGGTTTTCCTACCTGAAAGAGAGTTGGACTTAGAACAGGTATCCATAAATTAGTTGGACAGCCCTCGCACTCTATAATCACCTTCTTCTGGTGCTTAATCTTCTTGCACTGTTTTTACAACCCCTTGTCATAGTATTAAATGAGGGAATTATTCTGCAAAGTCATTCTCCTTTAGTGGAAGGGAGCTCTCTTTATCCAGATCTTTGCAGTGCTGGGTTTGGACACACAGCTGGACTCAGTGCTTCTAGTGGGGATTCACAGTACAGAGACAGAAGGTGAGCCAAGGTGGAGAAACAGTTGCTATCGCCATTTTAGGAGCAGAAATTAATCCCAGGCAGGTCATCACTTCCTTGCTTCTTATTTTCATGCGAGCTTTTCCCTTTTGCAAGCTCTCCATTGGCATCAGAGCACCCAGAGCGACCCGAGGGTGGGGGGCTCCAATGGACCCCGAGTCTGTGGGGTGTGGGCAGAGAGAAGGTGGTGTTATTCTTGGGAGTGACCTTTCCTCCAAGCTGCTTAGCTCCATGGACAGTCCAGTCCCAGCGCATAGAAATGAAGTGCAAGGGGTGTGCATTTCACAATTGCATTAGTGGGCTATAAATAGGGCCCTGCATCCGCCTTTGGCCTGGACTAGAAAGGAGCCAGGATGTGTTTTCTGGCAGCCTTGGCGCTCAAGGAAATCCGTTTATTTTATGGTACAGACACACTTAGTTTTTCACTTAATCTTTTAAAGACAGACTTCTCTGGCATTCATTGCCTACCTGTAGGTACAAACGAGGAAAAATCATGGTAAAAATGCCATATACTTTCAATAACTGCAGTGTTCCAAGTGTTTTATTACTGGGCCACAAATTTGGAGGAAAAAAAACCACAAAAACAAGAGAAAACTCCAAAGCCTGAAATTTGGCTAGAAAAGACTCACTCTGAATTCCCAATTCACCAGGTAAGCCTTGTGTAGCTGCATGTGTGTGTGTATTCATTTCAGCAATACAAGGCTGAAATTTTTAAGGCTGTAATTTTATAGTAGGAAATATCTACTGGTAGAAATAGCTGTTAAATACAAAGGAAAGGTACCTGACCAATGAGTATTTGTGTGTCTTTGGCATACACAGCCAAAGGTGCCTTTATAGGGTGGAAGAAGTGTACATAGAAGGCATTTTTCCAGTAGGGAATTCTCCAAAACATTGTGCAGTCATGAGTATTTTAAATCTTAAAACCAAGTGGTCTCATGTTCTCCTTGGTCAGAGGCCCAAGATTGACAGTGCTCTGTCTTGAGCTAGCACCGGAAAAAAAAGTGAAAAAATGGAAAATGTTGATACTTCTGCCGCATGTGCTTGTGAAAAACAAAGCCTGGCTTCTGCTGAGTGGGTGTCCTTATGCCCTGCCAAACACTTTTCCCTCTCACCTGTGTGAGTGGGGGCTCTGGCAGAAAGGATCGGGTTTGGGGTGCTTTTAAATTCTGTATTTCCTTTCTGCTCTTGTCACGGGAGCACTGCAGGAGCTGTTCAGGCAGCTGGGGTGTGGAGCACTTCATGGTCTGTGGTACTGGAAAGGAGCATGCAGTCACCTTTGTTTCAGGAGTTATGCTCTGGGAATGATCTTGAGCTGTTCAGAGGGGGAAAAAAAGGGGGTGTAGTGGTTTGGTGTTTCCCACTGAAGTCTCCTACACTGTGTAATGGGTGTATTTTTACAATTACGTGCATTTTATCTCCTGTATTTTGTTGTCAAGTGGTCGCAGCCCCCAAGGCTGCCAGAGCTCCAGGAGCATTTGGACAATGCTCCCAGGGATGCACAGGCTGGGATTGCTGGGGTGTCTGGGCAGGGGCAGGGGTTGGACTGGATGATCCCTGTGGGTCCTTTCCATCTCAGCACATTCTGTGATCCTCTCATTCTGTGATGTACTGTATTTCTAACTGCAGTAACTGGGTGCATCTTGAGATCTTTTTAGGGTGAAAGTGCCCCTCCAATACAAGTGCACTAAGCACATATTTCTTGCTTTAGTTTTTTTTTTTTAGCTATTACTAAACTCTTTTTTTTCAGATATTGGTATTTTGCTTTCTTTTAAAAAGTATAGCCCAAAGGGAAGGGGAAAAGGCTTGGAAAATCTATAGCCAGAGTAAAATATTAATCTTTTCAGTAGGTTACTTTTGGAGCAGCTAGATGGTCTGTAAGAAAAATAATGTGATTAACTTCTGTATCTTTTGCATCTGGAAATGTGTACTGGATTTTATAAATCAAGTTTTCATTAGATCTCCCCTCTTGGTTTAAAGAAATACTGATAGTGAGGAGATGTTACTGGTTCTGGGTATTCAGTCCCTTCCATATTGGAATTAATAAAAACTGAATAGCTGCTGATTTACAAATTCTCTTTGGGGTCCACGAGCAGGGAAAATTTGATAGCCTAATATTAGTAGAAAAAAGTTCCTATGCCAGAAAGGGTATGAAAATCCATTTTAAGTCATACATTGCAGGGCAACAATCTCATTTAATAGTTGACTGATTGAGAATGGCATTGCTTGGTAAGGAAAGAGGAATTGGCTTTTTTATTGACAAGGAAACAGAAGGCACCTCATCCTGTATTTGCAGTAATAGGAGATGTGTAATTTTGAGGGTGTGGAGTGGTAATGACTTATTTTCCAGGGAGGCCTTGGGGGGCAGCTCCATTCCGGAGAGGTTTTGGGTGGATGGCTGCCTTGGAGGGGCTGTAAGGGGA
This sequence comes from Drymodes brunneopygia, assembly GCA_013400955.1. Lineage (NCBI taxonomy): Eukaryota > Metazoa > Chordata > Aves > Passeriformes > Petroicidae > Drymodes > Drymodes brunneopygia. The sequence continues at coordinate 406,061 of VZTZ01049693.1, forward strand.
AGGGCCTCCAGTGCTGCACGAGGGATGCTCACAGAAATGCTCAGTGAGGTGTTTTTCCTGGAATTGAATAGTCCCTGACAGGTCCTGTGCCAAAGTGAGGAATGTTCAGTGGAGATAGACAGATAGGGGCTGGGGGAGGGTCAGCAGAGACTGGGAGTTGTGTTAATGACCTTGAAAAACCTGAGAAGAATTAAATATTTTGTGCTTGGTGGGTTTTTTAGCTTTCTGAGGGAGAATTTCAAACCAGAGCAGTGAAATGGAGTTGGAGGAGCCTTTCCAAGCTGGCCATGCTGTGCTGTGTTCAAGGCAGCCTGGATCCAGACACCCACCTGGGGGCTTCATATGAGCAGTCACATTTTCAAGGCACATACCCTTTGTTTTCCTCCTGTCCATTCCTTTAATTAATCTCTCTGCTGCTTGTTTCCTCTCCTGCTTTCATTTCTCAGTTTGATCTTTTTAGTGGGCTAGATAATTGCATTTACTGGGTATCCTTCCTGCCAAGCACCATGGCTGTAATCTCCTCCACCTGAGAAATGGTTTCTTTTGAACAACCTGGCGTCTGCCTCAAAGTTATGTGTTAATTAAATGAAAACAAAAAGGTTAAAAAAAGTGTCTGTGTGTATATATATATATATATATATATTTATAAATATATGTATATATAAATTATATAGTTTCAGTGAGCAGAAATTTGGGTAGCTGGAAGATAGTTATGAGTGCACACCACCAGCACTGTTCTTTGGCTTTGTAATTACAGAGGAGTGCACAAAAGTCTTTAATTATATGATCACATGGCAGGTTTTTTCAATACCATCTCGCATACGGTGTTCCCTCAGATCTTGAACACAAAGACAGTACAAGCAAGGCAGAAATTACGTGTTTAGCATCAGCTGGATTTGGGGATGTTGACGTTGCATGTTAAAATGTTTCCTGAGATAATGAAATGGCCTCTGAGGCTGTGGCTCTTCTGACCTACCTACAACTAAGGTAGACCTGGCAGATTCAGAGCAGTGAGGCTGTGCCCCTGGTGTGAGGTTAATGATAACAATCCTTAATTCATAATGTGCTAGAAAATTGTATGTACAGCTCCAGTTTTCACAGGACTTGGACTGTATGACTGCCCAAAATGTAGAGTAGCCTTGGGGACTTTTTGACCAAGAAGAAACCAAGTAGTGAAAGAAACCAAGAAGAAAAAACAAGCAGAGGGAACTAAGAAGAAAACAAGTGAAGGGAGGAATCAAGTAACCCACTCCTTGATTCAGCTGCACCTCCTGCTGTGTCAGCTGATGTACAGTGGTTTGTTTCTGCAAGTCACGTGCCAGATTTGAAAATTAAGCCTATAAAACAAGAGAGCTAAATCATGGCTTCTTCATCACCTGCCAGCTTTAGACTGGGGGGAAAGGAATCAGAAAACCCAGGATACACAAAGTGATGCACCTGGGAGCAGCTCTGGAGACTGCTGACAGCACTGGTGAGGGGTGGGTTAATACTGCAACATGAGGGTTTGTGCTTCTCCAGCAGCAAAGATCAAGATCATGGCCAGGACAGTTCATGGAGCTGTGTTCTGTCAGCCTCAGAGATTGCTGCTGAAAGATACCATGGTTTGGGCCTGCAGGAGGGAGCTTTGATAAAGTAGAAGGGAAGTTGCTAAATTTTTTCAGGTAGGCATCACTCTTGAGGGAGTTAATGTTTCATGAAGCACTGGATATGCCAAAGGGCTGTTGGCTGTCTGAGAAAAGAGCTACCCCTGTCTCGCTGAATGTCCTTCCAATTCTGCAGGAATCCTCCATTTAGGGTCTGGCTTTTGTTACACTGAATGTCTCAATCCCTTTTTTTCCTCCCAAAAAACCAGCCCTAGCAGTCACATCTGCCTTGTGCAGAAGCAGCCATTGGCATTCCTTGGGTTAGGAATGTTAGGGTTGTGTAGGAAGAAGAAAAAACGCTTGAGGGTGGTCTTTGCAGATGTGCTGTGATCTGTGTGGTGTGTTGATTTTTAAAGAGCTGTTCTGTCAGAGAATTTAGATTTTGCTGGCAGAACTGGCGTGTTGTTCATGCACCTGTTCTCTGTTTAGTATCTGGTGGTGTCCACTGCCTCGACTCCCAGCAGTGGCTGTATTTTTAGATTGGATTAGGGTAAGGTAAGTTAATTTGGGATATCTGAATGAGCTTTTTCAGATAATCCTTTGAGAAAAATGGGTTGGCTTATTTCCTAAGCTATTTTTACTGTTCTATTCATGTTAGTAAAACCATGATGACTTGGATCAAGAATTGCCTGTGAATTGATAGCTTTTAGGGTTGGTAACAGAGGAAGACAGCAGGCTACTCACCCAGTGCTGGTTGATCTCCAATAAAATTTCACTCCCAGCCCACATTCAAGTGGATCAGAAACTCACCCCCACAACTGAACAAATGCTTCAACCCTATAGAATCAAATGAACCATGGAGCTGCTGCTTTCTGTGAGTGCTTGAAGCTGGACCTAAGATGATAACTTAGATATCCTTCATTTCTTAATATTTAGTTCAAGAAATACTAATTTTCAGGATTTTTGCAACTGCTTTCTCTGACTGTTGGCTTTTTTTGGGATTTTTGATGTGACTTCTCTGGTATCCAAGCAGTTGATACCCACATACATAACAGAGATGGAATCACCTAAGTATTGCTCATCTTACCCTTCCAGTCCTCCAAACCAGATGGACATGAACCTGTGGCACTCAAGGCTGATGATCCAGATAATGGGAGCTGCAGCCACTCAAACAATCTAATTCTGCCCTTTGACTGTTCAGGTGGTCTGTGACTTTGTTTTTTCCCCTGATGTGTAGCCTGACTCTTTCTAGAGCTGAGCCCAGCACTGCTCGTGTCCTCCCAGTGCACTTGAGGATCTCAGAGTGTTCCTCCTTCCCAGTGGCACTGGGGATGGGCTCCAGGAGAGCTGCATCCAGCTCCAGCATCCCTGCACAGGCAGGACATGGAGCTGTTTGAGCCGGTCCAGAGAAGGCACCAGGATGATCAGAGAGATGGAGCAGCTCTGCTGTGAGGAAAGGCTGGGAGAATTGGTGTTGTTCAGCCTGGAGAAGAGAAGCTTCAGGGTGACCTTACTGTGGCCTTTCAGTGCCTGAAGGGGGCCAACAAAAAAGATGGAGAAAGACTGTTTGCAAGGGGTAGAGTGACAGGACAAGGGGGAATGGCTTCCCACTGCCAAAGGGCAGGGTCAGATGGGATGTTGGGAAGGAATTCTTCCCTGTGAGGGTGGGGAGGCCCTGGCACAGGGTGCCCAGAGCAGCTGTGGCTGCCCCTGGATCCCTGGAAGTGTCCAAGGCCAGCTTGGACAGGGCTTGGAGCACCTTGGGATAGTGGAAGGTGTCCCTGCCTGTGGCAGGGGGTTGGAATTGGATGATTTTTAAGGTTCCTTCCACCCAAACCATTCTGGGATGTTTGGTATGTTCTGTGCTCAGCACCTAAGTGGCTCACCTGCTGTTCCTAGGTTTCAGTTAAATTGCATCTCTTACGGCTCTTAACAAATATTTTTAGAAAAAGCATTCAGTCCTTTATCTAAATATAGCTTTGAGCTTTCAAGCCTTTGGGAGAGGGGAGCACACGAAGCTTTGATCTGTGGCATTCACTGCAGTAGGAGGCCTTTCTGCACCTGACAGAAGTAAGTACAGTGCAGAGGAATTTGTTAGACAGAAAGCTCCTATTTTACAGAACAGACATGTGGTTTAGTGTGGATGAAGGATAAATCTTGGCATGTTGTGTGATGGAAAGGCAAGAGAAACTGCAGAGAAATATGTGGCACAGGAAAATGAAGGTGTGTTTAGAAACTTCCCTCTTGGTGGTATGACTGAAGTACCACTCACCTCCTGCCTGATACTTGATCTCTCACTAAAAATAGAGAAGAGGCTCACCCACCGTCCCTCTTGATGACAGTGGAACCGAATCTGTTCGTCCTTAGATGTCTGAAATGGGAATGCAGTGTAAATCAGCATTTTATTTATTTATTTATTTATTTATTTAAAGGCTTGCTGTTTAACCAAATATTTCTCCAAAAGTCACAGTGACTCCAGATATATTTTTGACGAAGTTGCACTTTTTTCTGGTGTTATTCTTTCCTTTAAACTGAGCCAGAATTAGTGTCATTGCCCATATTCCTGTGGTAAAGGCACTTTACAGCTGTGTCTGGAAGTGCTGAAGACATTTTTCTCCTAGGAACCACCACAGTTTTGTGCCCCCCACCCAGTAATTGTTTCAATATTCTAAGTTGATATGCTCATTTATCAATGAAATCGTTATTAATGAGTGCTGTTTTTCTTTGTCACATTGCCATGGCAACTGGGTGACATGTTTGAGTGGAATTATCTGTTTCCAGATGGAGATCTTCATTCATAAGATTTGCCTGCTGAGAATTTTTGCAGCATATTCAGCTTCAAAATTCTTCCTTTCCTGTGCCTCTCCACAGTTTGGAGCTAGAAGCTTTCCTGCTTTCTGGTTTATATCCTGTGATTTTGTGTGGTGGGTGTTATGCTTGCAGTATTTCTGTCTTTTGTGGTTCATCTCTGTTGTTTTCCTTTTGGTTTAATTGAGTTGCTTTTCTTCAGCTCAGGATTTGCTGTGACAGTCCTGTAAAGCCATTCCTCCCCCATATGAGTTACTGGAAAATTTCTCTTTTTATATAATACACCACACAATAGAAGATGAGACTTGATTTTGGTTTTACTCCTGAAAGGAGCATAAGGATGCATTTCTCTTTATATATGATATATCACATTCTGAGTGATAGTGTCCTAATTTATTTTATCATATTCACAACTTGATTTTTAGTTCTATACAACAAAGAAGCCTGAACATATTTCACTTTTCTTTTTGGTATAAAACTGTATTTAGGAAAAAGACCAAGGTAAATATGCACAGAGTAGAGATTTCCTTTATCATGAACTTCTTACAGCTTTAAAGGTCTTTTTGGCTGCCAGACTTAATGAAGTCCCACTGTATCTCAGTCAACATTTCAGGATTTCTCTGATTTGTTTCTCAAACCAAAATACCTCAAAATGCTGGGTTTACTTCAGTAGAAATCAGAAGGTAAAAGGTGGTTTTTATCATCCTTCTTCAACTCCAGGTCACTCTTCCCTTATTGAGCAAAACCAGCTTAGCAGATTTTTGCACATACCTACAGGAAAGGCATTAAGGGCCCACTCATCCAACCTGTCTTTAGTCTAATTTTCATATTCACCTGAAACTATTAATGGCCATACACCTCATGGTTTACTTCTAGGTCTAAGTGTTGTGTAAACATCCCTTCTTTTGCGCTTGCGGTGCTTTCATCCTGCCAGTAACTTTAGAACAAGAACAGTCTCATAAATAACTCAGAATCTGTAGTTTCTGAACACCTTACCTTATGTGTAAGGTGTCTGTGGAAGACAAATTTTGTCTTCACCTAGTCAAAAAAAGTCTATATAGCATTGTATCCTCCCAAAAATAACATAATGCAGTGCAAGACCCATCTTCTGCAAATAATGATTTGATTTTAATTCCTATATTTAGTATATTTGAAATAAAGAATGTTGTCTTACCTGTGGATAAGGTGTTACTTCCCTGTCACATGAGCAAGCAGTGTCCTCCCTAGCTATATAATTCTGTATAATTACTTAGCTCTTCTTTTCCCTTGGAAACTGGATTCATACCTATTTATACCTTACTTAATACTAACAAATGTTACCAATGTATTATGTCAGTGCTCCTTGTTTTAAGGAAAGTATTTTGCCTGTGATAGGGAACTAGGAGAGCTATGAGTGATGATGTTGCTTCAGATGTAATGACTCTCTGATCTGCTCCCTTCTCCTCTGTGTGTAGCTGATAAAACACTTGTTGATGGCTCAGTTATTAAGCAAAATGAAGTTGATCCCTGGCTTTCCACAGGCTGGTGCTGCATTTGCCTTTTGGTGTGATCTTGGTGCATGCAGGGCTTGCTCAGAGCCCCTGGCACTGCTGGAGCTGGGAGCTGCCTGGCACTCTGGGCTGTTCATCACTCCCTGGGGCAATGCAGCCTGAGTGCAGCCCCCAGCCCCTTCCCTAGTGTGTCTCATCCCAGCAGATAATCTCTTGGCCTTTAAAGCAGATCCTCAGCTTTAGATTGTGTCAAAGCTTTATTGCTTTGTGAGATACAAGCAGAGATTTCTTCTGCTCAAGCACATACCATCTATTAGAGCCAGGACATTTATATTAATTTTGTAAGACACTGTCTGTTCTGCCAGTGTCTGCAGGGGCTTCTGCTTTGACTTCTGTTTGGTTTTTTTTTAATCTGTATCCACAGAATCACAGAATGGTTTGGGTTGGAAGGGGCTTTAAAGCCCATCCAGTGCCACCCCCTTCCGTGGGCAAGGACACCTCCCACTATCCCAGGTTGCTCCAAGCCCTGTCCAGCCTGGCCTTGGACACTTCCAGGGATCCAGGGACAGCCACAGCTTCTCTGGGCACCCTGTGCCAGGGCCTCCCCACCCTCACAGGGCACAATTTCTTCCCAATATCCCATCTAACCCTGCCCTCTGGCAGTGGGAAGCCATTCTCATAAGGAGAAGTTGGATTTCTCCAAGTAAGACTTGCTGTTTGCTGTGGTGGATTCAACTTGTCCAAAAAATGTTATGAAAAATGACTGGTTTATTTTTGGAAACTTTCTTGCTGTTGCATATCTTGGGCATAAATTATCCAGGGGTCTGCACTTCTGCAGTTGGTAGGGTGGAGGGGAGAGTAACACCAGCTTGTGCCAGAGATGATTGAATGCTTATTGTATCATCAGGAAAGTATTGAAGTTTACCAACACTATTGGAAATACCTCTGGAAATATCATAAGAAATCTGTGCAAAGGTCTTTGCCACTAGTTCAGAGCTACTTGATGCATCTGCCAAACGATGCAGCATTTGAAGGATCTGTGCTCATGTCCATTGTGAATTTAAAATTGAATTTTTGATCTCTAAGAAGAGTCCATCCTATCCAGATGTATCAAAATTTCACGTCAGTCTGATTATCCTGGCAATCAGTCAGGGACTCCTTGGTGCCCTGGCTGGCTTGCTCCAAGGGAAGTTGCATCCAAGGAAGCATCCCTCCTATACCATCCCCACAGGATTAGCTGCTGCCTGGATGTGGTGTTTGATCACAATTAATCTCTTGGAATGAACAGCAGACACATTTCAGGGTTATTTTTGCCATGGAATGTCAGCCCCTCCGTACCTTCCTTGTTTTCCACAAGGCTGGACTGAACATCCTCTTTCCTCCAGTGCACATGGACTGACTGTGGGTTGGGAAATGTCCTTTGTGCTGCTTTCTCTTGCTCATCTGTTTCCCCATTCAGATCCCTGCGTGCCTCTGTGGGAGTTTGATGCTTTTTCTGCCTGTGGGTTTTATTGCCAATCACAGCAGAGAGCACTGAGGAAAGTGTAAGTTAGATAATTGCAGTCAATCAACTAATTCCCAGGCTTTATTGTATTCAGCCCTTTTGGGTTTATGAATTGTCACCTCCAGACTAGCTGAATTACATGGAAAAAAAAGAAAAAAAACCCCTCAGAGTTGTTCACATTTACCAATCTGATAATGTTGTCTTAAATTCTTCCATCTGAATTGAAGCTCTGCATCTGAGACGCTTCTGTTTGATAGATTCAGTTTATTTGAACTCTATAATAAAGAAAATGTATAGATGTGGACTAGACCAAATGCAAAACCATGTGTTTTTTAAAATAAAATTCTTTTTTGAAACAATTTTATTTTACTTTTCATAGCAAGACTTACTTAACTTCTAGACTCTGTGGTTAACAGTTTCCTGAAAACAACTTTGTCTAAATGATATTGATTCTTTTTTTAACAATAAAGAAACCCAGAAAAATCTATTTGTGCTCTGTTTTTCCCTTAGTATTGAGAGAAATTGCTTGAAAACCCAAAGAGAAAGAGGAAAGCTTGTGCAGTGTCTTCTAATTTGCCAAGGTTTTGCCCTTTATTGCGAGTGTACTGTGTCTCATTTCACTTTGTATTAATATTTTCCACTTTTGTGGGATGAAGTTTCTCTTCTGTATTGTTTATCCTGGCTGGAGGAGGGTGGATGCACAACTCTGGGTGTTCTTTCCTATAGATTCACATGCTACAAAGATAACCAGAGCAAAAAGTGACTGAGCAAAGGCAGTGTTGGTCCTGCAAGAACTGGATTCACAGGCTGCAGGGAAGAATAACTTTTCCTGAAATCCTATCTTATCCTACCAAGGGAAAAAAATCCCTTATTGGAGCTTTGGGTTTACTGTGGCACCTGAATGTTAGATAACATTTCCATACTGGCATTAGAGCTGGGGATTCTAGTATTTGAAGAGCTGATAAATATTAAGGGCAAACCAAGAATCTTACTTTCCTTACTTATTTTCAGGCTGAATCTCTATCTGGGTAATGTTTGTGTGCAGGAACAGCAGTGGTTGTGGGGGGAAATGGGAAGAGGAAGATGGTCAGCATGGGGCCTTTTCTCCAGAAATCATTCTATGACTGCATTGTGCCATTAGGGAAAACAAAATTTAAAAAAAAATAGCAAAGTGATAATGGTGTGGGTTGGCTTTTTTCCAGCTTTTAACCTACCTTTTCAATAGCCTCCATCAGTTTTGCTGAGCAGGGAGCACCCATGAGCAGACTCCTCTCTGGAGTAACCCCTGTACATGGCTTGTTGGTCCACTGAGAATGAAAATCCAGGGAGGGTGCAGGAGCAAAGAACTTGTTTGTGCTGACCATATTAAACAGAAAATTAGGGATTTGGGAGAGAGAGTACACACCAAATGTCCCTGTTTCCTGGTGCCATGGCTATACTAGACCAGAGAGCTACTGAAATTCTTACTGAAGCTTCAGGCAGGAGAAACTTCCTTTGTATTAGTCACATGTAAGCCTTTGAAAAGATATACATGTAATTTTTAGTTGCTTTGCTTAACTAGGGTCTATTCTAGTCAGTTGTTTTGGTTTTAGTTTGGATTTTATCCCAGCTGCTGAACTACAGTGGTTCAAATTTTTTTTCTTTTTTTTTTTTTTTCTTGGTGCTCAGATGAGTATAGGATCAAACCAGTGGAAGAGGTCAAATACATGAAAAATGGGGGAGAAGATGATCAGAAAATAGCAGCCAGGAACCAAGAAAACTTGGTAAGGATTGAACTTATCACTTCTCTAATGAACTAATGTGGCTCTGCTTTTGTAATGAAATATTCAGTGTGCAGCACCCTCCAGCTCCGGCTTTACACGCGGCGAGAGGATTTTCTCCAAAATGTCACAACTCCCTGCAAAACTCTCATGGAAGGTGCCAAAATACGACCTTTTCCTGCTTGTCTTTCTGAATTAGGCTCTACTTGATCTTGGAGTGAGTGCCTCCATGGTTATAAGTCACTCCCCTCCCTTGCAGATCTGAAAATACGCTTTATTTGGAAATGTGTGTGTCTGTGTTACAAACGAGCTGGAGTAAAACAGCACTTCCCTGCCATTATGAAAATTACCTATTTATGTAGAGACTATTTGCTCTACACTTGCTGGCTTTCTGTATTTTAAAATTCCCAGGAAAGGCAGTTTGGAACAGAAAAAATATTCATAAAACAGCAGTCACAAAAATCGTGTGTATTTCTTTTGCCCTCATTTGAGCACTTTGCCAGCTCACAGTTCCACTTAAGGGAAGGCAATCACAGGTAAACTCTTAGGACTACTTGAAATAACTAAGATGCTGTGAAGCAGCTTAAAAATCATGGTTGAGTCACTTCTGGCATTTCTGAGAAGTTGCTTCTTCTCTTCTAAAGCTGAAGGACCGTAGGTTTTATTGGCTGGCTGGAGCTTTGCCCAGTTGAAGTTTTCAAAGACATCCCACAATTCTCGTAGTTGGGTGCAAGTTTTCACATCTGGTTCCACTCGCTCAGTGCAGCTTTTCTTCACGTAGAATGGTTGGGTTTTCCCCTCTCCATCTGTAGGTCCAGAGGAGATACAGCACAGTAGATTTCAGTGGAACCATAACCATTATCACCAGTTGAGGATTTGCCTTTTGCCTTTATTGGGCAGCTGTAGAAAAAGTTCGGGATTTTTTACTTTTTATGAAGATTCGAGCTCCAGCAGCCTGGCTACTTTATATTTCCTCTCCTAGACACAGATACTTACATTACACAGCTACAGGTGCATTCCTGTAGCAAATGGAGTTTATTTTGCTGTCCTATCCTATGGCTGAGCAGCAGGCAACACGATTTCTTCTTCAACCTCCATATCACCTATTTTTACTACCTGCAATTTTGCATTGCAATGCTGATACTGATGCAGGATTCAGAGGATTTTTTAGAGGTTTTTAAGAGATTTTTGGGGAGTCCCATGCAGGGCCAGGAGTTGGAGTTGGTGATCCCTGTCAGTCCCTGTCAATTCTGGATATTCTGTGATCCTACGTTAGATTTTTGGCTGGCCTTCAGCTGTAGTTAAATGAGAGTATTTGCAGAAGGTACCACATCACTGGAATGACAGCGAGGAAGAGCTCAGGAAAGCTCAGGTCTGCTGGGGTGACCCTTTTGCCAAAGGTCTATTCAAAACTGGCTCAAGCTAGTGTGCACTTTGGTGCTGTCTTGTAGCACCCAGGTGTTCACCTAATTAAATGCAGGAAGAGCACAGTGCTTCTTATTTTATTATTGGTGGGTCATGTTTAATGGGAGCAGTGAGTTTGCTGGAAAATGGAACAATAAGGAGTTGGAAGGCTGGAGTAGCTCTTCTCAGTCATGTTTATCAGGAGAAAAAAAAAAAAAGGCAATATCACAATAAAGTCTCCAGCTAGACAGGATGGATGTGCTTTAAAACAAACCATCTTGCCCACCAAAAAGGCTTTATTTTTCTTTTCCTCATCTTACTATAAGGAGATTACCTTGTCTGTAATATATGCAGCTTTTTAATCCTGGGAATTGTCAAGTCCTCATCACTCCTGGGTTTTTTTAAGGGGTTTTACTGTTTGAGTTGTCCTTAGCAAACATGTTGTAGTTCAGTGTTTAGAAGATGGGTTAAGCTGCCCGTCACTGAGGCTTTAATTTCTTTAACGTGTGGAAGTTGGCAAGCACTTACATAATCCCATCGTCTCATCAGCCATTTCCAGGCAACTGAAATTTTAGGAAGAAGAAAAGGCGGTGGGAGAATTGACCAACCCTTTTTCCTTCTCTCTTGTTCCTTAATCCCACATTTCTTTATTGTCACAGGGCTGCAAATTCACATCCCCTTCAGAAACACAGCCCAGATGAGATGTGTAACCTCAGTGTCTGGGATCTGTTCTGGGTGGGTTATCTTATCCCCTGATACTGGTGCTTGGATTACATTATTCAGATGCCAATGAATTTTTCGATCCCATTATCATCTCTCTTACTTTTTTAAGGTATTTTGAAGTCTTGCTTAAAAAAAAAAAATCTCAGCTCACGTGAAAGTAAACCTGCTTCCCTTGTAACTTAGGCTCTTTGGTGTGCTGCCATCTCTGCCTTTGGTGCTGCAGTGTTTCTGAGGGGGAAAGAAGGTCACACGAGTAGCGAGTAGATAAAGAGAATGGGTAGACATGGCAGTCATCAGGGAAACTGTCATTTCACTGTGGGTGCTGAGGTCACAGTCCCAGGCTTTGATTCTGCTTGAGGATGAGCCAGAGAAGGGCTGATACAGATGTGGGTATCTGTGGGAGAGATGAGGCTCTGTCAGTGAGTCACCACCTTCTCAGCTTCAACCTGACACTTAAGCAGGGCTCAAAACTTGAGTGGGTCTGGCAGAGCAAAGCAGAAATGTGCCAACAGGAATGGCTGTGCTAGGGCTGTCTGCCAGGGGAAACACCAGATGCTCCATGGGAAGACATTTTCTGGCGGAATCAAAGGCCCCCTTGGATTAGAATGTAGGCTTTTGACAAGGGGGAAAAGAAGAAAATAAGAAAAGATAAACTAAGCTTGTTTTCCTGCTGTTCCTTTGTATCCATAAGCCTGATTCACTTCTTTAGTCAGGTTGTTTCTCCAGTTCTCCACCTGCCACTGGGATCTCCCTGCTCCTCTTTTCATTCCAGGGACCTCTGACACCTTTCTGAGCACCTCCACCCTCAAAACAAAGCCAGAGTGGTTGCACTTGAGCTGACAGTCCCACCTTGTAGCCTGCAGGATGGGAATGGGATGTAGCAGGATTAGGTGCTGGAGAGCTGGGGCTGCACTGGATGCTGTCACTGCACCATGTGCTTTGGTGGCTGCTCAGCTAAACCAGGGATGTTTGGAGGCAGATCAATGAAGAACTAGTAGATAGGTGAAAGAAGGAAGTAATTTGTGTGTATATATATATATATACACAGTTTTAAGCTTACCAAGGGAAATTTAGATTTGGGTTGGATGTTAGGAAAAAGTTTTTTACAGAAAGAGTGATAAAATACTGGAATCATTTGCCTGGGGAGATGGTGGAGTCTCCATCCCTGGATGTGTTTAAAAAAACATTGGGTGTGGCACTGAGGCCATGGTTTAGTTGAGGTTTTAGGGCATGGGTTGGTCTTGATGATCTTAAAGGTCTCTTCCAACCCAGTGATTCTGTGATATATCTACACACATGTGAAAAAACATGGAAGCTGTGCTAATTTTTATGTGAAATGGTGCGTAGAAGGTCGTGTGTGTGCTATTGTTCCTGGAGGTAAATGAGCAGCTGGGATGGTTATTTATGAGTTCAGAAGCAGAAGGGCTGGCTGGGATGCTTTGTTGGGATCCTGGGCTTTGTCTCCATGCCCAGCTTGGTGCCAGTGTGCCACATTGTGTGTTAAAACTGGACTAAAGCTCCCCATGACTCCACAGTGGCTCTGCGAAACCTCTCCTGCATCTCCCCATCTCCTTGGGGGAAGGTTTTGTGATAAGCCTTCTCCAAAACAAAGGGAGTTTTGCCAATGTTGAGTTTGCCCACTCAGCAGATCTGGATGGGGTTTTTTTGGCCCTAAGTATTAGCAGAAGGTAATGGTGGCTAGTCACATGGATTTGTCACTTTGGAAGCTAAAATGACAAAACTCAGGCTGTTATTACTATTTTACAAGCAGGTATGACCAAAATAAATAACAAACTAATCTGTTAACTTTTTGTTTGGAGAGGGCTGTTTAGCTCTGCACCATCATGTTAAATATACAAAGTACATGAATATACAGAGTACATGACAGCCTTTTTAATACTCATTATAGGGCAAATTTAATTGTCCTCATTTCCATACTCTCTCAGCACTCCTGGCTTTCCATTGTAAAATATTACTGCCAGAAAAGGTAAAATGAGAAGGTGTGTGGTATTCCTGCAGCTTAGCATTGCTTTGGCAAACTTCAGGAGCTGGATCAATTTCCCTCTGAATTGGGCTGTCATACTACAGATACCCTGAAAATACCAAATCTCTAAAGCTGCATTTCTTTTCTGTTGGTTGGTTATCTTGATATTTATTGTAGTTCAGGTTTTGGATGTTTTTATAACTTTTATTCATCCTTTTCTGGGCTGCACTGGCACAAAAGGCCACTTACTGGGATTTTTATGCTTTGTTATCCATACCCCCAAAACAATTAGATATAATCCTGCATTTCATCCTAGAGCTCCATAGTGAAATTGCATGTTAGAGCTTGAGATGAATTCCTGCTGGAGCTGGGAGAAAATTGCCTCTCTGTTGCTCTTGCTATCTCTCACTCAACCTTTAATAACAATGTTTTGCTTTTTGTTTTACCCAATTTCCACAAATTTCCACTCCACTTACCTGCAAATGTAATTTTTGTCTCTCTTGAGCTTCTCAGCCCAGCTGCTGTTCTCCATTTATCACCCAGCTCCACATTACTTGGAATTGCAAACCCCCCGCCTCCCTGACTCTGTATTCAACACCAGTTATCATTTTCTGCAGTGATATGTTTAAAGCAGACAGTAATATCTGATAGATGAAGTGTGTGAAATTAAAAACCTGGCAGAAAATGCAGAATGAAACACCGTAATAACCATATAAAATGTAATATGTGGAAGGGAAGACCCCTATTTAAATATGCATATGATACACAAGATGTAAAATGCATGTTATAGCTACAGCAATCATAAATATTTTTGATGTGCAGTGCAAAGATTGGTATATGTTGAATTCCACATCAATTTAGGAAAATACATTTAAATTCTATTACCAACCTGCCCAATCTAGGTGCTAAAAAAACGAAATAAAAAAGAAGTAAGCCAGCTAAAAGAAGTAGAATAGTCACCACCAAGTTTATCAGGGGTATTTGTGCTGTTTTCCTTTCTATAGATGTAAAATATCAGCAGGGCAAATTTAAGCATGGAAATATAATTAATTTGGTACTTTAAAATACTTAAATCCAGTGCTGCTTATTATTGGTAGGTAAGCTTTGAATTGCAGTGTTTTAAATGCATAACTGCGTTTTTATTTCAGCACTGGTGCAGTACACTGGTGAAGAGCTTTGTAAAAATTGAAGTTAGCACGTATTAATGCATATTCCAGTGTGAAGATTTCTGGCTCTAATGTCCTAATTATTTATTTTAAACCATTGTGCCGTGGCAGTGTTTCAGAACACGCAATTTCAGGATAGAACTTGCTCATGCTTTGCTTCTAAGGGGAAAGAAACCAAAAATGCCCGAGAGCCTTCAAGCCCTTAGAAAAAAGAGGGTTTTTTCCTGGGTTTTGTCTATCCTGAAGAGTTTGGGTGTGTTAAATCCTGTGCTGGCCTCTCATTTGCTTTCCTTGCTGCATGTGACATTCCCAGGAACCCTGTTCCATCAGCACAGGGTCAGCTCCAGTACAAGTGTTGGGAAAACTTCACCCTGTTGGTTCATTATCCACTGTAAGGGATGGAAATCTAGATATATATTTTCTGTATATAGAGAAGAGGCTGTTAATTTCTCTGCGTCTTGTCCCCCCCCATTTTTCCTTCTGCTTTCAGATCACAGAATCCCAGATTGGTTTAGGTTGGAAGGATCTTAAAGCCCATCCAGTGCCACCCCCTGCCATGGGCAGGGACACCTTCCACTAGCCCAGCTTGCTCCAAGCCCTGTCCAACCTGGCCTTGGACACTTCCAGGGATGGGGCAGCCTGTGCCAGGGCCTCACCACCCTCACAGGGAGGAGTTTCTGCTCAGTATCTCATCCAACCCTGCCCTCTGGCAGTGGGAAGCCATTTCCCCTTGTCTCATCACTCCAGGCCCTTATCCAAATTCCTTCTCCAGCTCTCTTGGAGCCTCTTTAGCTATGGAATACCAGTACATATAGATGTAGCATATATATATATATGTATGTATGTATGTATATGTAGCCTCAGTTGAATGAAATACTTGGAGATGTTGTTGGTTTGTGTGTTGGAATCCAGGCAGGGTGAAACCCACAAAAACACTCAGCAAAATGCAGCTTGGGTCATTGTGAGAGGGGAAAAAGAAATTGAGATGCCCTTTTTCTTTGGTTCCTGGGGCACAGGAGTGCTGAATGGACAAAGTGAGCATCACCAGGTGTGCATGGAGATGGGATGATGTGCAGAAATTCCTGTGCTGTTCATCCGTACAGCTCCTGGGCTGCTGAGAGCTGGGAGAGAGAGCAGGGAATGGAGGGCTCCAAAGGCAGCCTGCTCCCCCACACGTTTTCCCACAGGGACAGGCATCCACTTTGCCCTGATGCTGTGTCAGCCAAACCCCAGAGCCCGGGGCAGCTCTGTGGGAACAGGTCCCACAGGTTCCTCACAACCCAGCATGGAGCTGCTCCACATCTGGACTCTCCTCCCTCACCTTGAAGAAACAAACCACAAACAAAAGCCGCTGCTACAAAAAATGCAGCTCCCAAATCAGTGGGTAAAGGGAAGCCAGGTATTAAAATTCAAATGTAAGTAGATGAAGGAGGGAGAGGTGTAATACCAAGCTCCTTCTGCCCAAGGTGGCAGGGGTCACACTGGGATAACGGAGGTGGGTGGGCTGGGCACCCCTGGGAACCTGCAAGGGCAAAAGTGGGGCTTCCTCCAGCAGAGCTGCTCTGAGCAGTGCTGGGACAGAGAGGGCAAAGCAGGGGCTGGGCCCCACCTGGGGAAGATGCATTCCAGATCCATGGAGAAAATACCTTTATAGTTCTGGTGCCTGGTGCCCCATCCCTGGAAGTGCCCAAGGCCAGCTTGGATGGGGCTTGGAGCAACCTGGGATAGTGGGAGGTGTCCCTGCCCATGGCAGAGGGTGGGACTGGGATGAGCTTTAAGGTCTCTTCCAACCCAGACCTTTGTAGTAATTCTAAGAGGAATTTTGCATTCTACTTTTATAAGATGATGCCTAGAAAACCCCCTGGGAATTTATAATATTTTCCTCCAGTCTGTGTTGACAGGGCCTGGATTGGCACATTTCGTGCTGCATGCCATCTGAGGTTCCCTTCCTCAGAGAAATGAGAATTACAGAATCATCCTTTGGATTTCTTTTTTTCCCCAGAGTCTGAGATCCTAAATGAATGCTGCCCTACTAAGTAATTACAGCATTTCAATTTTCATAGCCCAGCCTCTCCAGTCTTTTTTACAGCTGAAATAGAAGTACACAGAAAGGACATTGTTAGTGGAGCCAGTTATTTTAAACGCCATGCAATTAGCTCATTTCCATATTGCCCATTTCATTTCAAATTTGCACTGATATTCTTCAAAGAATGGTTTCTCATAATGAATTTATGACAGTTTTAGCTCATTCCACTTACGGGTCACTGCATATTATATAGACATCAAAGTGCACAATTGCACTGGGTATTAATATTCTTTTTCTTCTGGATTCCATTAAAATGGTTCTGGTGAGGAAGTATTCATTTTTCCTCTGATATTTAATTTGGAATGTTTAGAGGATAAATTAATAAATATTTTTAGCAAGTCAGAAAATCATACAAAAATTGTTGTGCTCCAGGTGCATTTGTTCAGACTGGGCCTTGTTTCCTTCTTCCCCCTTTGCTGAATAAATCTACGCAGTTCCCTATGGAGAGGTGGAATGATTCGAGTTTTCAAGTTCTTGATGAATGTCATTTTAAATTAGAAAGCTTAAAAATATATAATTATATTTCTTTCAAAATGTATTGAAATAACAGTGTCCAGGAGCAACATCAAGCAGGCTTGATGGTGGAGAAAATACAGCAGTGATGGGCAGCTCTCAGAACACGGTTCAGGACTAGCCCAAATTATTGATGGAAAGGATTCTTGCAAAACCTGCAGAGACATTCCCACTGTCACTTGTGGAAGCAGGTCATTTTCCAGACAGGTTGTCTTGTTTCCATGCATGTATCATTTGAACAGGTGAGTTCCTGCCTGGGATTTTCCCTCCCCTCTCTGGGAAAGCTGATGCTGTTGAGGAGGATGGACACAGAGCTGTTGATGAAACAGAGGAGTCAGCATTCCCCCATTCATCCTGGTTATTTAGTAAGAAATGTTAAAAATACCTTTACAGGCAATAAAAATTAGAAGATCCAAGAGTGAGGAGTACTCCCAGGAACACAAGTTGTAGCAGAGAGCACTGATTATTTAACTAAGCTTAAAGCAGACCATGTCTGTTGTACTAAACAAGCATGAAATATTACTTTGCTTTTTCAATAGTCACTGCTTTGGTTAGGTTTCCATCTGTTAGGCAATTTTATGCTCACATCATCCTTGGGCAGGCACATTCCCACCACTGCAAGCTGGAGTTTTGTGTTTGCTTTCTCCATACTTTGGTTGTGCTTCACCACTGGATGTGAGCAAAGGTGTGAAATGTTTCACATTTGTCATGGAGAAAATGGTGTTTTGCTCAAAATTGCTTGAAACTGTGGTGAACGTTTTTGAGTGAACTTCTTATGTTCTTAATTCTTCCAGGGAAATGTGGGATCTGGGCAGGGACTGGGCTACCCAGGCTTAGGCTTTTTGGGATGTGAGGGCACAGGTCAGCAGAAAAGATCTTGATTTAATGGTGTCTTCTCTAGAGAAAGGGAAAGAGAGCTGGAGATGGCTGCTGGGGAAGCTCATTAGTGACATTAATGGGTCCTTTAGCTCTTTAGCCTTAATTGCTGTGTGCTCAGGGTGACAGGATGGGCAAATCCAGGTTTTGGACTTTGGCCGTTTGCCTTTGATTTTGTGGATAGCCAAGACCAGCTGCTCTGCAGGCAGCTGGGAGACTCAGATGTGTGTTGGAAGGGATTTTTCTGCATTTCAGCTGGTGGAAAGAAGACTAAGAAATTGAACTGGGAGAAGGGGAAACAATGTAAGATTATAACCTTCAAGAGTTCAGGATTTTTTTAAGTAAGAAGAAGAAAGGGACAGAAAGAAAACCCCTATGGAAATAAGTTTATGCCAGTAAAGGCAAGTACTTCGATATTCTGAAAGAGCTGAGCAGATAATTCAGACTCTTGTGTATACAGAGTTTGGAATTACATGTAGGTGTGTAAAAAAATCTCCTGAATAATTGATTAATAATTTCTAATGGAAAGCAGTGGTTTATACAGATACCAAAGTAATACTGACTTAAGTTAATATTCAGCTTCATGTTTGTTGGGAAGAAAACCCTTTTTTTTTTGCTTTAAATTATTTGTTCCTTGCTCCTGGAAGCAGCAGTGTTGGAGCTCAAACAGAGTTCTCAGTGCTCTGCTTCCATCTCCCATCTTTGGTCTGCATGGACCATGTGCTGCTCTATCAAATCTGTAATCTTTCCATGGGATACCATCAAAGACAGGCAGATAATCTCTGCATGGGAACACAAAGCCACTGCTTCTTAATAAGGTAATCATATTATAATTGTGTGTGTTTATATATATTTAAATGTAGTTTGTGTTGTAGCAGCACCTGAAGGCAAGTGTTGGGAATCAGAAGCAGCTGCTCTGCCTGCAAACACAGCAAGAATGGGCTCCCGTATTACCAATTCTTCCCCAAAATTTAATCCAAATGAGTACTTTTAATCCAAAATCCTTGTACTTCCAGGAGAGTGACATGGGGGGAATTTCCAAAGCCCAAAGTGTTAAAAAAAAAAAGGCACAACCTGGTGAGGGGAAAGGAAATTCTGTGACACAGGGATGTTGTGCTGTCCTCTTCCCCAGTAGGGTCCTACAAGAGAAGGGAGCTGGGACCAGGGTATGGAGTGACAGAACTGAGGGGGAATGGCCTTAAACTGCCAGAGGGCAGTGTTGGGTTGGATAGCAGGAAGAAATTCTTCCCTGGCACAGGGTGCCCAGAGAAGCTGTGGCTGCCCCATCCCTGGAAGTGTCCAAGGCTGGGTTGGACAGGGCTTGGAGCAACCTGGGATAGTGGAAGGTGTCCCTGCCCATGGCAGGGGGTGGAATGAGATGGATTTTAAGGTGCCTTCCAACCCAAAATCTGATTCTGTGGATATTTGGATGTCGGGCTCCATGGCATGGAGGGAGTGGGAGGGAGTGCCATCAGGCTGCTTTTTTGCCTTAGTTTTCTCCTTTCCTTTAGCCTTTCAAAGAAACAAAGCTCCTATGAGGGAGAGGAGGGACAGATTTGGCTGTCCCAAATCACACAGAGAGTGATTTGGTTGGAGCAATGCTGGTGGTGTGGCACTTCTGCTGAAATGCTATGGGTTTGCCAGATCACCCTTTCCTTTTCATGGAATCCCAGACTGGTTTGGGTGGGAAGGGACCTTAAAAATTGTATAGTTCCACCCCCTGCCATGGGCAGGGACACCTTCCATTAGCCCAGCTTGCTCCAAGCCACGTCCAACCTGGCCTTGAACACTTCCAGGGATGGGGTGTCAGCAACTTCTCTGGCATCAGCAATTTCTTTGTAGACTTGGAGAGCACATTCCCTTAGCTAAGCAACGGCCTGAGCTAGGCATAGGAAATCTCACCATTTCAGGCGACTGCTGGGGCTCTGAAATAACCAGCTTCAAGTTGCTTCATAGTGTCCAAGAGTGAGGTGAGGTCAAAACATGCCTTGTTTTTTTTTGTAAGGGCTTGGCTGCATTCACAAGCTTAGCAGCTTGTATATTTGTGGGATTTATTGCTGCTGGAGATCTCCTGGCTCTCTAAGTCACTGCCTCCTGCCCAGCTTTTCCAAAGATTAACATCCGTATGGGAAGGCTGCCTCTGAAGTGTTTACACTCATTTCCTTCCTGGGGAAAACATTCAGCGCTGAAACGGCGCTTGGGTGACGGCAGATGCGAGGAGACGGTGGCACGTCCTTCCAGAGTACAGCTCATTCTTAGCTGGTTGTGTATGGAGCTCCCTGCATCCTCTTTTCCTTTTCTTCATTAGGAAAGCCAGCAGAAATCTCTTCCCGAGCTAAGGCATCGCTCAGCCTTACAGCAAACCCAGCCGGGGCTGGCCACCGGCCAAGCCTTCGCTCGCTGCAACCTGCACACCAAGTAACTCCTCTAAGAATAGCCCTGGTGCTCTTAAAAAAAAAACAAAACAGACATCAAAAAAAGGACTATTTTAGCAATGTATTATCTTCATCCCTCCTGTAAAGCAGTGGAGTTCAGAGGGGATCTTTCCCCCCACGCCCGTGTCTGTTGTTCCTCCTGCAATGGGCTGTCGCTAATGCCGAGAAATATTTTCGGACTTAATGCAATGAGTCAGGGCTTAGCTGTAAATTGGTCATGGGATGGAAGGGATTCAGATTGTCTGTTACCCAGGGTCTGGTTTCAGCCATTTCAGAAACATGAGCAATTTCTCAACTGACGGTAATTAGACTCATTCCTCTCTCTGAGATGATCTAAGGCGAGGATTAATTATAAAAGTTTCTCGGTGTTAGAACATGTTTCTTTAGTTAAAGTTTGGCATGCTTTCATTTTATGATGAGCATGAAAGAATGTTCCTCTGCTTAAAATCTCTAAATACACCATTCTGTCATGCTATGTAAATACCCATATTTGTGAGTTTATCTAAACAAATCTGTTAAATGGGAAAAACACATAAAAGGCCTAAGCGCCAAGAGCCAATTCAAGGCTTGTGGAGTGGACTTGCATATTCCTTGTGGGCCTGGCTGGGTTTGGAAACTGTTCTTCTGGCTCTACTTGATTTCTCGCTTAAATAAACAAATTGTATTTGTTTTTTCTATCTTCATTAAAAGCTAAGTGACATAAGTGCCCTGATGTGCTTCTCTTTTTGTCTCCATAGACAGGGGCTTTGCCAGGGCCAGCACAGTGGGTTCTTGATGGAGCTGGGGATCCAGTAGTCCCATGTTAAACAGCCTCCTTTGGTTGTATTTCCTAAAAAAAAAAAATGTAAAATTGTGAGGTGTGAAAAGAGCCAGTTCACATCAACCTCATCAGTCTGCCTTTTAGAAAACCTAAATAAAAGTGGCTGGATGGGATTATGGAAGGCTTGGCTTGACTTGATGGCATAGATTCACAAAAGGCTAGATGGGATGACACATCTTCTCTATCTTCCTTATTTTCTTGGGGGTAAATTCCAGCTGATTCTCACAGCAAAATAACAGAGTATTCCCACTTAATATTTGAAAAGCTTGTCCAAGTTTTCATTTCGTTCACTTCTTTAGTTCATAAACCTATTTTCTTATGATTAGGTCACATAGCCAAATAGTGATGTCATTTTTTTTTTTTGCTATCCTACTTCTGTGAGTACTTTAAAAGAGAAGAGATCCATATCTGGCTCCTTTACTGCTGTGTTTGAAGTCTTTTTTTCTAGAAAAACATTGCATTAGCCTCTCCTTAAGCTCCGGGAACAGAAAATTGTTGGGGGGGTTTTTGCTTGTAATAAATTTAGATTCATATCATAGGTTAATGTTTTTAAT
Source organism: Drymodes brunneopygia (assembly GCA_013400955.1). Taxonomy (NCBI): domain Eukaryota; kingdom Metazoa; phylum Chordata; class Aves; order Passeriformes; family Petroicidae; genus Drymodes; species Drymodes brunneopygia. Next base: position 427,767 of record VZTZ01049693.1, read on the forward strand.
AAGTTGACACTCCAGATCTCCCTTGCTTTATGGCCTGCACTTATGACTGCTGCATTATGAATGCTGATGAGCATATAAGTTATCAAATTGATTTTATGATGGTAGAATAGAGCATGAAACTGAGTTCACTTAAGGAAATAAAATGAGGCAAACAGACTAAAATACTAACAAAGTGTTTTGTGTCATGGTGGGTGATTTGTAATTCATTTAAACCCTTTTGTGAAGTGGTGCTTTCAGCATCACTCGCCCTTCAGTCCCCGGTGTCCCCAAACTTGGCCCAGTTACCTTTGAGACAAAATGTATTGGATCCACTTTGACTTTACAAATGGTGACAGATCAATTTGGAAAGACAGATTGCAAACATGCATCATGGCCCCGGTCTGAGTCCTAGAAAAGTTATGTATGGCTGGTGCAGAATGATAAAAATTCATATCAGGGGAACAGCTTAATTAACTATTCTTGATTAAAGTAATACAGTATGTGAATTTAATAGCTTGCCTTCAAAAGCAGAATGTGAAATCACTTATTACTTTGGTGTAATTCTTGCTGGCAAATAGGGAGCTGCCAGTGGTTCTTTGTGATTAATTGAGTTTAGAGAAACTTAACACTGGGGTGGGAGATATTAAATAATTATTCTGCTCTTGCTTCAAGCTCACTGCCTTACATGAATCAAGCAGTTGTCAGGGAAAAAGCTGTGGGAGTTGACTAGGAAAAGGATCAAGAAATAGGATTGATAGCTAGGAATAGGATTGATAGAGAAGGGAAGGCATGTTGAGATTGTTAAGAACACAGTGCAAGGACTGGAGTGCTGCCATCAAACTGTTAGTTAAACACTTTACATCCAGATCCCCATGCTACTGGTCCATTTGCACATCCTCGTGGTCCTTGAGGTGGCTGTAGGTATGGAGAGCAGGAGAGCATGGTGTCTCACTCCTGTCACCTTGGAGGCTGAGGAGCTCTAGCTCATGGAGCATTTTCTCCACTTCATGTTGAGCTGTTGTCGTTCTTGTTCTTTGAGACCTTCCTGGTGCCTGTAGCCAAGTCATGCATTCTGCAGCCATCCCAGCTTCTGGATGCATCAGGATGAGGCCTGGCTTGGTTGCAAGTGCAGGATTCTGATGGCTGGTGCCCAGCAAGCTTCTAGATCCTGTCCAGCAGAGCTACTGCATAAGCTAGTGCTTCCATGTTAGTTATTCTATTATTCATGTATCAGTACATTATTGTATGCTGTTGGTTATTTCTGCCAGTGTACTGCCTAGGACTTGGGCCTTGTTGCAGTGACCTCCTGACTTTTTCAGGACATCTCTCCAAGTTGTCAAGGTAACTTTGAATCCTGCAAAATTGAGTCTTTCCTGGCTTGGTGCTCTCCGTTGTTTTGGAAAGCAGTTGTACTCTCCCATTTATTACTATTCATCATTCCAGTCCCTAGTGAAAATCCAGCTCCAGGACAGATACCAGCAAAATCCTGCTTGATGTATTCCTCCACTTGAACAATGTTCCATTGTAAAGTACCTTCTTTTCAGCCAGCTTTGCACTTTGGTATTAGTCAAAGCTTAGATTCAGCCAACTCTGATCAATTAGCACAGATGTGTAAGTTGTGAACTTTTGACATCATTATATTATGTCAAAATGAGCTTGGTGAAGGGTTTTCTCATCCTCTTTAAAACAGTGCACAAATCCTGCTTTACATTTCAGAGTCAGCACCTTCAATACATTTACACGTGAGCTCATCTGAAGGACTTGCCCGATTCCAGTCATTGACAGTTTTCAGGGCATTTTTTCACTTTAAAAAGGTAAATATTCTAGTTGGACAGCTGAGCATTGCTGCTTCTTTACAGTGGGGTGTGTGAAAACAGGATCTTAGAGCAGCTCTCCTGGCTTGGAGGCTGGGCATCTACACACCTGTGACTGAGCCAAGATGCAGAATTTGGGTTTGCTCCTAATTTTTTCCCAATCCAAGATGAAGAAACAGGGTTCCTAAAGTTTTCCTAATTCGTTAGGTTTGTGCATGGGATTTACCTTGACTAGTGTTACTGAATGTCTGGGTTTTGAATTACACAGCAAAGATGTTTCCTTGAGAGATATTCCTTCCTGCTGGTGTCCTTCTCCTGGGAGCAGGGCTTACTGCAGCAGGTGGGCTGGCTGAAATGAATAGGACTGCCTGTGGCTGAAGATATTGTACCCTACAGTAAGGAGAGGTAAAGCCCAAACTTCTTAAGGGCACGTCTGTGTCAACACATTTTCCTTGGAGTGTTGCAGAGGCTGCTGCTGCAGCTACACCTCATTATAAGACAGTGTGTTTTGTATTTCATGAGTGCTTTGAAAAAATTAGCCAAGTCTGTTAATAATGTGGCCAGTGAACTCAGATTTCCTGACGATGCTGTTCTGTGCACACAGTGGAAAAATCGATGGTTTAATCCAAGGTAAAGCTGTCTGGCTCTCCAGAGGAGGAGGCTGCCTGGGTTGCTGAGGGCTGGAAATCATTGCCTCACGCTAATTGAGTAACATCCAGCAGTTGTGAGGCTGAACCTTCCAGACTGGTTTGACTCACAGGGGCTGAGGATCTAAATGAAGTGTATTTGTCATGCTGCAGTCCTACAGGATTAAGAGTGCTTGGATTCATTTGATCTGATGCATTCCAACAATATTAAAAAAAGTTCATTTTCTATTGTCCTTTGCACCTTGTGTTTTTCTGGCTGTAAAAGTCCAGCATCTTACTTTTTGGAAACTGAGCTGTGGTATGACAAATATTTCTGGCCAGTATTTGTAGCTCTGGCAGGGCTTGAAGAATTCTTGGCTGGCTTTTACAGCAGGCTGATAGCTGAGACCAAATATAACAAGAAACAGAGTACTCCATGTAGAATTAAATCATATTACTAGTTATTTTGTCATTTTTCTTGTCTCGAAATTATTCACTGTACTCTGGTTTTTATGATAAATAGTAACCCTACAGTGTTTAAATCAATAATTTGATCTTAAAAAATTTTAAACAACACTTGGAGAGATCCATTTGTCTTTCAGCAAGATAATTATGCTGTGAAATTGGCTTTCCTAATTCATTTGGGAAGTCCAACTGATTGAATGTTTGGGATGAAGGACTTATTCCTGATATATCTGTGGTTTCACCTTTGCAGGCTTCTTTGTTTAGTGTCAGACCTCAGTCAAATGGCCATGAATTGTGGCTGCTCCATCCCTGGAAGTGTCCAAGGCCAGGTTGGATGGGGCTTGGAGCAACGTGGGATAGTGGAAGGTGTCCCTGCCCATGGCAGGGGTGGAACGGAATGAGCTTTACGGTCCCTTCCAACCCAAACCACTCTGTGATTCCAAATTGTCTGTAAAGTTGCACTCTTAATGAGAGAGGGACCTGCTGAGAGGAAAATAAATACCTTTAGATATTGAAAATACTCTCAGAACACATATTGTGTTACTAATGTTGAACAGAGTTTCTGGTCAGTTCAGGAGAGCATGTGCTAGCTGTCCATGGTGGTGGCTGTGCAGTTCCCCTGGGGGCCCAACGTGCCTAATATTAATATTAATTGAAAGCCATTTTAAGCCCCAGGAATTTGAGGCTTAAATTAAACTCTGAATTTGAGGATTATGAACAGACTACCTAATCATCTAAGTGTTTGTCTTCCCAGATCAGCTTTGACAGCATCCTGAGTGTTCCCTGCACCCCAGCTGCAGAGTGAGCTGCTTTCAGAAGTGAGGGCGTGGGGGAGAGAGCTGAGAACCATCCCAGTCTGGGCTGTGTGATCACAGATTGTTCACTTGGTGCTGCCAAGCAGCAGGAAAGTCCATGGGAGGGCTGGAGAAGAGAGTCCATGGGCACAGGAGCTCAGGTTTGAGGCAGGAACTCAGGTGAGCAAGGCCTTGCAATGGCTGAAGTGAAGCAGCAAGCCGTGTGCATAGTAACAGAAAGGCTTTAATGACCTTAGAACTTAATTAGGACGGTGCTTTGTTACTACCTGCTTATTTATAGCTGTGAGTTTAAGCCATGTGTGACTCTTCATTTAAAAGGAAGGAGTATGGGAGCCTTGGCTGAAAGGAACGTGTTCTCTTCTGCTCATTACACTCAGATGATCGCTGTTTAAGTGAAGTTTAAACACCATAAAAGGTGCCCTCATCTTGTGATCCCCATCTGCTGCTCACCCTTCCTTTCCCTGCTGAAGGTTATTTCAGCAGTTTTGCCAATAGCACAGGATGCTATTCCTGGGGTGGGTTGTTTTTCCATCCTCCCCCTCAGTTTTCCCTCCCCACGGGCCTTACCCAGCTGTTTTAACCAGAGTCCTTCCAGCACGGAGTCATTCCTGTTATCATCATGTTTAGTAACTGCAAGATAAGCCTTCAGCACATGCTGGAAGGCTTGTGCAGGACATGATTCAGGAGAGCAGCGAGTGGGCCTGAGCACCATTGACCTACAGGGGATTTGGGCACCTCTGTGACATGAAATGGGCCCCTGGATCCCCTTTGCAGATCCAGGAGCAAAGTGTGCCCAGGTTGAAGTTCACATGAGGAAAACTGTTAGCAATGAATTTAGGCACGTGTTTTGTTCAGGACGTACTGCACTGCATCCCAAAGCCTCGGTGATGTGGAGGGCTGTGCTCTTCATGATGAGTCAGGGACTTAGAGCAGCTCTGCATTTCACTGGTGTGGGAAACACATGGTCCTCACACACATTTTGTGCCTCAGTTTGTTTCAAAACTGCTTTTGCAGTCCTTCAGGTTGGGAAGTTTAGGGTTTGTCAGGTTGTTAGATTTGGCTGCTAAGTGCCAAGCGTGATGCTTCCCAGTTTTCTTTGTAAAGTTACATGACCTGTGTGTTGGTGGTGTTTCTGACAGTGGAAGAGCCTGCTGGAAGGCCAAGTGTGCTCCTTGCTGAGTCTTGATGTTGTGGGTTTGGTAGGTCTCTAGTCTGGTTGTACGAGTATGTGAATGGTGAGGCAGAGAAAGGCCAAGACAGGGATTCATATCATGGGTCTCTGCTGTGGGTTGTTCAAAAGGTGAAAGTTTTGTCAGAATGAATGATCTAACCAGGTGCTTGAACACAGGTACAGGATCTTCAGAGAGCCTCGATCACCATCTCTGCTGCTCTTCAGTTTGCAGAGGGATGAACAAGTGAGAACTATTAATCGCAGCCAACTGATTTTGATTTCAAAATAGATTTTATTTGTTAATGTTTTTAGTGGCAATCATGGAAGATTCTTGTCCTGTTGCAGCTGCTGTGCTTTTATATGAATCACAGTGTTATAAAAAGTCAGAGGGATTATGGGGCTTGGGTGGCTTAAAATCTATTTTTGCTGTTAGGATCGTAGCATTGACATGGTATACGGTTTGAATTAAAGTTCTCATTATCACATTAAGATTCAACAAGGAGTTAATTAAGTGTAGGGAAGTAATTGAATGCCAATAGGACAACACTGCAGTGAAAACTGTGGCCATATCTCCATACTTAACTCTAGTTTTCTCCTCGTTATAAGTACTATGCCTATGACCATGCACTGGAGTGCACTTCTGACTCAGGCAGAGAGCTTTCATGTTTGGGACATGCTAGTCTATCATTTCTGAACAGTCCTGTGATGGGAGAACCCTGTTAAATTTTAGAGGTGCTTATCTTTTCACTCACCTCACTTGAAAAGAAAACAGAGCTTGTGTTAAAACTTGTTGTCTGCAAATGGCTGGAAATCAACTTATAGACTTGGAAGCCAGTTTTAATTAGATAGCAAAATTGAAATTATTAAAGAACACCTGTTCTGCTTGTTGCATGTGATTTTGGTTAATTTTAAGAAGACCTGATGGACCGTGAGTCATTGAACGTGTGGATTTTTTGCTTCCTGATATTTCTGTTAGCACCAAATAGTTTTGTTTAATATTTCAAGCATTGAGGCAGGAAGACAGACCATTCCCACCAACTTTTTTTGGCTTGAGAGAGATCTTGAGCACTGTACCACAAAATGTTTTGTAGCCATTAGAGAAGGTGAGCTTAGCTAATTTCTCCTTCAGCATTCTTTTACCTCTTTTTTTTTGAGTACAGAATGCATAGTTTACAGGTGCACCCTCTATCTGTTGTAGATGAACCTCTCTTGTTTGAGGTAATTAAAACCAGGAATAAAAGAAATATATATGGCAATGCATGTGATCCATCCTGACTTCAGAGGGTCTTTAAATACTGTGGCTGAAATTGGAAATGTGCTCAGCAGGAGAGATGTGGGCAGATGGGGAAGAGCCAGAGGGGAGTGACAAGAATAGGACACTTAGCAAACGTAAGCTGTAGTGGAAGATAGAAGGAATTGATTTGTTTAGGCTAAAAATACAGAAGGAAACGAGTCATCCAATATAGAAAAGGTTGCTTTAAAAGGCATGACTATTGTTTTTTCTCCATGACTCCTGACAGAGGCAGGAAGGCATTGGGCAAGGATTAAAGCTGGGTAGTAGGATAAATGTTTGAACTTTCAGGGAAGTGGTAAAATGAAAGACAGACTGTTGGGAAAACCTGTGGGATAAGAGTTTGGAGAACAGGTTAGACAGAAATCTGTTGAAGTGGTTTGGGTACATGCCCTGGGGTGGTGCAATTGGGTGGTATTTTGAAATACCTTCCTTTTGTGATGGTTGATACCAGGTGAAGACCTCAGGAGACTGATCTTGTAGGGTTTCGCAACGCTATTGCATGTTCTGATCAAGGAGACATTGAAATTTTGTGGGTGGACAATGGATCCATCCCTGCTTGCCTGATCTTGCACAGGGTGGTATCTCCTTTTCCAGAGCTGGTCTCTCCCAAGGGAGCTGACACTGTATCCCTGCCCTGGCCATGCTCTGCTGGGACTGATGCTCACAGCCACCCTTTTCCTCGGACCCTTTCCTGGAGCAAAGATTTGCTGCCTTCTGGAAAAGGAAGGCAGAGCTCATTTTGAGTCTTTTCCATGTCCTCTCCCACCGACTAGGAGTGGTTTTGGGAAGAGGGGAAGAGAATGAGAGGGTGGAAAAGCAGAGTGGATATTAGAGGCTTTTTTGAGTATGAATGCATAGTTTACAGGTGTACTGTGTATTTATTGTAGGTCAGCCTCTCTTGTTGGAGGTAATGAATACATACCTCAAACAAGAGGCATACAGTCATTTTGGGACTCTGAAATATTGGTCATCTTAGGTTGATAGAATCATAGAATTGTCAAGGTTGGAAAAGACCTCTAGGATCATTGAATCTAGCCATTGATGTCCTAAATGTTGGACTTGAGTTTTTCCAGGCCTGTAATTGAATTTAAGGCTAGTTCTTCTTCCAGTATTGGTTTGAATATCTTCTAATCTGCACCACCCTGAGCATCAGAGCTATATTTGTACATCCTCATCGCAATATATTGGTGCCTCATTTTGCCAACACTTAGGAGTTATATGTATTTATCTGCTCTTCTGCCAAGGGAACTTAGAGGAGATAAACACTTAAAGCCCAGCCTCCATTACTGATTTAAATGGCTTATAAAATTTTTTAATTGTTTATGATTGTCCTTCATTCTGACGTATATGGTTTCTCTTCTCAGTATTACTCTCAGATAAATATGTTGGGAGAATCCAGACAAAATCCATGCTTGTACAGCTGAGGATTGGAAATGCAGTCAGTGAGCAAGCCACTATAATCTGTGAAACAATAATCATTCTTTCTGCTGTTCAAAAGTAACTGCTAACCAAAACAAGGAGAGGATGGTACAAAATACACAGATCAGATGTAAGGCTTCTCCTGCAGGCCTAATGTTTCTTGTGTGTGTCATAGTACATATGTGATACTTAATAATATTCCAACTATTCTGTCCTTTAAAATACACATTTTACCCATGCTGAAATTTGCCACGTAGCAAGAGCTGTTACTTCATTCTCTTGGGTCTTAAATCTTGTGCCTGGTGCAAATTTGAGAATTAATGCAAATAAAACAGACGTTGAGAGAAGCAAAATACAGACATTGAAAATATGTTCCAGCAATGGCATTTACATAATTGCAATTACTGAAAATCTCAAAATTAGAGCCTTGGACAGTGTTGGGAGACTGGGAGCTTATTGTAGGAAGTTCTTGCTGGTTTGGAACACACAAACCCTTACTGAAGTGAATGCATTTGTATTGCTGAGTAGCTCCACTCTTGGTTTTCTGTTATCTCGCTTCTCAGGGTTACCTCACTCATAATTTCTTGCTACCATTTCACTCTACTTACATATGGCTTAACAGTATCTTTTCATTTGCACCACATCTTTAATTAATTCAGGCTTTCCTCTTAATTATAAGCAACAAACTCAGAAGAACTTTGTCTTTCACTGTTTTCCCTTGTTCCATCCTTTGTAAATCCCAGGTTAGAACAAGGAAGAAAAGTATCTTCATAGAATCATAGAGTGGTTTGGGTTGAAGGAACCTTTAAGCTCATCTCATCCCACCCCCTGCCATGGGCAGGGACACTTCCATCAAACCAACCTGGCCTTGGACACTTCCAGGGATGGGGGGCAGCCACAGATGGGGCACCCTGTGCCAGGACCTCCCCACCCTCACAGGGAACAATTCTTTCCCAGTATCCCATCTATATCCCTGTCCTCTGTCAGTGGGAAGCCATTCCCCCATGCCCTGTCACTCCATCTCTTGTGAACAGTCTCTCTCCATGTTTCCTTTTGGCTCCTTCAGACACTGGAAGGCCACAGTGAGGTCACTCTGAAGCTTCTGTTCTCCAGACTGAACAATCCCAGTTCTCTCAGCTTTCCTCACAGCGGAGCTGCTCCATCTTACATGTATCCTGCTAAATTCCCTGTTAAGACTTGTTTAATGGGACACTCATTATCCTGGCATCTAGGAGGATGTCAGTGCACTTTATGGCACTGCTTGGACGTAATAAGAAAAATGTAATAAGCATAGTCTGCCCAAACCTCTAGTTGGCAGATCAAAGCCAGTGGCCAGCATAACTCCAGACTCTGCAAGGGGAAGCACCATCACCGGGCTGCTGTTTGCAGGTGGGGGGAACTAACTGCTGTTTTTAGCACCTCCTCAAAGGGGCTGTTGGGTGGTCACCATCATTTCCATAAGGCCATCCTGCAGTGTAACTCCAGATGTTTTAAGGCAGTGAGGGAGGATGTGTGTGCATGGGGAGCATCGGTCTTGGTTGGTTTTGGCAGCACAGGAAGATCTCAGGAGGCTTTGCTTGCATGTGAAGGCATCTCTCAGGAAACTGATTTTACAAAGGGTTAAAGTAGAGCATGTTCCAAAAACAGGCTGAAAAAGGCCAGTTTTGGCTCTAGAAAAGCAGCTTAAGAAATCTCTACAGCTGCTGAAAATGCAGACCCAGTTTTTTAAACAGGGCACACCTCCTTCTCTAGCTATGTTCTCTCATATTTGTTTGAAGGGCTTAAAACTCTTCAAAACCATCCCAGTAAAAAGCTCTGCAAAACTGTGGTGGCTAAAACCCTCCTGCCATTCCAGCAAGGTGCCTTCGTGGAGCAGGAGTACTGTGACACCCTGACTCCCTCTCACACCCTTTTGTCCCTGGCTGTAAATGTTGCACAGACTTTACGTGGTCCTGGTGTTTCCTGCTCATTGCCAGCTTTTTCTGTGTTACTGCGCTTGGTTGGAAAACTGCCTTCAAGAGACACACGTGAAGTACTGGGAGCATGAGTAATATCTACATTTACTGTAAATAAGTGTATTTTTGTACAAGCTGGTTGAGTGAGAGAGACAGAATAGTTGATGACACAGGCTTAATAAGCAGAAAATTAATTTTTGAGCCATATTTTGTTAATCTAGGGTGGTTCTACAATCCAGAAGAGCAACATACCTGCAAAAGTGCAAGGTTGCCAAGTGCTTTTTGTTGCCAGGTGCTCTCTGAAGTTTCCTCAAGAGTCAGCCTAATCTTCAAAGTCATCAGTAATGGAGTTTTAAACTTTTTTCCGTCTATTTTTTATTTGCTAGATAAAAATTTCAACCAATCTGGTGTACCTAAGCCATTGAAGATGGAGTGTATTAATGAGAGCTGGAGAGCAGGTTGCCTTTCTGCCCATTTTATTTGCAGTATTTTGGATATCTCTTGATGCAGCTGTTCTTTGTGCTCTAAGGCACCTTGCCACCTGGATTTCTGGGGGAGGGACAGTTTTCAGCCTCCTGCCAAGTTGTTCATAGAGGGGATGTTCCCCATGTTCATTTTGCAGATCCCTTCCTGCAGTCAGTCCTGCAGACATGTCCCTTCCTCTGCTTCCTGCCTGTGTTCTCTGGGTTTATCACACAGATGGGCAGGGCTCCTGCTGCAGGAGCAAGGTAACTTCCCATGTGACCTGAAACTTCATGCGCCTTTGGAGCCAGGTGTTCTGGCTTTATTTATCTCTGCTGTGCTCCTTCTCTTATCCTGGCTGACCTTTTGGAGTGCCACGGAGGCTGAAGGAACCAGAAAACCCTGAATGTCAGGGCAGCATAATCCTCATATTTCACAACAGAGGCATTTCACCAGTGATTATAGCTCTTGTTTTCTGTAGGGGTCACCTTGAGGTTTATCAGTCTGTCTGCAGAAAGGAACTTGGAGATGAAAATCCAGATCTTATTTTTCTGGACCTTAGTGTCCCAAGCCATAGAGAGCCACTAGGATTCACACATGTGGGTCAATAAAAGCTCAGAGCTCTGAAAGGGAGCAGGATGGCAAGCTGAAGGGAAGAGTTTCCCTGCAGGATTTATTGGTAGTACTTCTTTATCATTTATGTGCCTTATTTGTAATTTCATCTGTTTACGTGCCCTGATTTCCTGTCATCAGGCCAGCTGCTCCCATGTCTGCTTTTCACACAAAACCCTGGTGTTTGGCTACTCAACAGAACTAGAATTACTGTAACTGATTAGTCCAGACTTTCCAGTATTGACTGGGAGAAAAGATAATGAGGATGTTTAGAAAGTTGTAGCCATTACTAAGTGTAGCCACTTAGTAAATCTATACTCTGTGAAAACCCTTCAGTGGTGGGAATTGCCCTCCTTCTTTTTTCCTCTGCTATTCAATGATATTCTCTATCAAAGCTCAAAGGCCACTGACTTGATCTGAGGGTGAACAATATTTAGGTACTGCAGGAGAAGTCTTGCAACTCACTCCAGAGGAAGCTTCTTCCTTCCTCTTCCTTTGTTTCCTTCTTTTTTTTCTCCCTGACTTTATACTTTCAGCTGGATTTTTCTGATTTTGACCTCCTGCAGCTTGAGTTGAGTGTAAAGGGCATGTTAGATGTTCTTCTGAAAATAATCCCTTCATAGGGATTCTCAAAAGCATTTAAAAAGAATTACAAATGTGTTACTGCACCATTGTATGTGCCCCTATGTGTGACTGCTAAATAAACACTGAAAACAGCATTCCTTAACTTGTTACAGCAATGGAGGCCTTTTGGTGGGCTGCAGAAAGCTGCTCAGGATTTGCACTTTTTTTTTTTTACCGGTTTTTATCCCATTTTGAGTAAAAAAAATTTTTTAACTTTTTTGTTGGTTTTTTGGGGGGTTTTTTTGGGCTTTACAAATCCTGCTCTTCCATATTGCATTCCAGGAACTGGAGTTGCTACAGCAGAATTTCCCTGGGAAGGAGGAGCTCCATTAAGTGGCTGGTTTCAGGATGAGGTCTGCCCTCTGGAACATGTTTTGGATCCCTGATGAAAGCACAGGATTTTTCCCTGCCAAGCCTGGGTTACACTCCCTGCGTCAGTGCAGACTCACTGTGTGATGCTGGCTGGGTTTACAGAACCAGGTTTTTTTCCTGAAATGAATGCCAGGCACTGTGTCTGCTGCTGCCTTCCCTTTGCATGCCTGTATGGCTTCAGTCTTTCCCACTGCTGCTGGGGATAAAACTCAACAAACCTACTCAAAAGTGGTTTTTTTCCAGGGTCTGATTATACTTTTATCACAGAACTAAAGGCTGAATGAGGTTGAAAGAGACCTCTGGATGTCATCTGGTCCAGCCCCGTGACTCAAGCAGGGCTATCTAGAACTTCCTGCCCAGAGTCAAGTCCAGACCCTTTTTAGACATATCCAAGGAATGAGATGCTGACAGGGGTGGGGCATCATGGGCAACTCCTTCCTGCTGGGCTGAGGAGATCCTGACCTGACACAGCAAGAGGATTTATTAAAGCATTCCGTTTAAGGCAAGGTTTTTATTATGAAATGTGACCTCAAGCTTCACCCAAATGCACAAATAACAGCCATGTTTTCAAGTGCTCCCTGTGGTGCTCCAGGCAGCAGGACAGCCAAGGGACCGTGGTGAACAATGTCTTTCTCAGGTGTCTTCTCCCCACCAGAATCCATTGCTGCCTGTGTGCCATGATGGTTAAACTCACTGCTAAGCCCTGGCTCTAGTGCCTGGTGTGTATTGTGGGACCAATGTGCATCTGGAGCACTCAGGCTCATGGTGTGGATTTGGGGGTGTCCTGTGCAGGACCAGGAGTTGGTCCCTGTGAGTTCATTCCAAGTCAGGATGTTCTGTGACCCTGTGAGGCACTGCTTGGTGCTTGGTGTGTGCACACGGAGCTCCTCCCCAGCCTGGCTTTCAAAGCTCATGGTTTTTCATCATCCCTCATTCCCTGTGTGGATACTGAGAGGAGGACAACAGTCTGCTGTGTCAGCACCATCCCTGCCATGCCCAGGACACCCTTCTGGACTGGATGCCTGCACGCGTTCTGGCAGGGGTGATGTGATTCCTATGATGAAACTGCATCCAAGAATAATCTCTTTGCCTGGTAGCTGAGATTTTTCCATGTTTGATTTGCCCCTTCATTATAAAGTTACCCTAAATAACATTTTCAGGTGGTTTTGCTTCCAGGCAGATAGAGGAAAAAGGAGAGGCTCTCTTCCTGCCAAAGGATAGCACAGAAAATGAGCCCTCATATACATATAAAGCAAGGAAACTCGAGTAAAATCTCATAGGCCAGTGTGCTTCTCCCTTGTTCATCCTGATGGATCCAGACAGCCCATATGAGATATTATTACCTGAGGCTGCTGCTCATGACTGAGTGAAGTTAAAAAGCACTGGGCTGGCACACTGAAATTTTACATCTCTTCATCCAGTCCATTTCTAACGGATGCATTTGGTTCCTCCTTTTCAAATACAAATATTTTAAGAATAGTTGATGGTATAAAAAGAAAACAAATACTTCATTTTTCTTCTACGTGACTCTAATGATGAATTGCTCAGGTCTAGAAAGCATTTTAAAGGTACTGTTGGCTCCTTTGAATAAAGGTGTCATCTTGATATAAATCAGGAATATTATTTTATAAGGACTGTTAGCAGCCTACCTGAGTCCATCTCTGGCAGCCTTATGAAGAAAAGCAAAATACTTCAAATGAAGTTCACATGATTTTAGAAATGGGTTTGTCAGAGGGGAGGCATCAAGGGAAATGTTGACAGATATTTAATTACAATGGCAGTAGTGGCTGTTGCTGTGTTAATAGCATCTGGCAGCAGAGTCACTGCCATCTGTTAGTGCCCTGAAATCCTGGAGATGGTGCATCCTTTATGGAGGAATTAACAATAATTAACAAATCTGTCACATGAAATCACCTTGATTGGATGACAGCCTTACCTTGATAATGATTAATTGCAAAATAATGTAGAATAAAATGTCCACTATTCTCCCTTTTTGCTACTGCTGCTCTACAAGTGCAGCATCCTGGGGGATTTCCTTTCAAGCCTGTGGTGTGAGGCAGCATTTACTGCGTTTATTTTAAATAATCCTTAGAAGCAGAGCTAGATTAAAACCCAACTTATGCATATTCATTTCAATTTGCAACATATTAGGTCTCTGAAACCAGTTGTGGTTCTGTTGGTGCATGGTAACGTATTTAATGTTAAATAAGGGAGAAAATGAGGTTGGACTGCAAGAAGTGACCCTTTAGCCAAAGTCAAGTCAGTCTGGAAGAACAATCTGACTGCATTAAAGCATTTCAAGGTGTTTTTGTTAGCTTAATATTAGAAGCCAAGCCATTAAGTTCTGATGAGTCAGTTTGTCTTCAAAGTGATGAGGAAAAAATATTCTGTTTGTTTGCATTTGGAAGAATTATTTTTGAATATCTATTTTAATCCAAGCCAATATTTTGATCAGTGCAATGAAATATCACTGCCATAAATAAGAGTTATAGACAAAGCAATGAGCCAGTTTGAGACCTGCTTGGGTTTTATTTTTCTCTTAACTCTTCTGTCTGTTCCTGCTGAGCAACAGATGGAGAAGGTAACATGGTCTTTGCTTAAATAGAAGAATTGTAATAGATAATTGAGGTGTGGTAATTATCAGGAGCAATAGGAAGGGAAGAGTAAACTCTGGAATCTTGAGGTCAACTAAACAGGAATTTTATTTCTCTTCTCCCATGTGTGTCAGTTGATATTCTGAATATTGCTCTGGGACCCACAGTGAGAAGGCAACATATACTTTCCTTGTGTCTTTCTGTTTGTTCCTGAGTGCCAGAAGTTTTTTTAGGCTGGGATTTGGGCTGATTCCAGCTCCTGATAGAGCTGCACTGGCACCAAACCACGAGCAGAGGTGTGGAAAGCTGAGTTTGTGCTGCCTTGATTTGTCACAGCTCCCAACACAGGAGCTGTAGATCAGAGTCTTCCCTTCCCCTTCCCGTGGAGCAGATCTGGGAATAAAGGCTTGCCTGGGGATTTATGGCTTTGGTGTCTTCTCCATGAGTATCTTCTCCATGAGACTCATCCCTCTCTTTTTGGTTTTTTTTTGACAGCCATGTAAGTCAGACATGAGCTCATGGGTTGTGTGTCTGTGTACACACGTGTTCATCACACACAACAGATGCCACACCCTCCTAGCACTGTTAAAATTAGAAGATGCTTTGAAAAAAGTGGTTTTCCCTTTTGTTCTGCTGCTCTGGCATGGTATCACGGGATCCTGAGCAGGCAGTGGCTGGTGGGGTGTAGCAAATACAGACACCCTTGTTACGGCTTGGCAGAAGGGCTTGTTTCATTCTCACTGCTGTTCTCATGCAAGGCACTGTTCCCTGGTTAGGAGGATTAGAAAATATGCATTAAACAGTGTTAAATATGCTGAGGCAGTTGATGTTTACAGCCCTTGTAGAATTATTCATTAAAATATTAACTGCTAGACAGCCTCCTTGTTTTTTTGTTCAGTGACTTAGTAGCCCTTTCCAAAATCTTGTTGTGTGATTCAGATATTCAAAGATTAAATAAGGTTAAATAAAACCACCAAAATTACCCACCAAACCACTGATCCTTGGGTTTATGTTTCTTAAATTGCCATGGGTGTGACATGACTAAGAAATACAGAGGGATTTGTGGAGTGGGTGAGCTCTAAGGTTTGACTCAGACCTCTCCTGTCTGCACCAGCAGCTTTCCCTAACACCTGGCACTGGGAAGATCTGGAAGGGGCTGTATCCCTCTGAAGGATTTTGGAGATAATAGATACGTGTGTGTACTAAGTTTTGGGTTCCAGAAGCTCATGACATGATGAGGAGGTGTTGCCAAGCAGTGCTGGCTCTCAGCTCTCTTTCCCCACCCAGGCCCTTTTTAAAGATGTTTTTAATGGTTCTGGTCCTCTGCAAAGGACAGGGTTGTGTTCTTGTCTATAAACACAGGCTGTTTTATCTTGGAAGGAACCTTACAGCCCATCCAGTGCCACCCCCTGCCATGGGCAGGGACACCTTCCACTAGCCCCAGTTGCTCCAAGCCCTGCCCAACCTGGCCTTGGACACTTCCAGGGATGGAGCAGCCACAGCTTCTCTGGGCACCCTGTGCCGGGACCTCCCCTCCCTCACAGGGAACAATTTCTCCCCAGTATCCCATCTAACCCTGCACTCTGGCAGTGGGAAGCCATTCCCTGTGTCCTGTCACCCCATCCCTTGTCCCAAGTCCCTCTCCAGCTCTCCTGGAGTCCCTTAGGCACTGGAAGGGGCTCTGAGGTCTCTTTGGAGCCTCCTCTTCTCCAGGTGAGCACCCCCAGCACTCCCAGCTCTCCCAGCCTGGCTCCAGAGCAGAGGGGCTCCAGCCCTTGGAGTATCTCTGTGGCCTTCTCTGGACTCACTTCAGCAGCCCCACATCCTTATTTTTGGGATCTCCAGAGCTGATTTGCTTCCTTGGGCCCTTTGTGCCCAATTTTGTGGCTGAGCAGGTCATGTCTGCTGTTGCTGCTCTTCACCGGCACGTTTGACGTGTGCTTCCTCCTGCAGACACTTCCTTGATGCTGATGTTTCCCCACTCTCTTCTGAGCCAGCCTGTGGGTGCTGGGTGACTCTGGAACTGCCTTCCCAGTGCTTTTCCTTGCTCTGGTGAAGGTGGAGGCTTGTGTTGTTATTGATTTATATGAGCATTTTCCATGGACCGCTGGAGAGTTACCGGCCAGCACGGAGTTTGATCCCTGGATTTCATCCAGTGACCCAGAGGCAATTCCGCATGCCACCGAGCCCAGGGCATTTACAAATTGCTTCCCTGGGGTCATTGCATCTCCTGTGTTACCTTTAATTTCATTTTTGCTGAGCTTTTCTCACTGGCTTGTGCAGGCAAAAGAGCCTGGACCCAGCCGAGTGTGACACCCTGATGATAAATGCCTGTCACCCTTTGTGTGCTGAATAAATACTGATGCTGTCTCTGTTGTGTGCTTTCTGTGTGTTTCAGGAAAAAAGTGCCAGTTCAAATGCAAGACTTAAATCTAATAAAGAGATCCCAGGATTAGTACATCAACCCAGAGCAAAGTAAGTTGAGTTTCTGTTGTTTAAATCGTAGCACAAATAAATACAAAGTTAAGCAGTGTCTGAGGTTCACAATTACTGCCTAGCAAAGACCAAAGGGTGACTCCAGCAGCCCTGAAGTCATGCTGAGAAGTAGTAGAGGTAACATCACCTGTGTCCCAAGACTGGGAAGCACCCTCTCCTTTGCACAGCAAAGATGCAGGACTTGAAAAAAGGTGAGATAAATCCTATTGTGCCTAACAGCAGACCCCATGCTATTTCTCATCTTTCTACACAACTTACACAGAACAAACTTCTCTATATCCACTAGTGTTCCTATATACAACTGGGTCAGTCCCAGGGAGGTTTTTGCTAGCTCCTGGTTTAGATTGGCAGCTATTCTGCCTGGGATTGGGAATGTTCAGGTTGTTAAAATAAAGGCTGTTCTGTAGCTGTGAGTTCTCCCCTGCTTGGTTGGCAGTTCTGTGCCCATACTCTGCCTGGGGTCAGTCAGTGTTACATGAAATATTTGCCTCTTGTGGCAGAGCTGGTTACTGATAGTAATAGCTCATTTCTTATCTAACTCAGTGTAACATTTTAATCACTGATTGGCTGGGAAATAACAGATTACAGGAGCCACGTATCGGGTTTGTGAAGAACAGGTGATAAAGGTTTGTGATTTGGGTTTTGAACACCAGTGGAAATGCACTGAGGGCACTTACTGACTTGAATTTGCTGCCTATCAAGTGCCTTGAACATGATTTCAAGTCTGGAAACTTTAGTTATTTCCTAATCAACTGACAGTGTAATTCTGCCTCTTTTCCAAGGGAGAAGCTGAGTGCTTTGGATGTAATTGCAGAGAAATTCATGGTAGGGAGGTCGAGGTAAAATCACTCTTCAGCAAGGCTGTACTTCTTTATTGTGGTTCAGTCCTTCCCAGCACGGTCAGAGATGTATT
Source organism: Drymodes brunneopygia (assembly GCA_013400955.1). NCBI lineage: Eukaryota > Metazoa > Chordata > Aves > Passeriformes > Petroicidae > Drymodes > Drymodes brunneopygia. The sequence continues at coordinate 445,378 of VZTZ01049693.1, forward strand.
TAAGATGCTCTAACATGAGGCTGGGATTAAAAGGGCTGGGATTTAAAAGGGCTGTTGTTTTGGTGGGTCATCTCTTGGACCATCCACAACAGAGGAATTGCATGGGGCCAGGGCTTCCATTCCTTCATAAAACTCTGATTTGAAAAGTCCCTGCAGAAATCAGAACCGACCAAAGAGCCTATTTTTTACATTGCATTGACAGAGATAAATATTTCTGTCAGAGACCTGCAAAAATAAGGAAACTTCCCAGAGAGGTGCAGAATGTAACATAAGGTTGTTGGGTAAATCCTCCAGTGTTTGCCCAAGGCTCTGCTGTTTGCCTAATCTACTACTGCATTTCTGTTTATAAAGTGGCTACAACGTGTTTGAGTTGCTAATTGCCAAGTCAGCAAACAGCTGTTACCATGTGCAATTTTTTTTTTAAGGTTTATCATCTAAAAACCATGACAATTCTGACTGCAGGGCAGGGTGGCATTGGGTGGAAAAGGTCCACCTAGGTGGAAGAGCAGAAATTAATAGATAGATCATTAGATGCATCTTATAGTACTGTTCTGGTGCAATGGATGTTACTTCTAAACAAAATACGGACTAAGTAAGAAATTATAAGTTCTTTTACAATGTTTTGATGTCACCTGAAAAGTAAGATTGTGAGGGCTCTTCCCCCTGCAGGAGGATTTAGATTTTTCCATCCAGAGCCCTGGAGTCTAAAACCAGGGGATGCAGGGAACCAGCAGTAGCTTTATGGGGTCTTTGGCTGAGGGAGAGGGGTTGGTCCTTCCTCTTTACACGCAGTCCTGGTACCTGCCACACCTTCAGGTCATCCCCCTGCATCCTGCTCTGACCTCACTTACTCTGTCTGTTCATCACCAAACTCGCCCCACTCACACCTTTAATGATCAAACACACCCATCAAGTACCCTGGGACAAGTTCATAACTCAGGGAGTGACAGCAGCCTGATGCATAAAATGGAAGTGGCTATTTCAGACCAGTTTTACCCTGCCAGATCACAGACTCTCAGAATGGTTTAGGTTGGCACATGAAAAATCAGCTAACCCAACCTCCCTGCCATGGGCAAGGACACCTTCCACTAGACCAGGTCTGTAGGATTATCCTGTGGGAACTTTCAGGAATATGACTACACAATACTCCTTTTTTTTTCCTGCCTTTTTTTAGTTCACTTACAAATTATGGTTGGGGTGAGTCACTACGGTATCATCTCATTTTATTAGAAACTGGATTTGTAATGTTGTAAAGGCGAGACTATTTTTCAAGCACCTGCCTACCCAGAACGGGCTGCACTGCCCTAAAATCCTTCTCCAAGGCACCTGAATGTGCAGGTGGTGGGGTCAGCTGTCCCAAATAAGCATCTCTTCCCCATCTGAGGTGGAGGTGGGAACCTGAGGAGCAGGCAGACAGCTGGGGACAAGAACTCCCTCAACCACTGAAAGGTGAATTGTTCCTACTCCTGAATCCCCAGCTTTAGGTTTTAATGCTATTTCTGAGCCCTCCTCTTGTGAACTGAGCTTCATTTATGTCCCACATAAGCAGATCCTTTTGATACGTTCAGCAGGGAGGGCTCAATGCTGAGCTTTGTGGGGAAGTGCAGCCCCTTGTTGGGCTCTTAGGGAGAGCATTAACTCATTGCAGCTGAAAGGATCGCTCTGAGGAGGAGGGAGGGGATGGGTGGGAACGCAGGAAGCTGAGCCAGCTTTCTGTGCTGAGGACGAGCTCCAAGAGCTGTGTGTCCTTGTGAGGGTTTGGCATCACTGTTGCCACTGGCACCAGTCCCCATCTTCCCGTTTTTGCATCTTTTTGTGTTGCACGTGGAGTCCCTGGCACATTTCCCCAGCCGGCTGGGAGCTCTCCTGCTGTGGGCCCAGAGGATGCTCCAGCCTCACCTTCCCACAGGGGTGTAACTTGTGCAGGAAGGAGGCTCTCACCATCCCCTGACATGAAAAAACATCCCAAATACCACCTGCCATCCATCCTCACCCTTGTCTTCTCATCCTTTCTGTGTTTTCAGCTTGCAAGTTCCCCATGGGGAAGGACCTGTGGTCTTGTGTAACCATCGGCATTTTATAGACAATGAAAAAAGAATATTTTCCAGCCCTCTTTACTAATGCAAAATCATATCACTGAGCCTCTTGGTGCTGCAGAATTAGTTGAAGTGAAGGGTCTGGAGCACCAGGAGCAGCTGAGGGAGCTGGGAAGGGGGCTCAGCCTGGAGCAAAGGAGGCTCAGGGGGGACCTTGTGGCTCTGCACAGCTCCCTGACAGGATGTTGTAGCAGTTGTCAGTCTCCTTTCCCCCATAACAAGAGGACACGGTCTTTAACCTCACATTGTGGGTGTCTCATTCTGTGGTGGTTGGCACTCCTGGAAAACCTCCTGTCCTGACAGAGAGGGGACTCTCCCTCTCAGAGGGAGAGGTACTGGGCTATAAACTTCCTGCAGTCAGCCTGGAAAAGGGAGCAGTCTCCTCTGGATGCACGTAGCACCACCCTGAGTGCTGCACATGTACACAAAACTAAATGCAGTAATTTTGTGTGGGCAAACAAAAAATAGGGGAAAAAAAGACTAAAAATTGACACTGTAGATGAGAAAACGTAGAGTGATTTATTTTTCACAGTGGTGGAAGCTGACAGCTGGGCACCTCCAGAACCCTGGGCTGTTTTATAATGGAAGAAATCCTGTTGGTATTGATACTTTTCCTTTGCCTTCCAGCATGCACATCTCTGAAAGCCAACAAGAATTCTTCAGAATGCTTGATGAAAAAATTGAAAAGGTAAGGCACAGGAATGTAAACATCCATTCTCCCTCAGGGCTGCACACAGCTTTCCCAGCTCTGTGGGGAGGACACTGACCTGCCTGCTGCTGTTCTCCATGATTTGGAGGGGTCCACCCCAAGATTTCCCTTCCAGCTCCTTGGTTAGATAGTTCAAGGGCAAAGAAGACCAGGAAGGTGAAGAGTTGGCAGGAGGTACTGAGAGAATCCTTAGTTTTGTGGGAATGTCACCAGTGTGGGATTAATGGCAGGTTAACTCAGATGTTCAGGATACACACGCTGGATAAAGGTGAAGAGCAAAGTGGGATTTCACATCATTGCTGATTTGATCTTTCATTTCATCTCTGTGGGAGACAACTGGAATCTTAGTGCTGGGAGTGGCTGGGATACCCCAGGAATTTCTTGCTGGATGTCCTTGAAATAGCCACTGGCTTCAAGGGATGGTGTGGCTGTAAGTGTGGATAGCCCTGCCCCAGGGCTGTGCCAGGGAAATAAGGGTGCTGGAGATGTTTTCAAGAAGAGGATGAACAATTCTTTGCATATCTCAGCTGTCCTGAGAGCAGCTTTTGTGTGTTTCAGAAACCTGTTAAATGATACCCTTGGCTTCTTTGTGAGACAGCAGTGAAGGAGCTGGAGCACAGCTCATACCAGGAGTGGCTGAGGGAATTAGGGGGGCTGATGTTCAGACACCAATTTACTCTTTGCACTGCCTATTTTGGAGTTGTGCATCATGTTTAATAATTTATATTAAATATTTGCTTTCTCAGTTGCAGTACACTTATTTATACTCCCAGTCTCAGACTGGATATGAGGAAGCATTCCTTTATGGAGAGGGAAGTCAGATACTGGAACAGGCTTCCCAGAGAGCTGGTGGATGCCCCAGGCCTGTCAGTGTTCAGGAGACATTTGGACAATGCCCTTAACAACATGCTGTAACTTCTGGTCAGCCCTGAAGTGCTCAGGCAGTTGATGATTTCAGGTACCCTCCAACTGAAATACTTCTAGTCTAGTCTAGTCTAGTCTGTTCTTCTGTTCTTTTCTGTTCTATTCTATTCTATTAACTTGTCATGTTGGGTTGCAGAGTAGAAGGGAAATTTTTACTTGCATGATTCTGAATTTCTTTCTGAATTTCTCTCTGAATTTTTGCCAGCACTCCTGGTCTCAGGAGTCAGAGTGCTGCAGTGGGTGCATCTTGTATTTGTCCCATACGACACATTTTTTGCTTCCTTCTTAAAAAAATAAAAATGATGAAAACAAAAAAAGACCATAAAGGGGAAGAGTAAAAGGGAGGCATTCATAGATTCCTGAGAAGAATATTTCTGTACCCAGCATTTCACAGGGCTAAGATTTTATGTAACCTAATGCATTTAAAAGTAGAATTTCTACATATCCATAATACAGCTGTATCTCCTCTGAATAAATGCATTCACCCTATGAATATTCAGATGCTTTTCCTGGACATCATCATCTGCCATAATGTTGAGCACAGAATCTCCAGTGAAATGGATTTTCCAAAGAGGTATCTTATCTGCAGACCAGACAATACCATCAGGCTGTATCTAATAATGAATTTTAGTTAATTCTTATTCCTGAGGTTTGTGGCAGGGCACTACCACCCTCATTCCCCAGCTGCTGCGCTGAGGTGGAGCTGACCCTGTCTCCTGTGTTTGGAGCTGTTTGTATCTGCTTTGAGATGTTCCCAGGTGATCTCCAGGGCTAATTTATCTTGGGGATAATTTATCGTTGGGATCAGGAGATTGTCTGCTTAGAGGAAATCCACAGTTTATCTGTCAGAGAGACCAAGCTGCTGACAGCTGATGGGATTGGCAGGAGTTAATGCGCAGCTGAATGTGGGATTTGTGTTCCCTGGGGACCCACTGTGCCTGAGGAAATAGTCTTCATAAGAGAAGTTCTGGGGTTTTTAATTCATCTCTGTTTGCAGCACGTTGTTTTCCTAGCTGTTGCCACAAATGCCAGGAAGATTGGAAAATATGAGGGGTTTTGTCTGATCCTTAAAATAGAACTTTCAGTCCCTTCTCCAGGGAGATGGAGGACAGCAGTTGAACATTTGGAAGAGTTGTATCAGTGAGCAGCTCTGGCAGCTGAGAAAGCGTGTGAATGTGTTGGGGTGTTGCCTGTGGCTGCTGAGGTCCCAAATGTTCTGGTGTTCCTGTGGTCACTGTGGCTGCTGGATTTGTGCTGGAGATGCTGCTCAGTGGGCTGTGCTGCAGAAACCCCAGCCAGGAGCAAAACACCTCAGCTGCACTGAGAGGTGCCTGGGTCACCAAATCCAGGTGGCTGACAGCAGCTCTTGACGTGTGAGAACTAGGCAGGAGCATTTCATGGGTGCTTGGACCTGGCACAGCCATGACATGGACAGGGAGGGCAGCTGAAATAGAGCTCCTGCAGCCAAAGTGTGAAATGGAAAGAACACAGGCTGGTGTTTCGTCAGCTGCAAACAGGAAATGTTTAGGAGTCGTGGAGATCTGAAAACAGCCTTACTGAAACAGTCTGGAGAGTTTCTCTGGAAGTCTTGCCCCCAGCATTGCATTCCTGGCTGCCCCTACAAAGCTCCACTGCCTCCTGCAAATGTCACCCAAAGGTAAAAAACGAATGTCATGAAGCATGGAGCTTCTGTCTACCAAAATTCAGTGTCAAAACAGTGTGAGTTGTTCAGAGGGGGACATCTGCTCTGTCTCTGGGTGAGTCTGTCCCTGCTTCAGGAGCTGGAGCTGAACTGGTGTGTACAGTGATGGTGGTAATGCCTTTCAGAGGGTTTTCTGGAAGGAGGAAACACTGGGATGAGGGCTGGGGTAGGACTGGCTGAGAATATGAAAGTCAGCCTCGAACATAGGCTTAGATATTGGTTCTGCTGGGGTCAACCCAGTCCTTTCAGAAACACCAGAATTTGAGGTAAAAATACTCCCAGAGCTGATGAGAAGCTGGAGTTACAGGTTAGATGAGAGACTGGGGGCAGCTGGAGCGAGCTGAGCAGTCGGCACCACAAGAAGCTGTAGTTACTGTAATATCACAGAATATCCTGAGCTGGCAGAGACCCACAAGGACCATGGAGTCCAACTCACAGGACAGCCCCAAGAATCCCACCATGTGCCTAAAAGTGTTGTCCAAACACTTTTCTGACCCATGGCAGAGGAGAGGAGAGCGAAGGGGAAGCCCAAAGAAGGACCTGTGTGCAGCACGAGGCCCTGAGTTGGTGGCAGAGCTGGCTCAGAAATGTTTCCAACATCTGCCAGCAGCTGCAGTGAGTCCTCTGGGGGCTTCCACTTGCTGAGGTTACTGTGGGCAGAGTCACAGGCTTTGCTTTGGGAGACAAAAAGCTCCTGTTCCAGAGCTCAGGGGGAAATGGAGCAGAGACAGGCAGAGGGAAGGAGGCAGCTCATCTGCTGTCAGCCTTATCATCATTTATTGAAAATTAGCCTGAAATCACAGAAATTTATTCCAGTGGAGGATGAGCAACAGGTAATAGCAGCAATTAAGCTTGAGGAGAGCGTTCCCTGGGGTAAATGAGAAAGATGTGGGTCAGGAGTACAAGTGATTTGCTTGACCTGAGAGATGAAGGCAGAAATACACAGAAATGGGGCTTTGGAAATCAGAGAAGGAAGGAGAGAGTGACTGAACACTCCTCCTAAAGGAAACCCTGCAGCTGCTGGGTAAATCTGGGATCTGCTGTGCCCAGCAGAGGAGAAATGGGCTCCACTGGCTGCAGCTGGGACTGGGACAATCACTGCACTCCCATGGTGGGATCAGTCTGGTTTTGAACTATCAGCTCTGATTAAGCAGATAGAAACATGTCCTGGTATCAGGCCATTTGTGTTGGTATTGAGGCAAGTAAATTAATGGCCTGGGTTCTCTCCAGTCTAGTAGATCAAGGACTAATTTAGTCAGATGTTGCATTTGGTCTCAAAAAGATTTGCTGGGAAACATACAGTGAGGAATTAACTGTGTCTCTCCTAAAGTTTCTTTTCAGCCTTTTTTTTTTCTTCTTTCTACATCTCAGCTTTATTTGGACCCTGATTCCACAGGGTTCCATGCAAATTCCACATTACCCCCTGAAAAGAAATGCCAGCATAGGAAGGACATAGACCTATTGCTGGAGAGGGACTTGGGTCAAAGGCCTGGAATACCATTTGACAAGGGGGAATGGCTTTCCACTGCCGGAGGACAGGGTTGGATGAGATATTGGCAAGAAATTCATGACTGTGAGGGTGGGCAGGCCCTGGCACAGGGTGCCCAGAGAAGCTGTGGCTGCCCCTGGATCCCTGGAAGTGTCCAAGGCCAGGTTGGATGGGGCTTGGAGCACCCTGGGATAGTGGGAGGTGTCCCTGCCCATGGCAGGGGTGGCGCTGGATGGGCTTTAAGGTCGCTTCCAACCCAAACCATTCTGGGGTTCTGTGAATTGCACAGGGTGGCTCAGAGCAGAGTTGATCCTGGGCACAGCCCTGCAGGCTCAAGTCCATTGCCTTGAAGGGGCCCTGTCCCACCAGGGCTTGCATGAAATAAAGAGAAATAAAAATTAAAAGCTGTAACATACAAAGTGTTGACTATGGAAATTTAGTGCTTGCTAGCAAAAACATCTTGATGATAGCTGTCCTGGAAAATGATTGGGAAAACTGCTGCTGTCTCTTAATCCTACATGGAGCAGTACAATGATCTGGAGGATCAATTCCTGGGATTATATTTCGGGACTGTAACCCCACAAGAGAAGCACCTCTGGCTTTGTGTTTCAAAAGAGACCTGGGCGGCTGTACCAGAGAAGAACCATCACTGGTTCCATCACCATAAACTGTCTCCTACATGGCTGCAGTGGTTTGTAAAAATTAATCACAATGCAAACATGCTCATGGACAAAACCGAGATTAAAACACGTGAAGGTGTGTTGCTGTGAACTCTGATGGGTACCCGAGCCTGGGGCATGGTGCTGCCACCCCCACGGGGGATGTCACCGTGACTCGGCTCGCTCTGGAGCACCAGCGCTGGTGCCGGGCTGGGCACGCAGGGATTTCCCCAGCAGGGATTTCTCCAGCAGCCCACTGACGGCCCCCGGGAGCTGGTGGGAGAACACCCATGCCATGGGAAGGGTGGCTGGCAGCCGCTCCCTGCATCCCTCGTTAGGAGCTGGGCATGGGAGCGGCAGTGGGCACAAAGCAGCTCCTTGTATGGATGGAGGGAGTGCCCTTGGGAACGGGCTGCCAGCCCCGCGTGTGCGAGGGCACAGTGATTAGGCTGAAACTCATTAGCAAAGTGGATTGCTCTTAATGACCCCATTGATTTTTTTCCCTAACAAAATGAGAAACGGACAAAAAATTAGCACAGTATACAATGATTTAGTGCCGCCTCCCGGCATTTTCTTCCCGTCCTTTCTACGAGCGCTGTAAACAAAACCAGGCTGATGAAAAGGGTTCCCAGCGCCGAGCGGGGCGGGGGCTGCCCAGCCGGGCCCCTCAAAGGGGCCACTGTGTCCCCAGCAGCCCGCAGGAGAAAGGGCTGCTGCCTGCTCTGCCTCCCCTGCCTCCTTTTCCTGCCCTTCCACCTCTCCCTCCCCTTCCTTCTCTCCCTCCTCTCCCTCCCTTCCTTCTCTCCCTCCTTTCCTTCTCTCCCTCCCTCCCCTTCCTTCTCTCCCTTCTCTCCCTCCTCTCCCTCCCCTTCCTTCTCTCCCTCCCCTGCTTCCCCTCCATCCTCATCCTCTTGTCCCTGCCCTGCCTTGCCCTGTCCTGGGCACAAGGGGCCACTGAGCCCTGCGGTGTTGTTTATTGGCCTGTCACCCACGCAATGGGGAAAAGGCCTTTTTCCTGCCTTTTTTTTTTTCTGTCTCTTTTTGTTCCCTAAAAGGATATCATGAGCCGTGGTGCATCCCCTGGAGGGGCATCAGGAGGGGAGCACTTTGGAGGTGCAGCAAGGGGAGAGATGGGGGATGAGCCCTTCTGGTTTGGGTGCAGGCAGCAGGAAAAGAACATCAGGCTGCTTTTTAATTTACCTTCAATTCACTCACTCGTTTAGAAACACTCATGGTGTTCTGTGGACGTCTGCAAAAGCTGACAGTTGGATTTTGAAACTGCAGAGGTGGGAGATGGGATTCCTCGGGAATTAGCTGGACTTGGAGGCACATATTACACTTCTCATCTGCCTCAACATAGTTCATTTACACTTTCAATTGTGAGGAAAATTAATCCACAAACACCAGAGGTTTATGTCTAAAAGGAGACAGAGGAGTCCTGTAACTTTATTTGAATAAAGGGAGGGGCCATGGGGCATTTCCCCTGGGGTCTCTCAAATTTTGGAGGACGCAGCCTCCCTTTTATCCTGATTTCCCAACCACATGTCCCTCTCTCTTTCCTCATTGGCTGAGGTATTTGAGAGGTACAGACTTCCCGAAATGCCAAATACCTAAGATCCACCTTTAATGTATAATCCCCACCTTTGTCCTTCTCTTGTGTCACTCAGTGGAATTCCTTATGGAATTTATGGTTCTTCTCATTGTTTCTTTCATCTTCCAGTATTCAGTTTTATTTATCAGCAGACCCATGGTTTGTTTGTAAATGCAAATCTCCCTCATTCCATTCATCAATCAGTGGAATCCTCCCCATTGTTTCTTTTAGCTCTCAGTACCAGTTTTATCTGCTGGCAAGACTCACAGTTTGTGTGTAAAGACAAGTTCCTCATTCCTTTCACAATCATTAAAACTTCTCAGAATTCACAGATTTGGAAGGGACCCACAAGAACCACCAAGTCCAGCTGTTGAGTGAATGCCCATGCCAGGATTGAACCCACAACTTACTTAGTCCATGGGTGGCCCATACATTCCTGTTAGTAGCCACCTGCTCTGTGCCACTGGCTCCTCTGGATGCAGGAGCCTTCTCCCCTGGACAGGATTTGACTGGCAGTCATGGAATCACAGAATCAGAGAGTGGTTTGGGTTGGAAGGGATTTTTAAAGGCCACCTGGTCCGAGCCCTGCATCGAGCAGTGTCTAGAGACCACTAGAGCAGTGTGGTTTCTGCAGGCTCTCAGCTGACCATTTCCCATGAGGTGTTCCCAGGCCCACCACGATACCTGCCCATCTCAAGCACAGCAGCCTCTCAGTGATCAAGGGATCATCTCCTCCAGCATCTGTCAGGCATCCTCTGAAACCACCCATGGGTCTAAAATGGACATTTTGAAGTATTTTACTGGATTGGGGCTGAAGCTGCCTTTCCTCTGCCAGCAGGGAGTGGCAGCGCTTCCCTGCCCCTCTGCCCAAGGAGCACCAAAGACACAACCCTTGTCTCGTATTTCTGGTGCAGCAGGACAGGCTGTGACAACAGGGCACTTTCTTCCTTCTGTGATCTTCCTGAGCAGTGCTGCCCTTGCATTTGGGGAGTGCCCTTCAGACCAGAGCTCTGTTGGGCACCATTGGGACTCAGCACAGTCTGGGCATCGCTTGAGCTGCTCGGGTCACCAAAAGGACACAGATGTGTCCCCACCCCCAGCAGTGTGCAGATGCAAGTGCTGTGTCTGGAAGGATCAGCCCAGCTCCCTGTGGCCTTCAGGCCTTGCTGGGAGATGGTGTGTCCATGCCATGGCTGGGGCTTGCTCAGCTCCTTGGTCTGAAGCAGTTCCTTGGCATCCATTTGAGAACTGATGCTCTTGGCAGCCATGGAGCAAATCCAGAAGCAGAAGAACAGCAGGAGGAAGGAGTAGGAGGGGAAAAGTGCAGGATGGCTCTTCTTCTGTCAGATTTGGGTCTGCTTGAGGCTTCAGTAACAGTGGTGGCCACCAGTGGGGAGTGCTGGGCCATGGGGCTCCCTCTTGAGCTTGTCCCTGAGTCATCCCTCAGTCACTGCTGCTGCCTTTCACAGCTCTGAAGTGTTTTGGACAAAGCCTTCCTCACCACCAGCTCAGTCTTCTGGATTTGTCCAAATGTGGTCCCTGGCCTGGAGAAAACCGACAGATTTGTGTTTCACTGCAAAGGATTTCAGGGTTTCTTCTTTTTGAGTCACAGCTTTTAGTTCAAAAACTGTAGCTTTTTTTCCTTTCTTTCTGGGTCAGTGATTGCTGAGTCGGAATTTGGGCTGATGAGTCTCTTGGGGGTTATTTTAACGTACTGAGAAAACCCTTCTGCTCTCAATGCTGGGCCACAGGGGGTTGTCAGAGCACTGCTCATTCCTGGGTCTGGGCTCCAGCAAAGCCAGCTCTGCAATCCCATCATCAGCACTGGGATTTTCACTGCAGAGACGTTTTGGAGCCTTTATTCCTGGTTATGCAGCCCAGCTGTGTGCCCCAAATAAACTGATTGCTGTTAAGAAACATCTCTCCCTTTTTTTTTTTTTTTTTTT
>VZTZ01049693.1:456507-490509 GCA_013400955.1 Drymodes brunneopygia
TTTTTTTTTTTTTTTTTTTTTTTGTCATTCTGGCTCCTTCTCCAAGTGCTCAGGTGATAGACCCAGCACACAGGAACAGTGGGAAATAGTCCAGAGGTTGAGATTTTGGGTCCTGCATTTGAGGCACTGGTTTGATGCAAGATACCCTGGGTGGCTTGTCCTGAACAGCTCAGCTCCAGCTGGTTTTGTGCAGGGAAAAAAGGACAGTGGCTCCCAGTGGGTCCTTTCTTGCTGCTCTGCAAGAACTGGGTAGGGAGGGACAGGATAGATCTTCTCCAGACCATCCCAAGAGGAATACCCAGAGAGTTGAGTTGCTGCTCCACACCTGTGTTTGGGATGGGATAGAACACGACTGGTCTGATAAGAAATCCATGTTTTGTGAAGCTTAGGCTGAATCCCCCATAGTACAAGCATAATTTCAATACAAATGGTGTCTTTTGCTCTGGGGTTAAACTCTTGCTGGGGTTATCAGATGAGGGATTCTTGTTCACAGCAGCTGCCTTGTGTTGCTCATAGGATTATGTGCTCTGTTGCTTTTGCCTCAGAGATTATGCTTTCACAACAAATCTCGGGGCTGTGTCCATCAAGGTGGATCTTTACATAAATCACTTTGTTGGGCCCCCCCNTGATGACGTTTATGAGATTAACAGTGACAGGAAGGGAAGTGTCTCCTGTCCCCATTCCTGCAAATTCCCTGGGTCTGAGGTTTCTACCCAGCTCTGAACTTACACCCCCCAAGTTTAGAGAAGTGGTCTGAGTGAGTGTTCCCTGGATTTGTCCCCGTGTGCTGTCTCCATGTACCAACTGCCTGGCCTTTGTCCCTGCAGGGCCGTGACTACTGTTCAGAGGAGGAGGATGTCACATAGTGCCAGCTCTGCCCTCGCCCCGGGAGCACCTCCAGTGTAAATAGATCCAACCCAGCCTTCTGGATACAACCTTCCGGACGTCTGCTCGAGTGAACAGCACTCCATAACAGAAGAAGACCATTTCCACATTATATGCTCCATTCAGTTACAGTGTTTCCTAATGAACACATGAGGAATATTGCTAAGAACTCGTAAGGAACAGTTTTTGTTGCTGCTAGTTAAAACTTGTTGCAACTTCTCACTTTTTTCTGTGTCCAGATACGCAGCAAATCCTTAAAAGTTAATCCAAAAGACGTTGTTGATTTTATTGAGGCTTCTGGCCTGTTTTCTATCAGATGAGGTAGTGTTATACCAAGCTTCCATAAGTGAACATCCAAGCATCTAAGAACCACCCCCTGAGCTGTGTGTCCGTCCGTGCTGGGGCCGGAGTGCTTGTTAGTGCTGGTGATTCCAAGCTTTGGAAATGGGATGTTTTTGCCATGGCAGGCCTTGTTTCTCAGCTGAGAAGAAGCTGAGAAACTATTATCCATTAAAAGCATGTTATCACTGAAATACTGGAAGTGATACAGGAGCAGGAACTTGTATTTTAAGAGGAAAAAAGTTTCATTTAAAAGGTATCTTAATCAAGGACTAAGCTTGCAGTATTGGCTTTGCTGAGCACGAATGGGAGTGTGATCACAATCATTTTGAATCTCTTTTTTTCTAAGAAAATAAACATTTTACTGTTTTTATGTATTCTTGTCTTTTACCATTCCTACAACACGATGTATTAAGAGTCTGGGGACAAGGAAGACCAAACCTCTCCTCTGCCTTGATGTGTCCTGTGGATCTGATCTCTTAAAGCAGCTCTGTGCCAACTGGGGGGTATCTGTTGTGTGTTCTGTAGAGTTTATTTTTCCATATTAAATGGAGAGGATATTGCCTTCTCAAAAGCAGATGTAATATTTTTAACAAATGCTGTCACGAGTTAAAAGAAAAGGAAAAAAATACAGCTTTTGTATTTATTACTTCAAAGGAGATTGTTACCTGTGCTGATGTTTCTTCCAGCTTTGATGCCATATGAGGGCAGGGTTTGCACTGTATCCAGTGGAGAAGCTTTGTCAGTGTAGTTTGCTGTCATTGTGTTGATTTCATTTGTGGGATGGGCGTGGACCAGACTGGGGGTGCATTAACAGCATCTCTTAGGATGTGGCTGGCACTTGCGTGGGGCACTCAGCCAAAATATTGGAAATTTTTCACTCAGCTTTCTGAAAATCAGATCCCTCTAAAGGATTGAAGTCCCTCAAATATCACCTGTGACCTCTGCAAATCTCTTTAAGTTATTGCTGAATTTCTTGACTAAAGAGGTTTCCCTGAATGTTTGCTCTGAGTGGGGCTGGACAATCCACATCAGAAGATTTCATTCCCCACCAGTACTGTGCTGTACCTGGAGAGCCCCCAGCTCCCTCCTGCTGCAATCCCTGCCCTGGATTTACCTTTGGCTTTTGGGCAGGGGATGAGCAGTGGGGACAGAGCTGGGAGTTGTTCCTGTTCCTGAAGGGCTGGATGTGAGCCCATCCAGCTGGAGCAGCTTTCCAAGCAGCAGCTGTGAGCCTGCAAATCAACTTGTTTCCTAAAGGTGGAAGCTATTTCTGAGCTCTGCAGGCTCTCCAGGCCCCTGGTCCCCTGGCAGCCTCAGTCTGAGCCCAGTGGTTTCTGTATTCCAGGATTCAGACGACTCAAGAGCTTCAACAGCTTCCCTTGTAAAAGCTCAGTCTCAGAGTCCTCTGTGGCATACTCAGCTTTATCCTATTAATGGTCAGAAACCACCAGGCAGCTCTGATTTCCCTAAATCCTTGCTCATTTGAGCAGCTGCATTGGCCATGCCATCCCTCCCAAATATCCTGACTCCCTGCAGATGAAGTTTCTCTGCCTCCTGCCATCACATTGCTGTTCCTGGTTCTGTGGCATCTCTCAGTGCCACAGAGCTGTTGGGTTTGTGATGAATTCTTCAAGGTGGTGTCTCTCTCCTCCTGGATATGATTTTTTTTCCATAATTTATGCCAGCTCTTGAGCAGGTGACTATGCTTGGGAGAGTCGAGAGACTGCACATTTCAATTATTTAAAACACTTTAATTAATAAAGAGTGCTGGGGCTGGGTCCCACAAACCCTTCTCTGCAAAGCACTTTGCAAAGGGCTGGGTCCCACAAACCCTTCTCTGCAAAGCACTCTGCAAAGCTACTTTCCACAGTAGCACAGGACTGATGGGGTTAGGTCTGTTCTTTTGAAACGTTCCCCTCTCCAGGTGCTGAACATCTTGTGTGTAAATGCCCCCACACAAACACTGTGTTGGACACATCGTGGTCTTTCAGCCACCTCTTTGTTTTAATAATTCTTTTATTTCATATTTTCCTTGCTGCTGCTGCTGCTGGGGCTGGAGACCTGCACTTCGGTGGACGTTTTGTGATAGAGGAAAAGCAATTCCCATCTTACCTGTGCTCGTGTTCCAGCCAGCAGCAGTTGCTGTAGACTTGTGGATGAATTACAGCCTCCCTGCTCGACCTGTAGATGGATTTGTGAAGGCCTGGGCAGGCTGTGGTGCTGCTGGCTGGGAGGCACCAGGGTGGGCAGGAGGTTTGGAACCTGCTGTAATTTTTCCACCTTTGCAAAATCCTGGCAGGTTTTGTTAGAAGTCTAAATATATGCAGCAGCTGAAGGTCTGTAATAATGTAAGCAGATTACTCTGGCTGAAAATGCATCTCTCCTTGGAGCCCAACCTCCCCATTGCTTTGCTCTGCTCAAATACATTCAGCAGCATGGGAAAGAGGAGGGTGGAAAGAGAAGGAAAACTGCTCCTATGGAGTGCGTTTTGCTTGGCTGTAAATGAGATTTCAGGGTTCCTCTCAAAAGAAGTGCCAGGGAAGTGATTTGAGGCCCAAACTTCTCTTGAGGAGGTTGATGCAGTATTTCCTAAGCTCCACATCATATTCTGGATCTTAGAGATTTGTGGTGAAGAGGTTTTGCAAATCAACCTTCTTCCCTTGAAGTGCTTTTTCCTTTGTCCGAAGTCCTTTGAGTGGTGCTGGTTTTCCTCCTTGGAGCCTGCCCCAAGCACTGGGAGGGGAACTGGGGAGCTGCTCCCCACCCCAGGCCCAGCCTTGGGCCGTGCTGCACCTCTTGTTTAATCACTGGGAGTTCCACTTCACCTGTGCCCCCCCCAGCCCCTTCCACTCCTCCATTAACATGAATTTCTTCCCTTGCATTCAGTCAGAGGTTTGGTTCTTTTGAATTAGGTGCTTCCTGCCAGGATCCAGCAGAGCCACCTCTGTGTCCTCCCCTGCCACAAACCCTTTGTGGCCATGGATGGGCTGCACAGCTCCAGGCTGACTCCCTGCACCTCTCCATGCCCTTGTTAACAGCAGGAGCAGCAGCACTTGAACAAGGGGTGAAACCTTCATCCCAGGAATGCCCTCACCCTGTTGTCCCTGTGTGCATCCGGGTGGGCTCTGATCTCAGCACCTGGAGGGTGCCCAGTGCTGCCAGGCTGTCAGGGGGAGATCAGCAGCATCCAGGATTTTTTGTGGTGTGCCTCTTCCTTGCTGTAAGAACACCCAGGCTGCTGCCTGGCCCCAGAGCACAGCAGGTATTTAAACTGTGGATGATGAGACAGGAGTGAAGGGGTCGATGGAGCACCAGGTGTTGGAACTCCGAGAACATCGCTGTCATCACACGAGGATCAGCCTGGAGATAAATATTCTGTTCTCAGCTATTTTGGTTTTACCAGGTCTGTAAAACAGTGATTTCCTGCCACTTTCATTTTAACTCCAGATCAGCCTGGCTGACATGGCAGACCTTCAGGATAGGAGAGGCTGGCTGATGTGTGTGTCTGTCAAAGAGCAAATGCCGTATGGGCTTTGCTCAAAAAGGATGGTTTCCAGTTCCACCAGGGTGGTGGGACACTGGCACAGGGTGCCCAGAGCAGCTGTGGCTGCCCCTGGATCCATGGAAGTGTCCAAGGCCAGGCTGGACAGGGCTTGGAGCAAGTTGAGCTAGTGGAAGGTGTCCCTGCCCAGGGCAGGAAAGAACCTTGTTCCAGGTTGCCCATGGAATAAGATGATTTTTAAGGTCCCTTCCAGTCCAAACCATTCTGGGATTCCATGACTAGAAAACCAGTGCCCCAGCTCAGGTCCTTTGTGGGGTGTTGGGGAGTCTGAGCAACATCCCCTGTGCCAAAGAGGCTTTTACCTGCCTGGGGCAGCCCCAGCCCAGGGGGGAAGTAATGGCACTTGCACTCCGGGAAATCAAAAGCTTTTGTCTCAGCCAAGGTCAGTGTGGTACAGGCAATTTTTAGGGTGTTCACTGAGAAAGCACAGATTTATGGCACTTCCTGCCAATATGGCTTTATGGAATATGCTTTTGGGAGAACTGAACACTGCAAGACCCTGCTTTGGGTCCTGGTACTGCTGGGCAACTCTCCTTTTTTCAGGCTGAAATTTCTCTGTTTAATTTAATTCTGTAGGTGCTTGGGGAAGAGGAGACAGGAAATGCAGGGATGGCTTTGGAAAGGGCACTTTATTTGCTTTGTTGTTGGGGAGATCAGACATCCAAAAAGTTGGGTAAGCAATGAGTGAGATTCCTGTTACTGTGCTCTTGTGGCAAAGGGGAAGGAGCCCCAGCTCAGGGGGCTGCAAGATGGGAAAGTTGGTAGAACTCAAAGATGTTCATATCTTTGCTTTTTAAAGAAAAATACTATTTTCTTTCTATTTAGCTGCATACATCTGCCCATGACATCCAGGGAAATGCTTGCTTTGAGTATGGAGATGGGAGAGTCACCATCATCATTACCCTCAGGATTATCTTCTTTATCATCAACACCTGTGGGACTGTGAACCTCCTTCATAAAAGCCAACTCCAACATCAGCCTCACGGACACCCATGGCAGCAAAAGGAGAAACCTGTGACTGTTCCCCCTTCAGATGATTCCCTTTCTCCACCCTGCTGCTCTGCCATCCTGGATGGAGCCTGGTGCCCTGGAGCAAGCATCCTTCATCCCTGCAGAATGCCCCCCCCCAAAGCCTTTGAGGTGCGAGTTCAATGGAAAATTTATCTATTTAATTGTTTTAATATATATATAAATTAAATTTTGAGACAAGAAGTTCTCAAGAGCAGAGCTGCTAGAAAGCTCTGTGTGGGAATGGAGCATATTCCTGGGGTTTTGGCATTCTGCTTTTGTGTCTATTAATAATCCCCCGGAGTGAGTCATATGGAGCTGCATTTATTCACTGACTCGGAGAGAGCTGCTACCCAAAATAGCAGCTCTGTAAATTTTTATGATGCTGTAATGCCAGTGCAGTGAAGATTGACATCATTGGAGGGAGATGCTCCAGCCTGGCAGTCAGAGAACCCGTGTCCAGCCCCACAAGGAACGTGGGGAGCCACGTGCTGTTACATAAAAGTGCCAGAGAGCCAGCACAGGGCAGAGATGCCTTTTCTCTCCTCACCTGAGTATCTTTTGCCCGGATTTTCCCCCCTTTAAGCCTTTCTAAGCCTTCTATGCTCATCTTCTTCAATCATGAGGAGCAGTGGGCCAGAGGATGATGAGGAAATGGTTTTTGCTGCAGAGGGGAGCCTCAAGCATGCCTCAAACCATCAACCTGCCTGCCAGGAGGTCCGTAGGGAAATCCTGAAATGCATCAAATTCAGCACCACCAGCTCATCCTTTTTCTCACCCACGTTGCTCCTCCGTGTCCCTTCCTGAACCCCTGAGCATCCCCGGGCCAAGGCCTGTGCCCAAAATCTGCCTGCTCCTTCCCAGCCCGGTGTTCCCGACTGATGGCAGCCCCAGGCAAAGGGCAGAGAAATGCTGGGGTGGGGTTTGGGTTGGGTTTTTTAAGGATGAATCTGGTTTCCTGAATTGCTTCTCATTCTCTGCCCTGCACTGCTGCCATCAGGTCTGTCCTGGAGTGGCAGCCAGTGGGACACCCGGGGTGGCTCCACTGCTCCCCAAAAGCACCTGTGGGTACCCCTGAGTACCACACAGGCTTTTGGGCACAATTTTGGCTAAAATGCCTCTGCAGGGGCCCCAGCCCATCACTCTGCACTCTCCACCAAAGCATTAGGAAAAATGAATTTGCCCGTGCTGAGCATTAATAGCCTGGGTGAACTTTCCCAGGTCAACGGTGTTATAGGCTCCATTCCAGCTGGAAGTGTTTATTAACATCACCTTTTCATGGAGTACTTTGGGACAAAAGGGAATTCCTGCCACAGCAGCTTTGAGTTGATGTGACTGACAGGATGAGCAGCAGCTGTGGCTGAATTTTGGCCAGAGTAGTTCAAGTCCTTTGGGTGAAGGGGTGTCACATCTTCAGGTGACCTGCATGGAAAATGGAAATGTGACAATTGAGCAACAGGCCCTCAATACAACCATTGGCATAAATTAGTAAATACAGTTTTAATAAGAGGGGTGAGGACTTGGTGCCACCATGCCTCCCCTGTCCTTCAGGCATCCATCCAGGCAAGGAGCATCCCAGGGGAGTGGGAGGGTCAGGAACCTGTTCAGACCCAGAAATAAACACCTCAATAGTCCTGATTTCTTGTTATAAAAGAAATACAGGGAGGGGCACAGCCCACCCTGGCTGTCAATTCTGTGTTTTATTTTTGCCTTTGAAGCAATCCCATCCCTGTGGTTGCATGGGCGGCACCTCTGATGAGCCCTGAACTGGGTGCAGGACACTTGCAGAGTCCAGCTCTAGCCGACTGCCATGCTCTCAGGGCCTTTGCTCCAAAATACTCCAGTCCCTAAGTCCTGATGCTCCCAGAAAGGGAACAGTAGGTTAAAGGAATTAAGCACTTCCCTAGCAAGGCTGGTAATGGTTTCTACTTCATGTTATAAACACTGCTCAGCACTTGAACAAGGACTTGAATTCAGGGCTTCTGCATCTTAATCCTAATTTTCTTAATCCTAACTTCCAGACAGGAAAAATTTATCTGGACAGAGGTGGTGGAAGAGAGCTCATAACAGGAAAGATGAGGGATACAGCCCTTCAGGACTCATCAGGCAGCAATTGCAGCAGTCAAAATGAACTTGTGAGGCTCTGGATTCTGGATTTTAAAAATATAGCAACAATGCCCAAGTCATAGAGAAGAGAGGTTGAAATAGTCCAATTAGATCTGGTTGCTGGGAGCCTTTCCAGTTTCAATTCTAGACTGAAAATGTGGTGTTTTGGTTATTGCAATACCTCTGGGTTCAACCAACCTCCCAGGTTAAAATTCCAGGCTCCTCCAGGGTGGCAGCCATGAACATGCTCCATGCTCCATCCCTCACCAAGGCTGCCAAGGAAGGATTGCTGTGACTGCCTTGCTGAAAATGACAGCAAGCAGCAATGCAGAAATGAGCAGCAGTGAGCAGAGCCTGACCAGAATATTTACATTTTATTAAATCTTTACAATCAGCAGTTATAATCAAGTACACAATTATGTACATGGATTATGTACATTTTAGCCCAGACTTTACATCACAGTACATAGTTGCCCTTAGAAATATTGTGTACACTTATCACCAGAGAGTAAAACCCAACAACAGTGTTACAGCACCTGTTATTAGACATCTTCCATAAGAAAATATACGGCTGTAAATTGGTCTGGCTAAAAAAAAAAAAAAAAANAAAAAAAAAAAAAAAAAAAAATCTTATAAAACCTGAACATACAATTTTCATTCACAGAATGGTTTGTTTTCTATGTTCTGACTGATGCCTATTGCATAAGATGTCCTGTTTTTCACCTCTCAACACACACTCATTGGTGTCTACTCAGGGACACTGGCAGGAGGAGGAGAACCAGAGCTGGGCTCATTCTCAAACTTCATTAAGAAACAATAAATGTAAACAATTAAGATTCCTCTAAGATCAAATGAGAAATTGGCTGATCTGAATTACATGGCATGGAATAAGTGCTAGCTGCAGCTGTGATTCCTGAATTCTTCAGTGTTCAATACCATACAGAGAAGTGTACAATGCTATACACAGAGGGTGATTCCTGATTAATGATCTATGAGCAATATTCCATATGCAGGGAGCAGACTTCCAAACATTTAGGAAGAACACTCTCTCCCTTTTAGTAAAAGGGTTTTTCTTTTTGATGAATACATTCTTTTTGCTTTTTAAGATGACAGTAACAGAAAACTGAATTCTTTCCAGAACGATATGAACAGGTTAAACTAAACCCTATGTCCTCATAAGGAAATACAAAGTGAAAATAACCTGAATAAAACTGCCCCCCCGAATTTAATCCTCTTTCCCAAAAGGTCAACCTTGCCTGATTCAGTTCTGTAAACAAAGCTATGGCTCTTGTGATGGTTTCAAAGGTGACACAGAACTAAATGAAACAAAAACCACTCCAAAAGGAAGGAGGCAACGTTATCTGAGGTAGGCCACCACCAAAATGCTGCCCCCTAAACCCATATGGAGTTCTGGGATCCCTGAAAAGGTAATGCCTGCTGCTCTACTAACAGGTGTGGAGAAACCAGTTACTAAAAATGAGCTGATGATGGCAAGGAAAGTGAACCTTGTAATAAAATTTGACATCTACACCTAAATATGCAAGTAAAAAAAAAAAACCAGCTCTAGCTGCTCTACTGAGATAGAAATGACCAGAGGCCTCTAGGATATAAAAATAACTCTATTTCCACCAAAAGAGCTACCAAGAAGATGACATCCATGTCAAAAAGCATGGGAACAAAGATGCTCCTGTTGTGGCACTGAGCACTGACAGATCAATGGAATTCTCTGAGTGGAAACGTTTGATCTGCACCTCATGGTTTGATCCTGCACTTGGCCATGTCCTGGCACTCCCAGGACTCCAAGGAACCAAGGACACTTACAAGGCTCCCATGGTCAAATGCTTTCTATGAACTCATGTAACAAAACCCATAAAAACAAACATTCCCAGCTGAAAATCCCCAGCTGCTTCAACTTCAAACCTCCAGACAGTTATTTGTGCAAAGAAATGACAACTACATTTAAAAGCAAATTTCTTTCAAAGGACACTTATTCACTATTCCTCCTCAAATTCCCTCCTACCCGGGTGATTTAAAGTTCTGGATGGTATCTGGATGGACTGCCATGCTCTCAAAAGGTGCCTGTGCATTCTGAGACTTTTGAAAGCAAGTGTGGCTGAGTACAAGGATCCAACATTGTGTGGGATTGCTCTGCTCACTGTACAGAGTATAAATACAGAGTATGGCTGTGCTAATTAACAATTGCATATTCAGCACATGTAATTTCACCAGCTAAATCAAAGGTGCAGTCCAGAGTGGGGCATCCTGTTTATTTACTCCATTGCAATGATGAATATAAACCTGCATTTTTAGCCTGGTGCAGCATATAGGCAGTGTTCATTTAGTCTTTAATATAAAACAATTTTTTGAACCACAATTCACTAAAAGCAGTTTATATAAATCAAGTTAATTAGTTTTTGGCAGTTTCTTTGGACACAGTCAAAATACCTCTATGCTGTTTAAACTTCCCCATTTTTACTTAAATATAATGGGGATAACAAATTAGGACTCCTACTTACCTGTAACAAATTCCAGAGCCTGGAATAACACCCCTGGACTCTAAACTATCGACCCAACAGCCAGAATTGCTCCACTTCCCCACTGGCACTGGCCTCCCTGCCTGAAACACCACATATATGAGTTGCATATAAAAAGAACAATGGAGTCAAAGCTGTTGGAAGTCAAACTTGTAGAAAAAGAAGGTTTTGTTACAGCTGATGGAACTGTGTCCTTTCAGAGACTGTTTCATATCTCAGGGCAGACTGGAGTTTTTTGACCTGGGAGGCCAAAGGAAACACCTGGGACTCAACACCTGCCTTGTCTGCTTCCCCCTCAGCCTCCAGCAGAACCTTCCCATACCTTTCCCAGGTGGCCCCACGGCTGGCCCAGCCTCCCTGAAGGGACCTGCTCACACTTTGCCTTTGATTTGTACAATTCCTCCAGCTGGAAGTGGAGCAGGAGGGAAACTCCCAGGTCCCCATGTGGTTCCTCACGGTAAGGAGTGCAAGGAGTGATGAGCAGCACTGTGATATGTCAAACAAAACCAGACTGCTTCCAGCTGTGCAAACACCTGGAAACAATTCCCCTGCTGCTGTAAGGAAGGCTTTCAGCTGGGGAGGGGTGGGTGCCCCATCAAGAACCATTCCGTGGGTCTGCCACGCCCACCCTGCTCAACTCCTGCTTCCCAGAGCCCCAGGAGTCCCCTCGGGGCCTGGAGGGCACGAGTCAGGCTGGTCCCTACCTGGGGGACAGCACCAGCCACGGGGCCACACAAATGCTTTGATTGCACATTCCCATTTTTAAACAGGAAAAATTAAAACATACAAAGAGCGTGTGCTGGAATTCTATGTTGTTTCCAGGTGACACCTGGTTGCTCATCCCAATACTGAATATGTTTTCTTGGATATCAGGGCCTCACTTCTACCCAAAGAGGTCTCCATTTGTTTATTAACAAATAAGTTATTATTACAAGTCATAGCTCATCCTTTTCCATCATTTCAAATGCTTCTATATCTTCATTCCAGTCTGCTAATATGGATTCCATAGGCTGGACTTTCCTAATCCATTGAGCTTTGGAACTGGACTCTGTCTGGGTGTTTTGTTCCTGAGGCTGGCTGTCCCCTGGTGTACATGCTGGCTCTGGTGCCTCTGCAGCTCCAGGGGCGTGGGGATCCTGCTCTGCCATGGGAACACTGGCACTGTCTGAGCTGGCAGGAGACAAAGGATCAGGGTCACCAACAGCAGAGCTCTCTCCTCCTCCTTCAGGCTCCTCACTGACTGCTCCAGCATCCTGAGATTCTGAAGGAGCTTCCTCAGAATTTGGTTTGTGTGCATCATTTTCAGATGATTTCTGGTCCATATTCTCCATTTCCAAGTCTTTGAAAGGAAAGGAAAAAAGAAAAAAAAGTTAAAACAACCGTAGGAATGCATCATTTTATTATGTATTCCAAAATCAAGAGCACTTCCCTTGGCCTTATTTCTTCAAAGAAGAGCAGACTTTCCAGTGATATGAAAATGTAACAGTACTGAGGAATATATTTTACAGAGGGATAGGAGAGAAGCCTTTTAAACACATTTTAAATGAGGACAAACAATACAGTGAGGCTCATTTTGGTTCCTCAAACTTCAGGAATGACTTGTGAGTCAGTGCCAGTTACCCTCCTTCAGCCTTAGGCAAATATCCACTGCGTGCACTGAACTTCAATGCTGGATTTTAAAGCACTCCCAGATCCACCAGGATCCCACATCTGAGCAAGTGGGAGCTGGACAGAGTTTCCTAAGTTTAGTGAACTGTGCATTTGAGAGAGCCAAAGGCAGAGCCTCCCCACTCAAAGCAAATAACACAGTCTCCCACATCCCAGCTTAGCTCCCAACAGCTGCCCAGCTCAGTCATGCAGATTTCTCTGGGTTTGATGTTTATGGCTATAAGCAGGACACTGATATTTCAGGATTTCTAGGGAACTTAACTGCACATGCCACTGCTGACATGGGATACTTACTGCTATCAATAATGTAGTTTGGAATCATTTTACCTTTAAAGATTGTTGCTGGGATTCCAAATGGAAGCATGAGGAGGGGGAAGAAGCAGATATGGATTACAAACTCTCAAAGGCAGAGCTATCTTGTATTTAGCATTTTGTCAGAGCACTTAAGCAGAGTTATAAACAGGAGGAATTTGTAAGTTAGGAAGAAATAAGAGAAGATTTTGGCATATCCCCTTTGCAAATAGGCTGATTTTCCAGAGATACTTGTTCTTACCTACTCTGCTTGGACACAGCAGTGCTATAAGGAAGGCTTACAAGAGGAAAATCTGGAATTTTCTGCCACATTCAAACATTTCAACTGGGAATACATTAGCTTGCAATTTTCTTGCATTATACAAGAACACCCACGAAACATCTGAGGTCAGCAGCCTTATTTCTCACAATAACCACTTCTCCTTAGATAGGCAAAATAGTTCTAGCACTTGTCTCTCTCCTTTTGGGTCCCAGGAACATCACTGGGGATCTTGGTGAGGAAGAAACATTCACAATGTAGGGCACTGGAAACACTCTGTTCCTGATGCTACTTCAAAGCAGCTGATGACAAAAAGGGTTCAAAAGGAATCCAAAAGGCTGGATTTTCTCATTAGCCAAAGTGACATTTAACCTATGAACAGCATTTCTGGATGTTACCTCATGGGGGGAGTGGATATCAACGATATTTCTCAAATAATGACTTAATAAAAATGATTCCAATATCAAACAAAAAACCACAGCACCTCTGGGCAGCAATGCAAATCATCCCTGTCCATTTTCCACTGTGCCACAGCACAGATGGGAGCTGGATTTACATAAATCACCTCTGACCTTACCTCTGTCTTTTGCTTTATCAGAAAGGAGCACCTCCACAGCCTCATACTCCCGGATGGCATCCAGGATGATGTTCCCTTCCTTGTTGAAGAGGAAGAGCATGGGAATGGTGATGTCATCAGTGTTCTTGCCATCCCCAGCCATTTGGAAGAGAGGGGCTGTGTCACTGCTGCTGCCCTCGTTGTCATCTAGGCAGAGCACACCAGAGGAAGAGCAAACTCCCCATTAGATGAGCTGAACTTGGAGCCTTCCCCTGCCCAGTCACTTCAGAACAAACCCCAGCCTGGTGTGTTTCCCTCCCCACTTTTCATTTGTATCCCCACTCTTCCTTAGCAGTTAGTACTGACAGCAACCTGCAATCCTTAAAGGAACAACTTTTCATCTGCAAAAACACTGACAATCCCCCATCCCAATTTGTGTCTGCACAGAACCAGACAAACCCCAAACATCTCTTCATCTTCTGAAAGCACAATTGCTGTGCTTCTCAGCCTAAAGCTTGTCAGCTTTCCTGTATCTTCAAATCTGTAAAATTAGGTTACATTTACACTAATTAAGAATCTGGAATTGTATTTACCAATGACAATGCCTCCTATTGCTCCAGCTTTCTGAATGTTTCGTGCCTTTTCAGCAAACATGCACTGGCCTCTCTGCATCAAAGCAATTTTCTCTTTCACTGCCTCAGGATTAGTGATCTCTGAGCATCCATTATATGGCTTAATGGTTGCAACGAATCCTCTTGTCTGTTTGGAAAAAACAAAAATAGAGAATTAGAGCACTATGGTCATGTTTGTGAATGATTCGCAAGTATTTCTGTTCCTTCAGTCACTAATTGCATTTGGTGTTGTCTTGTGTCAGTGCAGACAATCTGTGCCCTGAAACTGGAGCTCTAGAAGCGAAGAATGACTGGATGAAAACCTAATTCTCATAATCAGTGTGGTTTGTCTACACCTGGGAAGCGCTGTCTCTGGAAATTTTTCTCCTGTGAACTGTTAGTCCACAACTCCTCTTTGGGGCTGCAACGTGGGTTTTCCTACTGCTTCCCATAGGGATCCCTGCCTCTGTTATTGCCTTCTTCCATCTACCTACAGTCTTCTAGAAAAGCTTTCATAAGAACAACTTGCTCTAACTCTAAAAAGCTTCTGCCAGCTCCTGGCTGATGTGGGAGGAAAACCTCCCCTAAATCACCATGGCCTTAGCGGTGCACTGCAGACTGGACAAGCTTGCTTCCCAACTCATGCTGTGCATGTGTTCTAAATCTAAACCATGGCCAATGACTCAGGAGCAGAGCACAGACAGATAAGCCACTCATTCAGACAACTGTCACTTCTGTCACTGTCACCACTGAACTCTGTAATTTTAACCACCAAAATTAACTGATCACCTGGATGCCCTCAAAGAACAGCAGAACTGTAAAGCTGAGGCTTGTGCAACAGGGAAAGGAACAGATCACACCCACATCTCACATACCCCTGCTTTGTGTTTGGACAAGTCCATCCCAAACTGTGCTGGCCCAGCAGTCAGGACCACCCTGCCAAAGAAGGGATGGGAAACAATCTGGACAGCACGAGGAGGGAGCTGCTGCTCTTTCTGCTGCTGGCTGGAGAGTTCAATCATTTCCTGCATGAACCGTAAGCCATCCTCAGCATCCAGGGAACTTGCTGCCTGCAGAGAAAAGAACCAATAAACAATTTTATCTTAAATGTTTGAAGAACTTGGGGGAGAAGATACTGAAGTTGTGTTTGCTTGGACCACTGCTATAAAGACTTCAACACACAGGGTGGATGCTCACTTTTACTCATGCATCATTTCACAAAAAGTTTAGCACCTTGAAAATATACAAATATATAGACCTCATAAAGAGATGGAAGTATCTCACGCTGAAAGCAGTGTTTTCAGCAAAGATGCTGTTGGCTACATCACTTCAACATGAGCAGCCTCTACCTCATTTAGTGGAAGAGAAGTTTAAAGCGTTGCTGAGGCAAAATATTAACAAGCATCAGCCTGCTAAATATAGCTACATATCCAGCTCATGTGCCTCCTTCCACAGGGTGGCTGTCCCTCCTGAGCTCCAGGTGTCAAATATCATTGCTAGGAGGACTTTGCTGAGAGCTCTAAAAAATGAAATCCTGCCAGGTCTTACTTGCACTGCGTGCTGCACTAACTGTACTCGTCCATCTTTCAGATGGATCAAACTGACTCCCATCTTCTTCAGGATCTCCAAGTGCTCAGGATTACTGGCCATGAAATCTCTGGCTCTCAACGGTGGTTTTGGTCCACTTCCCAAACTCTCTTCTCTGCCAAAAGACATCAGAGATCAAAGCTTTAAAAACCAGGTTATCCTTGAAACAGAACTCTAGTGTTATCCCTGCCATCACAAGATTGGAATTCTTGGTACACTGAGTGCAAGCTTCAGTGGGATGCAACTTCTCAATCAAGTTACCTTTTTTTAAGGTTGTCTATATTATCAACCATTTTATAGTGCAAAACCTCCCCCCCAATACTGATAACAAAACAGCCATATACTCTCTCTCATTTGTAAATAGTTTGCATTATTGAAAGACTGACCAAACCCAGTTTGCCCCATATAGTTGCAACTCAGTTTTATTCATGAAATACAAATATAGAAGAGGTGGTCAGGAGGACAAACTTCCTCAGCCTTAACACTGCCATAAATTCCTGAAAACAGGTGCAGTTATGTGCGGCAGCATAATTTCCTTACTACAAAGAAGACCTTCAGAATTGTTCAGGAGACTGCAGAAATTAATTTTACAAATCAGAGAGACACACTTCCTGCAATACTCCAAGTGGGAGCTGCAGCCAAGGTATGCAGCTCATTCAGCTCCTTTTGCTTTGAAAGACTTGCTAACTCCAGCTGGAAACAAACTAAGTCTTGCTGAGGATGCCAGAGAAAACCCAAGTGATTTTTCCTGTGACCAGGAATCATCCCTTTGGCTGTCCATCCCAGAAGGACTGCCAGCTCCAGCACACCTCATGCTTCTCCTTCCCAGCAGAGCAGACCCTGTTCCACTCAGTCCTGTGCTAACAAAAAGAGAGGAAATGTCCATCTTACGCTCTGGAAATGCCCCGGGGACAGCTCTTATCCACCACATTCTTCAGAGGCTCACGAATGCTTTGGGCAAACATGGGGTCATTTGGGAAGAGGATCTGGGTGTTTGGACAGGTCCAGTCAAAGTTGCTGTCGTCCAGCTCTGTGTACTCTGTGCTCTAAAATGAAAGATAAAGAGGAAAAAAAAATGCAGGTTCTATTTTTACATAAAGAACATCAACAGATAAGGCTAACTTAAGTAATCTGTGTACTGGGGACATGCAGCAGCCCAGTGCAATAGGGGGGAGCCAGTGCACTGCAAACTTGGACAGACAAATACAACACCCATTCTCATTTGTAATTTACTAAAATTGTATTTTCTATAGTTTCTAGATTTATTTCTTTTTGCAGAAACAGCTAATCCTCTGCTGGCAGACAGTACTTCTCAAGCCTGCTCATGACAAAGCCAGTGCCCTGTATTTTATGTGCTGGCCAAGTAAAGGGAGTAGTTCTGGTTTCACCTGACATTGGCTTTACAGTGAGTGACCAGCTGCAGGCTTTAAGTCATTCTTACTAAAAATGTCACATCTTTTCATGTGAACAAAAGATTCTCCTCCTCAGGAGCCACACAGACTTACAAGTCTGGATGAGCAAGGATGAATCTCTATATAATTCGAACAATTTCTATTTTCAGGAAAGATGGTAGAGTGAACATCTGCAGAAATTGCTGGTTGCAACATGTGAAACCATGTGGAACATGTCTGGTGGTCTGGAGCCACATTTAGCCTGTCCTAACCAGCAAATAACTGGTTATAGGTAACCAGCAAGCTCATTTTATAACCCATAAAAATTAATGTAGTATTTATCTACCTGAAAAGACTCACCCTCCTGTTTGCAACATATTGGCTAATGAAAAATTAGGTATTTAAAGATTTCCTAAAACCCAAGACCTAAAGGGCTGTTACTAAGACATGACCTTTCCTGTTTATGAGAGCAAACACAAACAGGATGTTGGATTGATAGTACCAAGGATCTCTCTCACAGTTTGTTTTAATAGCACTGCATTTATGTTAAAAATCATTTACACATTCCATCTGTTCAGATAAAATTCCATAAAAGAGAAACACCCAACGTCACAGCCTTTCAGCCACCGGACATCACTTTCAATGGGTTTTTTCTTACTTGGATTATGCCCACTTGCAGCTTCAACTCAAAGAGCTTGAAAAACTGCATTTGAGCAATTTATTCTATCCTCTCTATTGGCCTTTCATCAATATTTGCAGCTCTCAAGAGAACAACCCAAGTTAGGCCAGCACATAACACAGCACCAGCTGTGGGAACCCTGCCTGTCTCAAAGGTATTAAATTCTTATATTTGGAACAAAAGTTACATAAAGTGCTCCTTCAGACCCTTCAGAAAACTTCTTGCTTAGTTCAAAAAACAGCCTCTGTTTCCAAAACTCAAAGAGGAAAGATAAATTCTCAGGGAAAGAACGTTTCATGGGATTTCCACCATGAAGGAACATTTAACACCAAACCCATGACCCAGTGAAACATAACCAGTGTTCAACATTAAGATCAAATAACTAAAAATTGTCACTGCTTAATGCTAAAGTCCATCCAACAGGGTGATTTTTTTCCAGGATACATGGCTTGACACACAATACAAACCTTTTCCTCTCATCTGGGCATTACTGTAAAATTCCTAGAAAATGTTAAAAATAGAGTCACAAATAAGGGAATTTGTGTCCTTGATGTCTCAGACACCATTTTCTCTTTCTCTTTGTCCTTTTTCTTATTGTCTTACAGACAAATTATGTCACCTTGTTGACCACAAAATCAAAAAAAGGGAGGATGTATGGTGCTTCATGGCACAGCTGTATTACTCCAGGTTATTTTAGAAGGTTAAGTAATCTATAAACCCCTAAGTGTTCTCACATTTACGCCTACTGCATGGACTAAAGTGATTAAACGTCCCAAATCTGTCTGCTGCGGTATCTTGTCAAATTAACTCCACAGCTGTCTCAAAAAGCCTCTCAAAATTTGTTCATGTGCTAAAACAGACAAGAAAAACTTAGGTTTTAGAAAAAATATTAAAAAATAAAGATGGGGACAAAAATATCCTCCTGTGTTATCTTCCAGTTTGTACAGAAGTGGGGAATGATTTTCTTTTTAAATCTTGCTAGTAATTCCTATCTTTTATCTCAAGGTTCAGCAGTGCAGAATCCAGTCATTATTCCTACTCTTGTGACAGGCACTGTTAATATGATGAAATAGTGCCTATTAAACATGTTCAAACTGGTGCACTTCCTCAAACTATGATCTTTCCTATGATCTTTCCTGATTTTATTTCCATTTCCCCTCCAAAAAAACGAACTGTACCACAGAAACTGATTTAGACTGGAGCTGTTACATACTGTATTTTTTTTAGAGATGGTTTGGTTTGTAGTGGAGAGCCAGAGTGGCAATAGATGAGCTTCTGTAGTGAAGATATAATCTTCAATGTCAAAAATCATGTCCTCCTTATCAGCAAACAGCAGGTACAGATATTTAAACATTTCGGCCAGGAAGAATGAGTCCATCCTGTGGAGAAAAAGGGGATGTCCTTTAGGGAGATCTCCTCATTTCTAGAACATCAGTTAAATAAATATTCCTAGTGCTCCATCTCTGAAGACTTCATGACTATTATTGCTGGACATAATTCCATTAGCATTCCTTCCACTTGGAAGAAGCTGTGTTTGGAGGGAAATGATTCAGCACATTCAGTACGAAACAGCATTACAGAAAATACAAATAAACCTCCTGACAAACTACAGATTTGAAGTATATTGTTTGATATACTTCATCTACTGCTCTGAGACAGATGAAAGGTTATTAAACTAAAAATATTCTAATGGAGCACCCTATAACCCTACTGAAACAGTTTACAGACTGCTTCAATGCATTTCCAGTTCAATACAATTACAAATGGGTAATGTAAGACTAAAGACAGACAGCTCCTCAAATACCACTTAATTCAATTACACAGGGCAATTTGATTTTTTCTGTATTTTTATATTTAAAACAATAATTGTGCAAACTTTACCTGTCTTCATGACTTCCTGTTCGAACATCCTTCATTGCAGCAAACCCACAGGGAACTCTGGCATACTTGTTCAAGTTTTCAATGAGGGTTTTCCCTACTTCTAGGTAGTAAGGGTCTCCTGTAGCCTGCAAAATAAAACCAAAATTTTTTTTATAACCATTACATCTTGTTTATATCCTAAACTGGCTCTAGTGGGTAAGTTAAGCTGGAGATATGCTACTCAATTCTATATTGAAATAAAGCAGCAACAAAATTCTAGGTGCAAGAAAAAGTGCTTAAAGGTCAGAGGAATGAATTTGACTGTACCTTATACAAGAAGTAGGTGCTTTCAGCAAATTCAGGCCTCAGAGGATGCTGAGCCCAGTGAACTCTGAAGTCTGTTGTGAATGCCTGAGGATGAAAAAGAACCGATAAAAATAAATGCAGGCATTTTGCAGGTTTATTTGAATTCTATGTTAACTGTATAACCAGCCCAGCTTTGGTAAATACCATTTTTGCAAACACACCTACCACCTGACACCTCCAGTGCAGTCAAGTGTCACTGCACAGTGATAGATGGTTAAGCAGCTGTTTCTAAATTAATACCACAGGCTAGAAGTCAGATATCTAAAAATTTCCTAGTCTATCTATTAATGTGCACTAGGGAAAGCCACTTCTGTCATATATTCACTACTATTTCATACTAAGGTTTAAACCAAGTCTTTGCTAAGGGGATGGTCTGTTGGCTTAAATACAACTACCTGACCTTTTAAAGTTTCCTTCATAAGTACAAAACACAAAAAAACTAACCAAAAAAACCCATAAAGAGCCAAATGACACCATTTTAAAAGTACTCAAAAAAAAATCATTCCAGTGCTTAGGATTCTTTGCTCTCAATAACCACACCAGGTGAATGTGATGTTAATTAAAATGTTCTCTAACAGAAATAAGCTTACACCAGAGGAAAGTCAAAATTAAACCTGGAGTCAGAAGTTTTCAAATATAATCTGGGTCATCACAGATTAAAGACACACACTTCAGCAGGTAAACAAGCTTTTCTGTGCACAATGGACTTGCAGCACCTGCATAGTTTAGGTTGGCTGACTTTCAAAGACATTGTACAAAATTTCAGAACGTTCTCTCAGCTGTCATACATGCAGAACTGCAAATCACATAAGAATGCTGCAGAAACGAGGCTTTGATTTTAATAACAACATATACCTGCTGGTTTTACAAACGGGCATCTGAGACTGCTGAAATTGAGGTTAAAAATCAATTTACACAATCAAAAATACAAATTTTTGATTTACAAAATCTAAAAACTACCACCTTACCTCTGGAAGAAAGTTATGTTTTTTTATAACCTGATACAGCATCTCATGTGTTTCAATAGCAGGTCTAATATCACCCTTCAACACCTAAAATTAAAAAGTAAAAGTAACATTAATTTACCAAGCATAGAAATAATACTCAAGGTTAAGAACACTCACAGTGTGTTCATGTAAAGCTACAGAGCAGTCACTACGTACTGTAATTATTACTCCCTACCAGTGTAAGTCACAGATACTCCTTAAGAGTTTTTTAAGCAAAATCAGTGAACTCATTAAAATTATTGCCTATGTAATACAAGGACCTCTGACATTTACAAAGAACTGGGGTGAAAATTTGATTTCGTTTATCTTAAAGATGTCAATGGCACACAAACTAGAAAATCTGTTACTAGTAAAAAGGCAGCTTAATTGGAGTGTTTTCATGACTAGGAGTGAAGGAAGCAAATTACATGGACATACTTTTCGTGATACTCAACACAGCCAGAAAAGCACATTAATTTGCATCATAGCATTGAAGTGACTGGAAGAGTAAGTACAGAAATCACAGAATCCCAGAATAGTTTAGGTTGAAAGGGACCTTAAAGCCCATGCAGTGCCACCCCCTGCCATGGGCAGGGACACCTTCCACTAGAGCCCAGGTTGCTCCAAGCCCCAACCAGCCTGGCCTTGGGACACTCCCAGGGATGTTCCCTCAGTATTTCTGAAAATCAAATTACTAAGCTTAACTTGAAAATATATATCCTTGTTACTAAAACCATCTCTGCATGGGTTTTACACCTTACCTGCAATCCAGGGAAGAAAGCAAGCAGAGAATCCATCCAGGTCCGAGCATTTAGCATTGGTTTATGAATGTGAACATCAAGGAGAAGAGGTGGCTGGCTGATGTATCTCATTATGGCATCATAGTGCTGCCAAACATCAGGAAAAGCAGGACTTTGTGTGTCAATTCATTCCCCAAAAGAGAGATGGATCACCTGGCATTTTATTTGAATGGAAAAGCCAGTACTACATTCCCAATCATTACTACATTTGGCAGTGCCAGTAATCTCTAGTTTTGCAAACTAAAACCAAGTGTAGTAAATATTGAAAAGCTCCTCAGTATTCCACTTGCAAAACTTACCACATTTCCAAGGAATACACATATACACAAGTATATCCAGCAGCCATGTGATAAACCAGGAACTATCACAGTTCAGGCACATTTGTTTCGGCTGAATTTTAAAGCACACTCTAAAGAAAGCTGAAATTGCTTTCTCTGAACAACAGAATTCCAAAGCATATGGATCTCAGGAGGAACAGGAGGTTAAAAAACCCAAACTAAGCAGCTGGACCAGATGGCTCAGAAGAACTTTTAAACCCACTAGGTCACTTGCCACATTGCTGACTTCCAATCCTAAACTTTGTTTTCAGAAGGTGCAATCCTGAGCACATGAGCCAAATTGACAGGAAACACCTAATAGATACAGCTCAAGCAAAGTGTAACACTGGGGGCTGACCCTTAGGATCATGAAATCATCCTTACACTTGTGTTTTAACACTTCAAGTGTTACAACAGTGGAATTACTCCACTTCTAATAAAAAATCATGCTATATGATATAAAATCATCTTATGGTCTAAAATGTGTTTAATGGATATTGCTGTTTTCAAAAGAAATAATGCTTTTATGAAAAAATTATGATGCTGACAAAGTTGCTCAGTAATTTATGAATTAAAAAAATTTAGGCATGGTTTTCAGCTTGTAATACTTAAATGTATCCTGGGCCTGAGGATCTGCAGTGCAAAGCAAGACCCACACTTTGATTTTTTTTGTTGCTCCAGGACAGAATGAAATTGTACAATGGCTTGGAACAAGAGGCCCTTACATTCTTTTACAGAAACATTTGCAGTATTTCACTCTCCCAGATGATCTGGAAATACAGTTTCTCCCATACTGGGAACATGGAGAAAGGCCTAGAAGGTTCTGATTTCTACTGGATAGGGTTAAAATAACTGCTCAAGTGACAGCTAATCACCCAAGATTAGCAAAAACCCTCAGTAAAAAGAGTTGGCACTAAACACAGCAGAAGTCACAGAAATTCTGCTAAAGATCCCTTCTCAGGCTAACAGCTGACAACACAATTACTCTGAAATTTGTATTGCAGAAGGCACAAACGTGAGCAAGGTGTTAACTTACCGTGTTAAATCTTTCCAGGAAACTGTCATCTCCCAGCAAGACATAGGCTTTTAATAAATATTCATAGTATGAATCTATTCCTGCTCCAACTCCACTATCTAGCAACAGGAGAAAATAAAAAGGTGGATTTACTTTAAGTAGTGATATGGGTATTTTCCGTATTTTCCCACTTTGATTTTAAAGGCTCTTCCAGTGAAAGGAAAAGCCTCCTTTCACTGGAATTAAGGCACAGATGGAAGCAGAGACACAATACTGTGTGTCTATGCCAAAGGCTTTACACTACCAGTGCACATAATATGGGCAGACATGCATTGAAGACACTTATTTCACTTTTCTCACAGGACATCACTTCTCCCATCCTATTTATATTTTTCCTATGTACTTATAGCAAAGTCTCTGAAAATTCACCCCAAGGCATTTCCCTCTTGCTGTTAAAGAGGCTCAGGGAACACCTTGCCATGAATAAAACAGTTTCTCTACCAGAGAGGGCTTTGCCCTCTCAGAGCAGAGCCCAGGCTTTGGGGCAGCACGTTTCTCCACTGCCTATCCCACCAGTATTTTCCAAGAGTCCAGGTAAGTGTGCAGGGTGAGTGTGTGAGACTTCCCCTGCCTGTGGTCAGCCCCACCTTTGCGGACCCAGTCTCCAGTGTGGATGTTAATGGTGACCCCCACTAAGTTGCTGCTGCGCTGCCTCTTCTCCCAGATAAAATCCAGCGCCTTCCGGGCATATTCCTGCAACAACAACAACAACAGGGAATTAGGGAAACACAGACCCTGAACTCTGTGATTCTTGTGGCTATTTCAATTAACATTCTAGGAAACAAATAGGATGTTTCATATCTAACGACTGCAGAACTCCTTCTACTCTTCAGGATATTTATCTTGTTTACTTCTGTATTTCTCCAACTACTTTCAACCAATATTATTTCCTGTGATTTAAAAAATTATTTTTAAAAATCAAAGCTTAGAAGAAAGCCCACAAACACTACAAAACTCAACATATACAAATGTTTTTGTGTAGCACAGCTAAGACATCCATTTAATGAACTCAGAATTGTTTTTCCAAAATTACAAAATGTAACAAAATGCTAAAGACCTAAGGCAAAAAATAAGGTATCATGGAAAGCAAACCTCAAATATGGATGTTCCTGTGAATCTGCTTAAAGCTGCAAACTCAAGGATCAAGGTACCAGCACAAGCTGTACATGTATCAGTTTCTGTTCCTGTTCGTGCTTCTGGATGTCTTACACCAAATTTTAAGTTAACCTAGAAAAAAAAAGAGATTAACATCTTTATTTTTCCTAGCTGAAAGAGTTTACACTTCTGTGACTGTATAGCAAGTATATAATCTCTGCTCTTTTAAAAGACAAGAAAAAAACAGATGCCTTTCGTTTTGCTCTGCCAACTTAGACATGCACAGAGAACTACCCACAAATACCCAAAATCCCAACCCTCCCAAACAGGAACCTGTTGCCTGGTTCACTAGACATGAATAAGAGAATACATTCTAAAAATCTAATCCTAGAAATTTTTTTAGCAACAAATCAGGAACTCAGAACATCACAAGTGCTCCTGGAAATTTAGTTTTGTAAATATCTCACTACTCCTGTCTCCTGAGAGTACCTGCAATTTATCAGCTTTCAATTTTCTGTCCACTTAATAAATAAAGAAATTATTTTGGAAACAGATATAAAATCAAAACAACAGAAGGCTTGATTACAGCTGTAATCCTGCATTACAGAAACAGAACTTACTCTTGGATAAGGGAGACCACTAGTGGTGTTAAACGCAGGTAAAAGCTTGTAGCCCAGTTCCTTTGCCATGTGCAGGAGTTCACCATTGTACCACTGCATATATTCACCTTTTTCTTTCAGCATAATTGCCACTGAGTGCCCACCTAGGAGACCTCTAAACACAAGAGAAATTATCCACATCTCAAAAGGTATGTTCATCTGAACAGCAAGGACAGCTCTCTACAATTTAGATGACATGTACATAGCTGTGGCCCTAGTTTTCAGACTGCTGATGCAATTTCCATTATAATCAAGGTTAGCTACCAGTATTTTGGAAGCAATTCTTCTTGTTTATCATTAGAATCATTGATGCATCAATATTAGACAGGAATAACAACCAAGACTTCTAAAATGGCATATAATAACTTAAAATTACATGCTCTGATCCTGCACTGAGCCCCAGAGGTCCCTTCCAAGCTGAAATAATCTATGACCCCAAGTATCAAAATCTGGTAAATCAAGTATTGAACAGAGCCATTTGCAAGCCTGTTTCTGTTAAGCAAACCCACTGCTCCCTCAGCATGCACATGGGGTTCTTAATCAGCAAAGCTGTGCCTGCAGCAGTGAGATGGGGGGCAGCTTGATCCAGTACCACTGCAGCAAGTCCTGCCTTGCATTTTAAAACTGCTCTCAGGCCAACTGACAAAGGCACAACTGTTTCAAATAGGTGGAACAGCACTGAAAGGTGTCTTAAAGACACTAACTAAAATCCACTTTTTTAGGCATTTTGAAAACAAAAGTTACTCACCCAAGGACTCTTATGTTGGTTTCGAAGACAGAGACAACTATGTCATTATCTAAATTAACATCCTTTATTACTTTTTTTACAGCCTCTTCAAACTCTTTGGTTTTATTTAACACCTGGAATACAACAGTGAGCAGGTGTTCAGTCCCAGTATAGCTAATGCAGTCACAGTGCATTTGTATACAGGATATTTCAGCGCACACTAAGTTACCCAAGAAATATGTACATACAATTAAAACCAGAAATACATCAGTGGTTATTAAGAAGTGCCCACCACTAACTGAGCCTCTTGCTTTAGACTATAAGGAAAAGCTTTTGTGTTAAGTTAGAGCCAAAAAAAAGCAATATAAAAAAGTATCAATGAAATGTGAAGGAACTGCTGTAGTTTTCTTATTACAACCAGCTCCAAACTCCACCTTCACAGCACTTCAAATTTCCCAAACAGAGTCAGAGATCAATGGTCATGAACAAGAAATCTAAAAATAAGTCTGAGCATCAGAAGACAATTGCTTTGTTTTATCAAAGCTTACCAGCACAATAAACCTACCACAAGAGTGTCCAAGGTATCAATTAAGGTCAGTGAAAACCTAGGGAAGAAAATTTAAAACAGGTTTACTATAAGTCTGTATGTGTAGGAATTAAGTGATTTTTAATAGTAATTGATACTGCAGAAGAAACTAAATTCTCACAGAACACCAGCTGCAAAAAATCAGTTGTACTCAATATGTTTAATATCAAAACCTCCTTCTAAGTTTCTCCCCTTTGCTAGCGACCAGAATAGGAGCTGACAAGCTACGATTACAAATACATTTATTTACTGCAAAGCTTTCTAAATTCTAGTATGAAAATTTAATTCTTATTCCTTGTCTCCAATCAAATCTATTAAGAAACCCAGCAAAAAAGTTTAAGTCTTTTTCCAGCCTCTGTTTTACTTGCTTTTTCAAAAAAAGAAAAAACGTTAAGATCAAAGGCCATTCCAAGCTAAATTTCTCCTACCAGAAACTGTTCCAACACTAGCAAGTGGTAGGCTTAAAAAAAAAGAACTACATTATTTTCTCTAAAATAAAGAACTATTTTAGCAGTGCCCAAGGCCAGGCTTGGAGCAGCCTGGGCTAGTGGAAGGTGTCCCTGCCCATGGAAGGTGGCATTGCATGGGCTTTAAGGTCCCTTCCAACCCAAACCAAGCTGGGATTCTGTGATTATTCTGTGAAAAGAAAGCATCAAATCAGCTCCACACTGTCTGAAACAGGAACACCCTAACAAGGATCAGAGGCTTTCTCCAGGGCTGTTCTAGCGCATCCCAAGCTGAGGGGACCTTTCCCCATCCCAGGAATTATATCTATAACTGCATCTTAAATATGTCTGATTCCAACAACTGCTCCTCTGCTAAGACACACCCACAACACAGAACAGAATTTACAGAACATGATGGTGTTAAAACTGAACACTTTGGAACAGTTAAAATTGCCTACTGAGGAGCAAGCACGAAGGATTTCAGCAAGTGCCCAATGTCTGAGACCTTGTAGGCAGCATGTGACAATCAAAATTCTAATTAAGTATTCCTACATTATAAGTCTCTTTAATTTGTAAAGACATAAGGGCATTCTGTGAGTGCTGTTTTACAGGAGACAGAGATTAACTAATAACTATGCACAACTGCCTAACAAATCCACAACTTTTTCCATACAAAAGGAGGGAAATGATGCATTTCACAGCTATACGGAAGGCTCCTGAGTTCTCCAGGGAAACAGAACTGCCCCAGCTGCCTCACCCTGTCATTCTGTGATTGCAAAGGCTGACAGAGAACACAATTGATGAGGCAGCTGGTAAAAAAAGATTAGATAAGAAATCTGCTACATCATAATGTAACTAATTATAAGGTAGAGAATAAAGCATGTATACAGAAGAACAATAAATACACACAATAATTTAATGCATCTAAGGGGCTGAAAGGTATTTTTACTCAAATCCTAGTATGTTACTTTTAAAAAAGGTCATTAAAAAGAATGCATAACCAGAATTAAAAATTCATTTTCTTGACACTTTTCATCTGCTGTATCTTTGGATATCTCCAAGTCAGCAGGATTATATCAAAATCTCTAGACTAAAGAACATTTGTACATAACAAAACATAACCAAAATAACATGGTCAATATCCTAGAGACAATTAGAAGCAGCATTTAAGAGGATTTCAGCTTTGATTAACACTACTGTGCTTAGAGACACTAAACAGTGATATTAAAAAAAAATCAGCTATTTGTTATTAAAGAATTTGCTCTACAAACTGCACATATTCAAAGGAAACAAACACATTTAGAGTAAGTCAACCTTGCCTTTGATTATTCCATTTAACATGGGAAAAAGCAGTCCTTAAATCTACATTTTGCTAGCCAAAGGATCAGTATTTTGTACTATGAGCTCCCTTAAAAGAAAGAACAGAAAATATTTCCATGTCTGAAATAACGTTTTATACTTACACCTCAGGCTATCATACACATGATAATCATTTGATTACTGCTTGTTTTCAGAAAATTTTCTACTTTAAAAAGGCACTTATTATATATCACTTATTAGGCCAGCATCATGGAGAAGAGTTTATTGTTCCATTCAGCTGATCATTAACCCTCATAACCTTCACTACCAATACCATAAATGTCAGCCACATTAGGAAGGTTTTCCTATGGAAAATACTTGGAGAATGGTTAAAGAAACTATCTTTGGATCTCGTTCTCCTTGGTCAAATCTCTTCTTGTGATTAAGGTACAACGTCACATCAGTTAACTTCATAAAAATAAAAATACTTCTTACAAATGTAAGTTTCTGGCCATATTAACTGAACAAACAAGTCTTATGGGCTGCCAATCGTACTTCTATTCCTAGATGTTTACAGTGACCATTTCAGACACTAACTTTCCCAAGGCATCATCCACATCCCCTCGACTTGGCTCCTGACCCCGCACTCGTCCACGACAAGTTAAAGGCATGAGTTCATCAGCTGGATACGCATGCTCCTGTTGGGAACAAAACAGGAATCAGTTACAGTGCTCACAGCCACTCTTGGGAGTGTGTAAAAGGAATCCTCATCATGCTGCTCTTCAGAAAAACTGCATGGCCATCACAGAGCTTTGCAGGTGGAAAGGGACCTCTAGAGTTCATCTTGTCCAAGCCTTCTGCTCGAGCAGAGCCACCCAGACCCAGCTGCCCAATACCATGTCCAGACAGATCCTGAGCATCTCCAAGGAAAGAGATTCCATGGTCTCTCTGGGCACCCTGTGCCAGTACCTGGTCAACTCCACAGTGAAAAAGTGTTTCCTCACATTCAGAGGGAACCTCCTGTGGTTCACTTTGTGCCCATTTCCTCTGAGCACCACTGAGAAGAGCCTGGCACTGTGTTCTTCACAGCCTGCCTTGTTAAATTCCCTGGAACCTTTCCTTCTCCAGGCTGAACAGCCCCAGCTCTCTCTCCCTTCATAAATTCCCTGGAGCCTTCCCTTCTCCAGGCCGAACAGCCCCAGCTCCCCCAGCCTTTCCTTACAGGAATGATGTTCCAGCCTCTCCATCACCTTGATGGCCCTTCACTGGACTCTGCACAATGACCTCAGCTGGCTGAGGATGACAGTCAGTGACAGGTAAGAGAACTTAGAAGTTCAAACAAAAAATTGGTGAATTACTACATAAGGCATAAAAGACAACATTCACCAAAAAAACCCTAACAAGACTTTTACAAATATAACTGACACTAATATAACAAATGTAACACTGACATCAATGATGATGAATCTTAAATATATCTAATTCCAACAAACATGAAATTGTCTCCTTTAGAAGCTCAACACAAGTGCTTTGGGATGGAGCTTTTCTCTCGATTTCAGCACGAAACTGGCTGCCGTACTGAGGTCTCCAGTTTGACTTTTAGTGGAGAGCTAACATGTGGCAGGATAAAAAAACTTCAATTGCTGCACTGAAACTGCAAGTAAACACACTAAAAATCTTTCCAAATATATGGTACAAAAATAATCTACATTCAAACATGAAATAAAAAGAAAAAAGGAATACTCCTCTATAAATAAACAGCTCTTACAGCAACTCCTTTTGAAACGGATAGTTTGTTTCCCTGCATATCACCCTCCTGAGTGTTTTAGTCTTTGCTCAACTCTTTGTTCTCCTCAAGTTTAACTACAAAAGGCAGAATCTAGATCATTTTAATACAGCTCAGATGTTTCTGAATATCTCCGCAAAATATTCAGAAAAACAGATTAAAGAAATACACAAAAAAAGCAATGTCAAAACTGAGATCTCTGGCCTAAATTTTGGATAAGAGATGTGATAAAATTCTGGAAAAATAAACTTTCAGCTTTACAAATAAAGAACTAGAAGCATTTTGAAAAATAAAAGTTGACTTATTCTCTGCCTGCAGCAGAGAATAAGCAACTATTGGATTGAGCTTTTTCCCAGCTTGTCACTGGCCTCAAGTGACTGACATTTTC
Source organism: Drymodes brunneopygia (assembly GCA_013400955.1). Taxonomy (NCBI): domain Eukaryota; kingdom Metazoa; phylum Chordata; class Aves; order Passeriformes; family Petroicidae; genus Drymodes; species Drymodes brunneopygia. The sequence goes on from VZTZ01049693.1 coordinate 486,398, forward strand.
ACATGTTCTGACAGCCAAGAAGAAAAACATCCCCATTATTACAAATGTTGTTGAAGGACTGAAAAAAAACCAGCAGCTTTTTCTCAAAGTTTCTGTTAACAACTAAATAAAGTAAAAAAAAAAAGGCAAGGGAGTTTCCCTTGCAACCAAATCTGTATTTTCAGTCTTCTAAATACACCTGTCTAAAATATGTATTAACAGAAACAGAAAATCAACACTTTTCAGCTGGCTGGCACAAAAACACCTGCAAAAATACTTCATTCTCCTGCTGTCAGAATCAAGTCTGATACTCTAATCTTTTTTTCAACTTTAAACAAACAAGTCACATTTCTCTGTTTGTTTAGTACTCCTGCATACGTGGCAAATAAATATCCTTTTGGCTTCAAAGTTTCCAGGATAGCTGAAGTTATTCCTCTCCTTCAAACAGAATTTTCTTGCTTCAGATGTGGCAAGATCCCTACCAGTTGCCAATTTATTACACAATGAACAGTAGAAGCACTGATCCTTGTAATATTTTATCCAATTTTGCCAAAAACGTAAGTTTTCCATTGGGGAAACCCAAGCCAAGTGTTTTTCATGGAACCGTATTACAAAAATTACAACCAAAAAGCCTGAAGTTTAACTGATAAGGGTTTCAAAAGTACAGAGCTTAAGTTAAAAGGAGAAACTACACCCCTTTGAAAATCCTCTTGCTTGGCTTTCTGTCCACTCCACAGTCCTCTACCTCTCCCATGCTGCCTAAAGTTGTAACTCCTGAGATTTTAAGCATGAATTACATATTAAAGTTTAAACCATAACACAGAACCTGGGACATGTGGCAAGATGCTGCCAGGAGACAGCCGTTTGTGCTGCAGGAACTGATGCAACTCGAGAGGGGTTTCTGCAACAGCCACGAAGAATGTGCAAGAATCTCCATATAAAGCCAGTAAGAATTAATCTTTTATATTTACCATAGTCACATCTACACTTTCTTCTCAGAAGCGTATTACTTACAGAATATCTGAAAATAATTATTACTTAAAGAAGTTCACTCCAAGTAACTATTTATTCTTAAGGTTTTCTAAACTGAGCCAGAGCAGGGTGTGTGGAATGGCTCAGAAACCTAGAACTGGAAGACACCTGCACAGGAATCACAAGTCAGAGCAAAAGAAACCACAGCCAGCATGGCCTATGGTCATATGACAGTCACACCCTGGGCACAGCCTGGAATGCCTGGATATGGCACCAGATCCCCTTTCTCTTCTACAAACAATTTGTAGAACACCCAAACTACATCTGACATGGCTTACCACTGAAGAAATATTAAATGTCATTTTTACCTACAAAATAAGTAAGATCAATTTGTGTTCTCCAGAATCTGATGCCTACAGGCAGCTCTTCTTGAGCTTCCTTTTCCTGGAATTTCAAACCAAATACTTTACTGTTGATAGCCTGACATGAGATAAACTGGTTTGGGAAAGATCAGGCACTGATTAAGAGTTACCACAAGCAATTCTTAGTTACCACTCTTAAAGCCATCACAACGCTCCTGAAAGTAATATTTGTTATGGTCTTTTTAAAGGCTTTACAGGTGCTCTTATTTATTTTAGCTCTGTTTTCACCCCTCCTTCCCAGATATTTCTATAGAATGTAATGTACTGTAGGTTGCTTTATCCCCCAGGTCAGCAACAACTCCTCTGAAAAGCATCAAACAAGTATCTGACTTACCATATAATTGCTATATGCATGATCAAACATTTCAAGCACTTGATTTCTAAAAAAAAGAAAAAAGAAAAAGCATTAGTGGTCTGTCTCCCAATGGCCTTTAACATACCAGCTTACATTTATCACACTTTAATATCGGAGTATCAGGCACAGGTCCTCTACTGACATACTCTACTCAAGTAAATGAAATATAGAATTGTAATTTTCCTTGATTCAGCTACTCTTGTCTACTCCAGAAAGGAAATACTCTTTCTTCACCAAACATGAAATTATTTGGGGATCTCTTGGTAAGCAAAAACTAAAGAAAACCCTTACATTTATTTCATATGTTTGAAAGGACAGAAATGCTTCTATATATAAAAACTCCCCAAAAAACACATTGTTTTTTTACGACACAGCACTACTTCTGATCATTCCTAACTGTTTCACTAAGGAGCCCTGCGAGCAAAAAAGGATGCTAATTTCTACCATCAACATAATTCACAATCTCTGCTGATAAGACTGAACATAAAAGAGCCAAGAACACCACAATTATATTGTAAATATCCAATTTAGTTCAATGACTTGGAAATTCAAGGAGTAGTTTTAACTCATCAAGTGCATTAAGGCATCAAAAGAGCAGAGGATGATGCTTTTCCAAGGTGCCTCTCAGGTTGCAGCAGGAAAAACTCCAGATAAGAACATAAAGCTGCTGGGTGATGCAGCACCCAGAAAATTGCTTAAAACTTACATTTACAGACATTTTCTGTGACTGAAATGATCCTGTCGTTAATCACAGAGATCACCTTATTCAGAAGCAACCAAAGTCAGTGCTCCCAAACACAAACCATGGCAGGACATGGCCTGCACTTCCCTGGGGCATCAGATGGTATTTTAAGTGCAAGTTATTAATGCAAAAATTTTAAAACCAACCAGGGAATGAAATTTCAACTCCTTGTGCAGCCTCATGAAGCAAACATGTAAAAGATTACACACACAAATTACCCTGAGAAGCCAAGATGGAAAACCCCAGTAACTGTAAACACTGGAGTTAAATATCAACTTATATCTGACAGCTAGACTTGATGATCTTGGAGGCCTTTTCCAATCTCAACAACTCTGAGACTATCCAGACTGTTTCTCCAGCAGACTTTTTGAATTACTGTTCTGTACAAGTGACCAGTGGATGGGAAGAGGACGATGAAACTACCCCAGTAACATACTAAGACAAAATATGCTTGATTGCAACTTTGTTTTAGAAAAATCCCACTCCATGCAGGAAAATCTATTTCCACACACTTTGTAATATTTACCTTTCAACTAAGAACTACAATAAAAGAATCAACCTCTTACATGTACATGCACGGGGGACCGAAGCAGTTTAGGTTACAGACAGGAACTAGGTGGAACACACGTACACATTTACCTTTTTTATGACTCCAGCACTCTCACAGAAGCACGGCCATAATTAAACCAGCTGAGGGTGGATTTAGACTTACCTTTGATCACTTTTACCCCCAGCTCCACGCAAGCCCTGGCTGAAACCTCCAAGGCGAGCTCCCAAGCACTGGCAAGTTACAAGTTCACACAGCACATGGCTTGATCCCACACCGGAGAAGGGGCCGCGTGTCCCCAGCAGCCGGGTGACCTAGCCCAAAACACCCGCCGGGCTCCGGGACACGCAATTCCAGCACGCCTGGGCACCGATGCCACGCGTCCCCTGGAGTGTCCGGGGGCAGAGGGAGGGCCGGGGAACGCCATCCCGAAGCTCTGCGCCCGCAGCCGCCCGACCCATCCCAACCCCGGAGGCAGCGCGTACCCCCTGCCCAGCACGGCGGGGCCCGGCTCGCCGGCCTTCCTTCCCTCCCTCCCGCCGTCTCTGCGNCCGCCCCGCGGAAATCCCGGCGTGGCTGCGCATGGACGGGGCCGTACGGAGCAGCTCATCATGGGCACGGACGCGTTCAGAGCCCCGTCCTGCCCGGCCTTGCACACTGCCAGGGATCCAGGGGCAGCCACGGCTTCTCTGGGCACCCTGTGCCAGGGCCTCCCCACCCGCACGGGGAAGAACTTCCTCCTAAATACCCACTCTAACGCTAAGTTTGAAGGCATTGCCCCTCACCCTGTCACTCCATNGCCCGGCTCGCCGCCCTTCCTTCCCTCCCTCCCGCCGTCTCTGCGCTCCCCCCAGCCGGCGCTTCTCCTCCCTGCTCATGGCCCCGGCGCCCGGGGCGGCCGCCAGCACGGACGAGGCGGAGAGCAGGCCAAGGGCCAGGAGCTTCCAGGGCCTCCTCCAGCGGGGCCCCCGCTCCCCGGCGCGGCAGCCCGGAGCTCCGCTGAGGGCCATGGCGGCCGGCCGGGTGCCCGCTAGTCCCGCTGCGGGCCCATGGCCGCTCCCGCGGCTCCCGGCGCAGGAAGGGCCCGGCCCGGCC